>JAVIAB010000025.1:27090231-27690231 GCA_032433765.1 Megaustenia siamemsis | reverse complement strand
AGAGGTGGTTTCAGCAGGAACATCGCTTTTTATCGAAAAAGGCCCATAATTAAATGTTGATCTAAACGGATGTATAAATGAGAAGGGGGCCTCTATACCTTAGGCGTTGATGGTGTCCCAACATTTTCGGGAGGAGTGTTGACTCCATCCTTATAAATTTCTTTAGTTTTGCCCCCGTTACATGTTTTTTCATGTCTTGTCATGCGGTGTAAACTTTTCCATTTACCACATTTTGGACAAGAAAACGCGCGAGCCGCCTTATCTATAACTAAAATATACATAAAACGGTTTTAAAAAAATAAAGTGTCCTTATAACAATTACTACCTCTAATTTTTGGAGCGAGTGCCAGCCGGTTGTCAAATTCGAAAACGTCAATGTTTATTTTAAAACAGTCTTCTAAACTGGGAAGTTGCCATTGGTGAACAAAGTATTATAGATTCCTTTAGAGACGGGTCCTGTTTTGGATTAGTGGAGTGCGATATTAATGTCCCTGACCATCTTAAAAAACAGTTTAGCGAGATGACACCCATTTTTTAAAAATTCGCGGGAGGATATAGGAGATTTCATGAAGGATTACGCCGAAAAGAATGACTTGCTGTCGACTCCTAGACGCACCCTGATAGGTAGTTATGTCTGGAAGAAAGTACTTTTGGCCACCCCCTTATTAAAATGGATCATGGTCTATAGATAACAAAAATACAACAGGTGATAGAATGTCAGCCGTATAGCTGTTTTAAAATGTTTGGGGATAAGGTAACTGAGGCCAGACGACTAGGTGACAAGGACGAACGACAGACTATAGTTAGTGAGACCATGAAGTTATTGGGTAATTCGGCGTATGGAAAAACCCTAACCAATAAAGCTACGCACACTAAGGTGTCATATGTAGCAGGGAAAGGCACTTGAAATTTAATAAATAACGATTTATTTAAGGAAATGACTAGGTCGAAACAAATTTCGAGGTCGAAATGTTTAAAAAGACAGTATATTGGGACTTTCCTTTACAGATAGGCTCGTCTATCAATATGCAAAGTTGAGGATGTTATAATTTTATTACGACTTTTTAGATAAATTCATGGATAGCCGACTTTCAATTGTGCGAGATGAACACAGACAGCCTATACTTGGCTCTAAGCGCCCTTACATTAGAGAAAGTCATTCGACCAGAATTACGCTCCAGTTATCGCGAGGTTTACAGTAACTGGTTTCCTTCTGAGGTTTGTAGTGACCACGAGAGAGAATTTATTGACGGTAACGAGCTACCGGACTGTCAGAAATGCCGAGATGCCAAATTACACGATAAGAGAACCTCAGGGCTTTTTAAGTTAAAATACGAGGGTAGTTCAATCGTTAGTCTGTGCAGTAAGACACTGCTCTGGGGAGTACGACAAAATTAGCTGTAAGGGTTTAAAAAAAAAATCACACCACGTTAAATGAGAATACATTTCTTTATGTGCTAGACACACAACAGGCTCTAGGTGGGAAAAATGTAGGCTTTAGAGCACTACGATCAGGCATGTGCTCTTACACCCAGTACAAAACGGCTCTTTCTTTTTTCTACATAAAGAGGCAGGTTCATAGTGATAACATTACTACATCACCTCTCAATATTTAGTCCCTGTGTCCGTGTACTAGTATAATAGATGTTTACTTTGTCCCTACTCTTACTACTCTAGGGGAAGTTAATGATTTAATCTCTCTCTCTCTCTCTCTCTCTCTGCGATCAAGGAGAAGATCTGAGCACCTATGTACGTGCCCCATGTGCAGTGAGGATGATCCGTCGACTAAACTAAACTAGCTAGTTTATTTTAATATGTACAAGTAATATTTTTACTTTTCAAGAATGTAATAGTCTTTAAAATAATCCAAATTGGTTAGAGGGCTTCACTTGTGTGCCATTTTCTATATAAGAACAAATTGGTGACCGCTGAATGCACGTTACGCGCAGTTTAATTTTTTTAGTAATTGATATTTGGAAAGGGAAATAATTCTGAAATACTTTAAGAGATTTAGTCTTCGCCTGACGGAACGCATTTGAATTCAACGGTCGATTCTTCAACCAGACCAGAGTGGTTGCTGTGGGCATCAAGATGGGCCCTAATTATTCTTGCCTATTCATGGGTTACTCAGAACATCACATTCTTTCCTCCTTTAACGGCCATTTCCTCTTCATTTCACTGGTACATCGACGACGGTTTAGGAGTGTCTGATCGTTCAGAATTTGACTTGACCCAGCTCCAGAACTGTAGGCTTGTTTCTTGGGACTTCCGTTTCAAAATGGTGGAACGTTTCACGTTCTCTCGATCGCTGTAGAAAATGCATCTGGGGTTTGATTAATTTCGGCTCTGTGATGCAATTTTCTGTGTTGAAATCAAAATGATGTTCTACTTAGCAAATATGCGCCGACGAAGTGGACAAATCTTCGCTGCCGAGTACACACAGCAATGTTCCTTTTTGACATGTCAAGTATTGTAAAAGCGTCCTTCACCGTCTAGTATTGACATGCGGTTTACGTCACATTGAGTGCTGTTCAATGGCCGACGTTGGAATTGTTTGACCCAAGTTATTTACATGCTGAAACGCATTAATGTGGACTGCTCCGTCAAGTCGACCGAAGATTTTCATCTTTTGGGAATTTGCACCGTGTTTCGTTTGTTGTACGCTAACCATAGGGTCTGTTGTTTGATGTGTGACGGGGATAATTCAACGACTGTGTGTTTATATGTTCGGTTGGAGTCAAGAAAGATGTCCTAACATCATCAAGCGCTATACATTTTTTGTTCTCAATATGACGATCATCATTTTCGGGATGACGTGAATTTCCGGTATATGGTGGATAGGCGGCAGGAACCATTGAAGACTATGTCTGAAAAGTGTTCCTTGTTGCAGTTTCCTCATATTCCAAGTCCGGCTTGTTGCAGGAGCTACTGAGTTAAGTGCTCTGTGCACACCTTTAGCTGTGTGTCTCATCCGTTTTGATCATGTTTCGATATCCAATTGTTTACGATCAATGATGATATCGGATGACAGGGAACAGTTGCTGTGTTAACTTTCTGCGCGGTTTCGCCGTATGTCTTTTGGCGTGTGCTGAGACTGCTACGATGGGGACTACAGCTACCTTTCTTTGTTTGGGAGATGAGTTAGTATTCAGATGATTCCACTGGCACGGGCGGTTGAGCAATTATGGATTTTAATTCGTTTGCAGTGATAACGGAGCCTTCCATAACCAAAGAAAGATAAATAGATTGTTCCTGTAAGATGTTCATTATAGATATTTATCAGTTTTTAACACTAAGGACAACGGATCGACCAGATCCGTTGTTCTTCCTTTTCCACCTTTAGACTCTTCATTATCTCTATATTTACATCATTATCCCACCCACTCTCCTCCCCTAAGGAGTGAAGAACAATCTTGACAATGTCCTCTTTGTCGAGCGTAAGGTCCTACTGAAAGCCAGCGAGCTTATCGGCTATTCTATTGCCACGTACACCAGCGTGCCCTGAACCATCCATGTGAACGAGTGTTCACTCTGGAGTCATCCAAGCGCTGCATCATCTCCTGCTGCAGAAACACTGTCTGGCAATCTTCTGTAGCATACTTTGCGAGTCAGTTACCAAGACTGCGTAATCGCGTTATGTGTAACCAACCATGTTATCACCGCCGTTGCTGCTTCTATCTCCATTCTCTAGATGGACACCGTAATGCTACATTTGCCAGAATCTCTAACCAATTCTTGCCATGTTGGCATGCTACAAGACTCCAACTACTGCGCTGTCCGCGGGATACAGAACCATCCGTGTAGATGATCGGTTCATGTTGACACTTTTTCGATGGGTTCTCTTATTACGATTTCGGTAGCTCCGTAGGCCCAAATGCGACACTCCCTGCCGAGTTGAATTATTACTTTGGTTAGCCTTTTTTCTGCTGTTACTTTTGTCCAATCCTTGCCAGCCCTAATGATATTTAGATCACATACGTTCCTTATGGACTCCGCCTCGCCATCCAGGATTCGTCACGCCCAATTATGAATTCAAGCGATAGATATGTATGTCCCTTACCACGTTCAAATAAGCCCTAGCCTGAGCAGATCTATGGTGCACTCTAATACTCGGTAAATCAAGATCACACCATTGAACGGATATATGTATCTCTGGTGCATCCGAGAACTGCCAGTAGGCCCTCATTCTGAACCCTGTCCAACCTTGCGATCTGAGTTGACGAGACTGTGTTCATACCCAAACCATAATCCCCTACTGAAAGCACCGCAGTCTGCATGAACGAGAAAAGTAACGATTGCTGGAGATTCGCCCTGGCCATGACCTTAACCGCGTTGACACCTCTCCTTTTTGAGTGACATTGCTGTAAACGTAACAAATGCTATTCCCAAATAATAGTCGAACTCCTCACCATTGCAGTTAATGACTGGGATGGTGTCTTTATTCTATTGTTTAGCGAACACCACATTACAGAAGCCGTGTTTGGGGGTGCTTTGTAGTTATTGAAACCAAGTGTTGATCATAGAAGACCTACAAGAACACTTAAACAAACTCAACATATCAGGCACAAAATACAACATGAAAATCAACATCAACAAAACAGAAGTCATGAATGTCGCCAAAAATAAACAGAACATCAATTTAACTATAGAAGGCAGACAACTTAAACAAGTAGAGGATTTCAAATACCTAGGAAGTTTAATGACAAACGATAATTCTCAAACAGCAGAGATAGAATCAAGATGCAACAAAGCTTGTCAAATCATCGGACAGTTATCACCACTATTGTCCAACAAGGAAATAACTCTGGAGGCAAAACGAGCACTATACAATACAATCTTCATCCAAACATTGTGCTACCAATGCCAGACCTGGACCCTAGATGCAAGAACAATAAGAAAAATAACTTCTACAGAGATGAAATGTGTTAGACGAATGACAGGAAAGTCTGAGAGATAAGATCAGAAATGAAGAACTGAAAAAAAAAGATAGGAATAGCCCCGCCATATAACATATAAGGAAACAACAGATAAAATGGTTTGGCCACGTGACAAGGCAGAAAGAACAAAACACAACACAAGCCTTCAACAAGCATTGTGAGAACACCAGACCCAAGGGTCGACCACGAAAAAGATTGATTGATAGAATATTAGAAGCACTAGGAAACATAACAGCAGCAGAGGCGAACAGAAGAGCAAAATACCGCAAATTATATCTCCCCACAACGCTGAAAGGCAGATGAGGAAGGAAAGAAGAAGAAGTGGATCTGATCCACATTGTCCTGTAATTGATAACCATTTTGCTCTATCGCGACCATGTACATACGTCATAATGGCATCAAAGATATACAATTTATTCTTGAATTGTGTTCTTAACCCTATGCTATAGTCACGAGTACACGTGTCCCTAACCCTATGCTATAGTCACGAGTACACATGTGTCCCTAACCCTATGCTATAGTCACGAGTACACATGCATGAAAGACATTGCCAATGATAGCTACTTTTTTTTTAGATATCCGAGTTGGTCATGTGCTCTTGCGTTTGGTTGTCGTGGCAAAGTGCTGTTCCTATGTGTACGGGTTTGATCCTGCTTAGGACCATGATTCTCCTATATTATTTAGTTGCAATACCCTGACACTGTATATATTTATATATGTTGAAAAAAGCAGGTGATAACGGCAATCCTTGGGCTCAGATGTCCAGGTACCGAAACGTAGTGCCACCCAGCACACGAGGCGTGGGTATAGTATAGCCTGTCTCATTAAGTAGATGTACGAGTGTGCCACAGTGAAGAATATATCTCTGTTAAAAATGGGTCATACATTTCATATTTCTAATATTTAAAATTAAAAAAAAAAACAAAGAATAAAAGAGAAAACAGTCAAGTTTTATATAAAAATGTATTTATTCAACAAATTCATAAACTATAATGTACAGAAATATCAATGTTGGCAATGCTAGTCAGAACATATTACCTGAAATTAACATAAATCTTGTATGGTAGCACAAACTCACAAAGATAAACTTGAAAATGCATAATTTTTCACATGAAATTACAAACCAGACTTTAGCACAAACACTGACCCAAACAATAAATAAGCTTTTGAACCACCACAGGATAACGTTGCAGCAATCAGCCATACAAGATATTACATACAATATGTTAGTCATGTAGTTTGAGTTCAAAGTCATGGTTTGTCTTTTTGCACAATGCAGGCCCTGGGCAAAGTCTGACACTAGCAAAGATCACTGAACATGGAGGATCTAGAATTGTTGACCTATGTGTTGTCTTCAGCTCAAAGTGACAACAGATAATTAATTGCAGATGTCATTAGGCAGCCACTTTTTGTGCATAAAAAATATGTGGCAATTATCTCACTTCTGAGGTTGGGGCGGGGTGTGTGTGCATTCTTTGAGGTTGGAAAACAAAGGCCAGCGATGTGGTGTACACATCGGAGATGTTTCACTGCCCAACAGAAAAAGAACTTAAAGCAAAGAATAAAAGAATGGCTTTTAAATGCACTAGGCCATCCACACCATGTATACAGATATGCAAGCACACCAATTACAAAAAGAATCTTTATTTCTCAGTGACAACAAAAATTACCCTGGTGGCTCTGTTAACAACCGAGAGCACAAGATAAACTGTTGTTTAATCACACAAACATATATATGTGTATGTCTGAAAGGGTGACAATGCTAAATAGAAAGATGGAATTAATGAATAAATAACCTGCAAATCGGTGCCATCACATACTTTAAAATCACATAATAAATATAGATGATCACTTGTATGAACCTGAAAGCAATATTGTCATCGAGCTTTTAAACACAAAATTAATCAATATAGAATTGAAACCCAAAAAAAATTGTTTGTACATGAATAGAAAAATTAGGTTTAGGAGAAAATGAGCAAAATTCAAGTAAACTATTACAGAAATCAAAACAAGAGTTGACAGTCAATGTGGCACAGTTCATGGTGAACATGAGAGTTCTGTCCACTGATTCCATACTCCAGCTGAGAGGTGTCATCATGAAATTGCGGTTGCATGTGTTTCCTGTGTATGCTGAAGTATCCAGGAATGTTTCAGGACATCCTCAAGAGGTAGTCTTGCATTAGGATCATAACGAAGAAGCTGATGACAAAAGATACAATTTCTTATTTGACCCAAAAATAATTTAGGTTCTCAAATTGGAACCAGATGGTAGCAAAAAAAGAGGTCAACCTAAAGAAACACTGTGAAGAACATCAAGAAGAGTCAAGAAGCAACATCAGCTCCATTGCCAAAGTTGAGAGATTAGCACAGAACAGGGACATATGGTGAGATACAATGTGGGTCCTGTGCAGAATCTGACAATTAATAGCAAATGATGCTGGTTATGGAGTCTAGAATTTCTGCCCTATGTGCTGTATTAAGCTCAAAAGGACAATAGCTAGACAGCCAGACAAATGAGAGTGGCATGGTGCCATGAAAAAGTTCTACTTCTGTGTTCACCCAACCCATTAAATGTGTTTCAGCCAGACACAACCATCTCCAGCAAGGGTAATTATTTTTAAATACCAATTTCTGACTCATTTCTGGCCCACTCTTTTAAATTTTTAACCGATAAAGAGTTACTTAACACAGCACAGAGTGCACACAAGACCAACTGCTGTGTTTTACAGTTATCAAAATGGACTGGGCATCGGATCTCACTATCCAGATATTGGACAAAGACAAAACCACAGATCCAAAGAGAAAACTTTAACCACTTTTAGCAGAATTCAAACCCTAGATCTTCCTGTGTATATCTTACCTCAAGGCCACTCATTTGAGCCATAAAGCGGATACATGGATTGCTAAAGACAGAATTGAGCAGATCTCAAATTTGTCAGGAACATACTAATTACCAGAGAAATCTCAACAGACATGAAGAGTCAGAAAGAAAAAAAAACTCACCAAATAAAAATTACATAAACCATAAATCTGTACAGAAATATAGAACAGAATAGATAAAAATGCTGACCCCGTAGCAATTACAACCGCCACAAGGAAAACCACAGATACTCATACATAGACTGGATACATGTTTACACTGATGGGGTAGGCATAAAGGTAACTATCAAAGCTAGATATGGAATTTTGATACATTATCCAGATCAGGGGCGGGCAGCCTTTTATTACCCAAGGGCCAAATCTGAAAACTATGAAGAGGCCAGATACCATCACCGAAAGAATTTAAGACAGCTGAATGAAGGGTATAGAAATGAGTCCAAAAAAAGAAAGGGGGGGGGGGGGAGAAGAGAGAGAGAGATATTCAACAATAAATTATAAATAGAAAGCTACTAACTGGTTTAATGAGAGGGTTGTGCCTAAACTTCATGTACAAGGCTGTCCATGTCTGGTGGTATTTGACTAGCAGGAGTACGTGGTATGTATTCTAAATATGTGCCAGTTAATTTCATACTTTTGTTGATATAGTCCACTTAAGTTTAGAAAAAATTTATTCACAAACAATAAGTGCTACCAAACAAAGAAGTAACTTTTTGGTCCTTTGTTGTGATAATTGATCATCAAGATATATAGAAGTACAGTACCTTTGAGTCCCTTCACTTTTCCACAAACTATAGGAGGAGGTATAAGGAGGAACAGAGAATGTGTAGTAAAAATTGCCACCATAAATGTAACATTAGGTGCTCTAAAAATAGTATTTTTTTCTGAACTTCTGACACACTCCCATGTGTTCACACTAGGCAAAACACAGGGACTTGGAATTCCTGGCTCAGCTTGATTTATGACCTGAGTTTCACCTCATGGACCAAACTTGTCACAATGTCTATCGGTACGATCCCCACAAGTCTGTCAGTGTGTTTGGGGACAGCAGAGCGTTATTCGCTGTGTTTCCAGAGTCACAAAGGGTTGTGTGATGTCAGCTGACGACCAAGGAAATTTCCTTGGTTACAGCAAAAAAGGGGAAAAAACTACCAATTACTTGAAAATTGGCAATTTTTATCGCATTAAACAATGCATTTCACGATCTCCAAAAAATAAAAAAAAATCCAACAGCAATGGAAACAAATGAAACACTCATGGTAATTTTTATTACAGTGTCATAAATTTGGAGCTAAGGTAATTAAACTGCTGAGTTATTTCAACAAAAAAAGCTACCAGGCAGATCCACTGAGGGTCCAATAAATCTTTGACCAGACCACCCATGACCATAAAAAGTTCTACTTCAGCATGCAAGTCATAAAATCTTGTCAGCATTGTGCCTTGACTTAACCAGCATACTTCACAACAGTAAAGCACAGATTGCCATACTCTGAATTGACACTATGAAGGATTTCTTGGAATTGACGATAGTTGAAGCCTCTTGCTTTTATCAAATTGAGACACGATGCCACGACTGGCATGATGCTAGCAACTTTGAAAGCTTTGGCGCAGATTACTTGGTGAATAACACAAAGTACGAATGAAACATCAAGACATCAATCCATTTTCTAATAAGTGGGATTTTATTTGCCAACCAGGCTTGACTTTTGACCAGTCACAGTTGGTGCTCTGTCTTTTATCACTCCACAAAGCCTGTCCCAATTTAAACGAAAAACTTTAAGTTAGAGTGAGCTCTAGTGCTTTGAAAATATCCTTGCCTGTTGTGATTTTGAGACGTTGCAAAGTTAAAATGTCCATGTTAAAGAATTTGTCAATGCCCCTAATAAATATAACTAATTGCGCTATGATTGTCATACCAATTGACTCATCTATGGTGACAAATTCTGATGCACACTCGTGTAAGCTATTTTAAACAACTTACTCCATGACATATATGCATCTTCTGATAGTCCGGTATGATAAAATAACGTGATGAAATAAATAACTCTTAAATAAAAGCAGAAAAGAAAGATCCACACATTCAACTACGAGAAAACAGACCAGGACGTCATTAGCGAAATCAGACATAGGAAACAGAGCGCCCATCGTAGGAGGCAGGAGAGATGGACGCAGCCACCCTGGTGGAACGTAGATGTTGAGGAAGCTTGGCAGAGCAAGAGACAAACGGTCAAGACATGGCAGAAAGCCAGAAGCACTGGAAGAACACAACCTGAGCTCTTGAAGCGTCTGAAAGTAGAGGTCGACCAAAAAATGATGCACTTTAAACTATGCACTAAGCAGGCTAAGGATACCAAATGGGATGACTTCTGTACAAAAGTGTGCTCAGAAAAATCGCTCGCCACATTCTGGCGTCTTCATCAGAGCATGAATGGCACAACACGATACAGAGGCATACCATACTTTCAGAGCACAGGCTGGATATGGCACAAATCTGATGAGAGCAAAGGGAAGGCCCTGCTTGCCTGCTACATTGAGCAGACAGACCAAATAAATGAGGCTGTAAGAATTAGGATACGGGGATCGCTGTCAAAATTGTGTAAGGATGTAGGGCTGGAAGATCTCACAATCACAACCGATACCATTAGCATGACACTTAAAAGGTCACACAACACTGCTCCTGGTCCAGATGGTGTTCGGTACGATGAGATAGACGATTTAGCTGACGACGACTTGACAAAACTGGCCAATGAGTTTAATGCCAGTATTCGGAGTGGCCAGATTAAGGAGGAGTGGCTACACAGCTACTTACTACCGCTACCGAAGCCAAACAAGGACCATTCTCAGATCAGTGCCTACAGAATAATCACAATGCAGAACACTGCGGGCAAGCTGCTGGAGAAAATAGTTGCCCGTGTCCTCACCTGTCGGCCTTGAACAGAAACGCGTATTCCCACCCACACTCGGACGTTATAGATATAACAAAGAGACATGGCTCAATGTGGCAGTCTTTGCCTATGACATCTTCGAAGGCTTCCACAGACAAGAGGAGACATGTGCTGCTGCTATAGATCTGGAGGATGCATACAACAGGGTACCATTTGAATATCTCATGCATATGCTCCTCAAACTGGCGGTGCACCCCTTTCTCATTAGATGGATCGCCGCTGCGGGGTTTCAGATGAAGGATCTGATACTCACATGTGGAAGTTGGTCTTCCGAGCCAACATCCATTTGTCCAGGGCTGCCACAAGGCTCACCATTGTCACCAGTTCTATTTAACGTGTACACAATAACGATCACGGAACAACAGCTGGATGGGAGGGGAAGAACTATGACTTTTGTTGATGATATTCTGGTATATCGAGAGGGAAGAGACAGACGGGGAATCGCCTCCACAATGCAAGACGAACTCGATCACATTTCTTACTGGTGTGGCGTTTCAGGTGCCTTGGTTAATCCTAATAAAGCATCAGTTTCATGGTTCTCCCTTAACAATCATATCATTAATGCGACCATACCGGTAGTACGAATGGGAGCTGATGAGGTGACCAGGGACAAGTTGATGACATACCTCGGATTTAAGTTTGATCGCAGCCTGTGTTTTCGGGACCACGTCGACCATGTGATAACAAAATCCCGCAAAGGATTAGCCGCCTTGAAGGTCATGGCAGCTGCCAACATCGAGCAGAGGCTACTTACTCTTCATTTCCAGGGATTAGTCCTTGCACTAATCGAGTATGCCCTGGCAATTATTACTGTCAGTACGACTCAAATTGATAGGCTGGAGAAAATACAGAATGAGGCCATGCGCATTATCCTGGGATGTACGAGGGACACTCCCTGTGTAGCAATGAGGTATCTTCTTGACTTTCCAACCATGGATGACAGAATCAAGATCTGGAGAGCACGGGCATACCTGAAGATTAGTACAGATACAGAGCATCCATTGCACCACGTGCTCAACACAGAGAAAGGTGCCAGGCTAAAAAGAGGCAAATCATGGGTGGGTCGAGCAGAAGATGCCATCAAACAGGTCTGTGGGCGTACCAATATCAGCGTTGATGAGGGGTGGATACCAGTGCCTACGTCATTCAAGGGGACTTTCTTGTGTATTGTCACACTCGACAGGAAAAGTTGGGAACAGAACCCGGTCGTGGTTAATGCTGAGGTCAACGGTCTCATCTGCGATAACACCGATGAGAAAGATGCAGTCATATATACAGACGGATCTGTAAGACGACACCAAAGAAGTGCATGGGCATTTACAGCACGCTCGGCAAGGCAGAATAGTCAAGGAAGACAGTGGTACAAACGTCATGACCACGAGTAGCATGACAATGGAGGCGATGGCAGTGACCAAGGCATTCAAATAGTTAGAGTCACAAGACTACACCCACGCATATATACTGAGTGATTCGATGAGCATGATAAAAAAAGTGGAGGCGGGCTCTGCGAATGGGTAGAGTCATTGCAGAAATCCAAAATACGTAAGGTCATCTTTGTCTATGTCCCTGGACATGCGGGAGTACGGGAAATGAAAGAGCGGACAGGTTGGCTAGCTGCACTGTCGTTGGGGACGGGCAACCAATGGACTGGGCGGACATCATCAATGCCCTCCGAAATGTGGGAAGAGCACATGACTTCGACAAACACAGATCCACGTCACTTCTTCGGACAAAAGAGATGGGAATTAAGATGGGCACAGCCAGAAATGAAAAACTTAGTGATGAGAAGACTTATCAACCAACATAGAACTGGAGTCGTCAGTCGCTGGACACTGAGGGAATTGCTTATGAGGGGATCTGAGCACCTATGGACATGTTCGGAGTGCAATGATGATGACCCGCAAATAACCCAATAACTCTTATCAGGACAAAGTACTTTAGCAGCTGCTTCGAAACACTCTTTCACAAAATTCTACATCGCAAAATGGTTTCAAACACATTTTTTTTACTTATCCCTAATAATATAGCTCCCACAAACAGCATTCTCTGAACATTTATTTTCATTGTAAAACACACCCTGTTGACCTTCCTAGGACTTCTTTAAATGTGCTATTTTGTCCTACCTAACTTGCCCTTCCAGTGAACTGTAATTGTTATGTTTGGATTAGAAGTGACATCTCAAGTTGTATTTTTTAAGAACTGGCATTTTTTCATTAATATTATGGGGTTACATCAAAACAGAATAAAAAATAAACCCAAAGCCCATCTTTCCTGAAAAGTACGTGATTAACTTTATATGCACTGCTATTTAGTTAAAATTAGATAACATCCATCCACTAGCGCAATGTGTAAAACATACCAAAACTGATGGTAATGACAAAGACACACAATCCCTTTGATTGAATAAAGAATGTAAATTTGACACCAATTACACAAGGCAACAAAATCAAACTTTTTTAATCATCTCAAACCAAAATACACTTTTCTAAAGGATTTTTTGGCGCTGATTTCAGATCTGGTATCAGTTTTTTCTATCACGTCGAGTTTTTAAGTTATGAGTGATGTTAGTTTTCACTGAACTTGGCTGTATTTGTTATGAGTTATGTTAACGTCCCTTGCAAGCAAATGCTTTTGCTTAAGCCTTGAAGCAAGAAGTTCTGCTTTATCTTTAGACAGATTTAGATCACGAATAAGATCATTCAGCTCTGCCTGTGTAAAAGTCTTAGGTTCTAAACATTCATCAACAGTATAATCTGGATCAGTTGAGTCTGCATTGTGACCAGCTGTGTTTTCATTGCATTCCTCCCCATCTTGCATAGATACGAGTCCACCAGAAGGAGGTAAAGGAATAGGCAATGAATCGTCATGTGGAACAGGCCTGATGGCAGAATCTAAGCTAGGATATACAATGTTCTGTTTATTTTTAGCAGAGAATCCATTTGTGTTCACCAGACAAAAGTAGCAATCATTGACATGGTCTCGCGGTTCCCTCCATACCATTGGAATTGCAAATGGCATAGCTGCCTTGCGGCCATTTAGCCAGTCACGTAGTCCGCTTGAACAACTGGTACATATGATATGTGGAGCCCAAGATTTATCCTGATCACCCAGTGGACAGCCAAAATACAATATGTATATCTTCTTTAGATCATCTGAAATCGTGCGCCGCTGTGATTTCGTCACAAATGAACCACACACAAAACAGAAACAGTTTGGATGATTGATGCATCTTCTAGGCATGATAATAAGTTAATAAGTACACAAAATAAGTTATCAAGTACACAAATGCAAGGTTTTTGCAACCTTTAAAATAAAAGAAAGGACAACACAACGAAATCTCATAATATACTTGTCGTAATTACTTTAAGCAAACACCACACGTGTATAAATGGATTTAATATCCTATCGAATACACAAAAATGGTAGCATCGATACTAAATCACGTGACCCGAAACTGAACAAATTTGTAACAGCCAGTAATAAGGTATCGATACCAATCTAAATAAAACATTGTACTCGATTTGTGGTCATAACCACTGTTGAAATATATTATAATTAGCTATTAAAAAAAAAATGTTACGTGGTAGAAAAAAACTAAAGACAGATTTGAAATCAGCTAACCAAATACTACAAAACCCATATAAAATTATCTGTGATGATTTTTGTGTGTTGCCTTGTGAATTATTTACATGTTACAACTCATTAATATGGGCTGCTCTGCCAAGTCAACCAATGTTTTCACTTTAGAGATTTTGCATTATCTTTTCATGCGTTGTTGGCTGCATTTATTAGAGTAACTGGGATATTATGGGCACATTGTTGTGTGTGCTACGTCATCACAATGGCTGATTGTATATCCATAAAACAGCTGTATGCTAATAGTGAAAAGCGAAATGGAGTTTCGTTCATGACTTTGCAGTACCGGGTGACTCCCAGAGGTTCATGTTAGTCAGGAGAGATTTCAATTTCACAAATTCACATTGCAGGGAAATCTTACAGTCTGTTGTTTGATGTGCGACGGCGATAATCCAACGACTAACTGTGTTTCATATGTTCAAATTTGGAGTAAAAATGATGTCCTAACATCATCAAGCGCTATACATTTTTAAAAAATATGACAATCATCATTTTCAGGGGGATGTGAACTTCCTGTCAATATGGTGGATAGGCGGTGGGAACCATTAAAGGCTATGTCTGTAAAGTGTTCCTTGTTGCAATTTCCTCATGTTCCAAGTCCGGCTTGTTGCAGGAGCTACTGAGTTTAAGTGCTCTGTGCACACAGTGAGCTGTGCATTTCATATGTTTTGATCGTGTTTTGATATTCTGATTGTTTATGATGACCGATGATATCGTATGATGGAGAACAGATGGCTGTGTTCATTTTCTGTGCGGTTTCGCCTTATGTCTTTTGGCATGTGCTGAGACTGCTATGATAGGGACCTACAGCTACCTTTCTTTGTTTGGGAGATGAGATAGTAATCCAGATGATTCCACTGGCACAGGCAATTATGGATTTGAATTCGTTTGCAGTGCATTAGTTAGTAGTGATTTGCAGGACTTCCATAATCATAACCATAACCAAAGAATGTAAAATGATTAACATGAAAATAAGCACTGAAAAAAAACAGAAGTTAATAGGAAGACAAAAGAAGACACTAACCATAGCAATAGAATATTAAGTTATAAAACAAGTAACAAACTTTAAATATCTAAGGAAAAAATTATCTGAAGATGGCATAATCGATAAAGAAATAGACATATGATGCAATCAGGTAATCCAAATATTGGGACAGTTATCCTCTACACTTCAAATCAAATCGATACTTATTACCTCCAACAAACATCTTATACAGAGTATATACATTCCAACATTGACAACCAATGTAAGAGCAAGTCACGAGTGGAAATTTCTAAAGCGCGAAGGTGGAAAATGTGACTAGTAAACAATTAGGTCAACAACAAATTATTAGGCAGACTAAATCCGTGAGATGATCGAGGCCAAAAGTTCAAGGTAGTTATTTGAAAACTTTGAAGGTTGGGCAGAGTTGATTAGTGACGTGTTTTTGTAAATTGGAGACAAAGATAATTCAGCATGGCAAATTTTTATTTGGATGTGCAAAGGAGCTTGGTAAAATAAGACTGGGGATATTTAAACTAAGACAGAAGAATAGAGAGGCTAGGGCTAGAATAGTTAGTTAGAGAGAGACCAGATCTAGAATAGATAAGAATAGAGACCAGATCTAGAATAGATAAGAATAGAGACCAGATCTAGAATAGATAAGAATAGAGACCAGATCTAGAATAGATAAGAATAGAGACCAGATCTAGAATAGCTATAGAGAGACCAGATCTTTAAAGAGTTACAATTGAATCTACATATTTATATGGAAGATGAATTTATAAAGCCCGGCGGTAGCCTAACAATTCATCTATCTAATGACACAATAGTTCAGTACTGCCGCTAATGGATCATGTGCAAGAAGAATAAACAGTTTATTGTTTCTGTAGATGTTCAGATGTGACTGTAATAGTGAATATGTTTACCTAAGACAATAATGTGATATTGAAGAATTTAGTTAAGCGCAGTTGTAAATGTATGTATGAATGACATAGAATGTAATCGGCTCCCTCAATGAGATAGAGTTGCTTGTACAGAACAGAGACAAATGGCAAGATTTGATAAAATAATTTAGGAATGAAAACTGCTAGAATAAAAATTTAGGTAAGAGAAAGAGTATCTGGGTCTATGCCCTATGGGCTGGCTACGGCTCGAAAGGTCAATAGATAGATATATAGAAATTATCCTTTATCAAATCTCGTGAATGTGTGGAAGAATTAATTTATTTAAGACCTTGATTTGATGTTGAATATAGCCACTGATGTGTCAAGGCTGAGAGACCGCCGTAATAAACTGTTCTGAAACTTAAGTGGAGTTGTATGTCAACTACAACTGTTGCAATGTTTCATGTGACGCTACCTAGAACTAACAGTTGTTGAGATCTGGTGATGTTATTGTGCTCAATTATAGAAATTGAATCTCACTGTAACAGGCTTTTATCTCTTAATTGTAGCTGGTCTTCCCATCATGGTGTTAGGCTATGAAATGTTACGATTGTCAACAATGTGACCTGCCAGCACCATTTGAACAGACCCCATAAACAGTCCACTGTGTTACACCATTTATGGCAATGGTGTTCTTTCTCGGCGGCTCGTGACGATAGTATGTATACACACCCCATGAGGGGTGCTGTTACTTTTCAGGAGATGACGACTTTGACAAGGTATAAAAACGACCAGTGGCCAACATGTGCTTACCCCACCATCCCAGGTGTCAGGCTCCCACGTATACAGCTAGCACCTCTGCTGCAATCTGGTCTGACCGGCTGACTTGTTTAACCTCCGTCTTGTATGTGCCGCTACAACTCTCATTTCGATTCAACGCCCTGACATAGTTAGTGACTTAGACAAATAAATGGCTGCACACTGCTGATGTTGAAAGATCATGTATCTTCACTCCAACGGCCACAACAATGGCAACCTAGTACAATCACCCACAGCGGCCAGCGATCACACATCTCGCCTGGCCAGTCTCACATCTGTGCTTCTGCCTTCAGGCTTACTAAACATGTTCTTGATCAACTAGGCTCCCAATAACGTTGCCCCTATTACTAGCTACGACAACCCATGCCAATGAGCTCTACAACTAACACTTAATCTCACCGTCGTCTCTGTTGTTCCTTATCACTACTAACTAATGCGCTGTCTCCCCTATACACATTTCTATCTCAATTCTACTAACTAATCTCCTAACAACAATGCTAACTGCTGGGCTCTCCTAGCCCCCTACAGGCTAACGCCGTCGCCAATTCTATTCAGCACCTATGAGTAAAATTTCTGTGAGGAGCCTCTTCTTTCTCTCTCCGTGCATTGACTTAAGTATCCCGTCTCCTAACCAATCAAAACTCATTTCCTCTATCTCTCTACCCAATCAAATATCTCTACATCACCTACTCACCCTTATGTTTATACCCTTCTCAATCACAAAATTCCTGCCCTCCTCTCACACTATTCTACTCATATTTCTCATGCTCTGTTTCCCCCAACTTTCTCCAACTATCCCTTCCTCTCCCTCTCTCACCCACTGCTACAACTAGAACAAACTAATAGAAAAGCTTTTCAAAATTAAGACACACACAACACACAAACTAAACTCTTTACTTTAAGTTCTTTTTATAAGGTTGAAACAAGAGTATTGGAAACTAGATTGTTGCCATTGGGTGGGTGGGGTGGGGGGAGAAGAAGAGAGAATGTGTATAAGAAAGAGCTGACGCAGGAGCTGTGTCCAGTAGAGATCCAAAATCAGAACAACTACCATAACACCAGAAAGAAGACAAAAGAAAGGCATATCACAGCTAACATGTTAGAGAAGAGTGGAAGTAGAGATAAGTGTGGAACAGATGTGAGGTATTCCATGCAGAATGGCAACAGACTAGGCAAAATGAAGGAACCGTGTTGCTGACTGCCAGACACCACTGACTAGTTTGTCAGTTTGTGATTAAGGAAAATACATCAGTAAAGCACTTACTTTTGAAATAAGATCTTTAGCAGCTGGAGAGATGTATTCTGGAAATTTCAAGTCCACTCTACAAATTCTCCTGTAGGTAGCCGCATGACTTTCAGCCTCAAAAGGAGGACTACCCACCAAAAACTCATAACAGAGCACCCCTAGGCTCCAGAGATCTACAGCCTTATCATGGGGTTTCCCTTCCACCATCTCAGGGGGTAGATAATCCAATGTCCCACACAATGTTTGACGCCTACATAAAATTAGCAAGAGTTAAACATAGTAGTTTATGTGCAATAAAACTAGTTAACATTTCATAAAGTACAGGTTTACATCAAATAAAACATTTCAATACAGACATCTTAACATAGGGTAGTCATTTCTAAGTCTCTTGTGCAAGCCATAGTTGTTCACCTCAACTTTAATGTGAACTTTTAGTTCTAGTCTTACAAATGGACCAATGTACAAGATGTATCAAATGCATTCTTAATTTTCTTGGAAGTAATAATATAATAGTTTATAATTTGTGAAATAGCACAAGAACGCTTGAATTTCTTTTTCTACGGGTATTGAAATTCACTTTTAACTTAAATTTGACTCCCATCGAAAATTGTGTCGTGTTGCCAGCACAGTCACACACCTGAAGTCCCCACAAGAAGAGATAGAATACCAAATGAAACCATAAGAAAAATGGTAGGAACAAAACCCTGCCAAGAATATATAGAACAACAACAACTTAAATGGTTCGGCCACCTGGTCAGAATGAATCCTCACCAATCACCATCAAGGGCGTTCTTCTCGAGAATGCATGGAAAAAGACCAAGAGGAAGACCCAGAAGAAGATGGATAGATGCAGTGACAGAGACATGTAACAACAAAGGAAAATCACTAATTCAGACAATTCGAGCAGCACAAGAACGACAAATGATATAAACCACGACACCTTTTAGGTACCAGTGAAAGAGAAAAGAAGAAGAAAGAAGATAATTTGTGACATCAAAATAAAATGCAATGGTCCTGCTTACTAAATTTACTTTTCTGTTAGTGATGGTTTGTAAATGAGTGACTTTGATTTGCAATTTGTTTTGCGCAGGCAGTGGCCATTTTTGACCTGCTCTTCTAGACTTGAACTGCCAAGGGCTCTTTAACGTGAGTGTACACTGGACTGAAGTGTCCGGCCAACAGGGCAGGACCAAGGTGTGAAAAACAGTAAGAATAGAAGGATTTTAAAAATATGGAAGTGGGTACAAGATCCCAGCCTTTACTATTACTGGAAATGTTTCTATGACTTGATTCCCAATTAGTAAATCCACCTGGAAAAAGTGAAGATTTAAATCTGTGTATATCTTCAATTTAGTGTGTGCACACCGAAAAAGACATGTACGAAACACATGCGTACCTACCCACATTTTCACATGCAGACAAATATATATACATATATAGGTATGAGTGCACATGAGGGTAAGAAATATGTAGTAGGTGTTCTATATGTATGAGAGTGATGTGTTTATGCCTTGTGAGGACAGTGAACCCAACTGCACTATCCGACAATTCTCAAGGGCAAACCGACTACAATTGCCAGAGTGACAAGAGACTATTCCAGTGACTTGCAAGCCGGGTTTACTGCTGTGGCCTGGGGAATTGAAGTCGAACGATGCTGGTCTGTTGTCTTTTGCTCAACATCACGGAGATGATCACAAAATCGGTCCACTTGACGTCATCCAAACTCACCTATATACATCATCTGGCAATGCTGACATAAGGCTTTGAAAGTAACCACTCCATCCATAACCAAGCCAAGGTTACTAAACATCGAATATATGACACACACAAGTGGCAACGAGCAAGAGATATAGTATGTAGAATAAAAACAGAACAGTATAAAGCAAAAGACAGAGTAAAATGGCACTCCATGGTAGCCAACCTTCAACGTGGAGACTGCACCCAATGAATTAAATTAATTTTGTCATCCTTTGGGTGAACTATGAATTTTGAGTGTCATACTGGAGCAAATTTTTGGTTGACATACTGGAGCAAATTTTTGCTGACATACTGGAGCAAATTTTTGGTTGACATACCGGAGCAAATTTTTGTTTTGAATTCGTTCCACGCTATACTAAGTAGTTTCCTTAGACATTTATTTTCAAATGCGTTCAACTTTGTTTCTATGTCTCTTGTTTTCCAGCTCTCACATTCATATGTACGGGTTGATAGTACGTTTGATTTGAATAATCTAAGTTTTGTGTTTGTGCTGATTTGTTTTGATTTCCACAACTTTTCAAGGTTTCTGAAAGGCATTGCTGTTTTAGCTAATTTCATTCTAAAAGACATTTACAAGGATTGAAAACTGCTAGAATAAAAATGTAGATAAGAGAAAGAGTATGGGCCTATACCCTATGTGCCGGCTACAGCTCAAAAGTTCAATGGATAGACAGATAGGATTTCATAGGTGCTAGCCAGCATCAGAATTGTTCATGCTTGTACCCCATACTTTGGCAGTTGTTCTGGGAACAAAATAATTTGACCAAATCAGTAGGGATTGAAGAGGGAAGGCAAACACATTATTAAAATTTTCTGTGATGAAGTCTCAAAGCATATTGTGGGTGATGGTGCAATGCAAATTATAATCCTACATTAATAGAAATAAATTAAACACTCGGGTTCACTGGAAGTAGTAATTAGGAAGGTACATGGGGAAAAGGGGGTGTGTGGTGATGTTTGAACACTGCAAGCTATCAAAATTTGGAAGAATGTGTTTTGATGCAGTAATTTTTACTATAGTATCATAATCTAGGGTTAAGGAAGGTGAGTAATGACTAGTGCTTGTGTCTTTACACTGGCAATCTTCCTCCAGAAATGTTTAAAGTTGATGCATAATGAAGTTATCAAGTGGAGTAACCCAAAATTGTTGAGGAAAATTATGTTAAAATATGGTGAATATACATTTCTGAATTCTACTGCACAAAATGCCTTTTGCTAATTAGTGCAAATTTGCCAGTTTAGCTGCAACTAGTGTTTGTTATGCATCTTACCACACACTGGTCACCTAAAGGGGAAAAATATACATTATTTTATGAGCACCTTGTACTCTATGTAAAATTAACAAAGGATACCACAACATACCTTGAAGATGGTGAGTGCACCGACCATCCAAAATCTGCTATTTTCAGTTCACCTTTCAGACCTAATAATATATTCTCTGGCTTGATGTCCCTGTGAATGACCTTTTTGCTGTGACAGTAGGCCAAAGCATCAGCCAACTGGGCAATATACTGTCATGGAAAAGGTCAGTAATTAAATATTCAATTAAAAAACAGTCACATTGAGAACATAATACATTCATCTATTTTGTTCCTTTTGGAACATAGCGACATTGACAACTACTCTGAAGTTTTTCTATCCGCAGAAGTCAATTTCAGACTGTCTGTGATATCTTGCATCCATATTTATCTAGGACTTTATTCTCACAATTATCTGGAATTATATATATAAAAAAAAAAAAAAAAAGTAAAGTCCCCCATCACGCCAAGTGGCGAGTAGGGAATATAGTATTAGTGACCATAATATTTACAGACCTTCGGCACATGATTTTTGGGGTACTGTGGTCGCCTGTTACGCCTGTACCGCTTTTCTTTCCCAGAAAAAATCCAGTGCCCATTTAAGGCTGGGTGAACCCGGAAGACGTCGGTTGGGATCGAACCCTACCTATTGTCCTTTGTGGTCCAGTTCACTAACCACTGAGCTATCGCGGCTCCCCTATCTGGTATTATGCCCTTCATAATTATCTTCTCTAAACCATTATGGATATAAGAAACTGGTCCAAATTACATTGTAACTAAATTTACATGTAATAAAAATATAACTGGCCTTATTCATTTGCTGTTAGTATTATTGATGCTACACCCTTAAAAAGATGTTAACATGGTGTAGATCTGTCACAGTTTACAAGCTGTGATATCTATATTACCACTTTTAGTCCAACACATCAGATTTCAGCACTACAATTCTTGGTGCTGTGTTGCATTCCTTCTTGATCATTAGCATGGCCAGATTGTTATAACAGGTTCGGCAGGTAGGTGAAGTAGGACCTTAATCTGCCATTGTTGTGGATGCTGACATTAAGTAATCAGTTTGAGTTGGAACACTGGCACCATAAAGAGTCATGAGAGATTGTGATGCAACTGACTACACATTGGCAACATAAAGAGTTATGGGAGATTGTGATATTAAGTGACAACATGCTGGCACCAATACACATCTGCGTCACAACATCATCATCATCATCATCATCTAGTGCTAGTGACTCCAAACTCTGTCCCATTTTTATGTGTGTTTTTTTTTTTTAGTTGAATAAACCTATAATTTTTTTTACAAATGGGAAATTTTAGAACTTTCCATGTCCTCTTGGGTTCATTCTGTTTTTTTTTCTTTCCATTTTTATGTCTTTATTTGGGGACAATAAACATAGAAAATGTAAGAAAATTTGCAAAACGATCAATTAAATTTCTATGGTAAATTGCGAATTAAAAAAAAAAACCTGAATAAACCTAGAATTTTTCAGCCTTTAGAACATCGAAAAAATAGGAATGACAAGTATAGGGTTGAGCTAAGTATGCGTATACTAGTACCAGAGCTATTGAAACCACTATGCTCACACTTAGTCACTTGTTATGTACAACAGAGAATGTGTGGGTTGACTTCTGGTACTGTAATGTCAACTCTTAACAGCAATAATATGGCAACTCAAATGTGGCTGTTCTAAAGAAGGAAACAAGGTTTCTGATGAAGGTATATTGAATGAAATGAAAAAAATTCAAGTTTTCCAATCTCAAAGCCAAATTTGGAACAAGCTGGGGAAAAATTCCAAATTGAGAATATTCATGAACACACCAGAGGTATCACTATTCTCTTATTTGTAAAATAAAATTTCATATACAAATTTGTAACTTCTCAAGCCAGCAAATCAACCAAATAGTGCACAATTTTGTATTATAACTATGGTCAAATGATGGATGATTAAAAATCATTATATAAAACTTGTACAAAAACTTCAAGAGTAACAATTTCACATCAATGACTACAAAAACACCAGAACAAAATTTGTTGAGCATACTATTAATGCTATAGTTCTACATCGATTTACATCAATGGGCAAAAAAAATCAACAGGCAATAACATTAGTACAAGGAGGAAATTTTATGTGACTCCAATTTTGTTACTAAAGCACATTAAAATGTAAAAATTGATTTCAAATCAAAGATTTCAATCTAGAAACAGTAAATATCATAAGGAAGTTTCTTTGTGCTGGTGAACACAATAGGTTATCAACCAAGAGCAATACCATGGATACAAGAATATGCCAAAGGCAACACAGAGGATACATCTGTCCTGCAGAGACCAATTTATCCAACTCCACCATCTATCATATAAACTCAAGATAACTACCCCCAGTCTGTGCCACTGGTCCTTTGACATAACAGCAAAACAAACCCTATGAGACTATTTCCAGTATGTACACTATGGGAGAAAAATGAGGCCTACACCCACTACCTTGGAAGAGATATTGCATGGTGGAACTAAAACCTGAAACAGGCAGTGACTTCACATGAGAATCTGGAATCTCATTTTCAATGAGGCATGATCTTGGTAGAAGATGAACGCAATAAGTAGAATTGATTCCAGATAACTGTAAAGGCAACTTAAAGAAGTGGGCTCTTGAGAGAAGGTGAAAGTGAAAAAGAGACAGTTTGGCTGATGACAGTGGACTAGAGGTGGAATAGTGCGTTCTGGACATAAGGCAACCTGCAAAGAACGGCGATGGACAGCACTAGGAACTTGTTATTGCATAGAAGACACCACAAGGCATACCAACCACTGACTGCTTTTGGTCTATGATCAAGAACAGATATACTAGCCATGTCATGAGAAGAAACAACAAGAGAATCTAAAAAGCAACCCCTCAAAAGGGAACCTGAGGGTAAAAGATAAAGAAGCTGACTTAGAAAAACATTAAAAAGAACACTGAGGTGAGAAGTAACAACAGCGCCTATTATAAGCTCCCAAAAGTAAAAGATTTGATCAGAACAGTGACATACGGCGAGATACAATGCAATTCCTGTGTAAAGTCTAACACTTGATAGCAAAGATCATTGGACATGAAGAGTCTAGAATTCTGTCCTATGTGTTGTACTTGCTTCGAAAGGAAGGATGGACAGACAGACCAAGGAAAGAAGACTGAGATATGAAAGCAAACAGAGTTGTGTTTAATGCCTTTAAGTAATTAAAAACAATATATTTTAGATGCTCAAATGATTATAAACCTGACCTACCTTTGCTGAGATAGCTTCATCAAATCTTGTATTCTTTTGTAATTCTTTGTAGAGCTCCCCTTTTGGCGCATACTCCAGGATCAAGTAAATACGAGTTTCATCATAAAAGTAACCAAATAGTTTGAGAATATTTGGATGCCTGATAAAAAAAATTAATTGCAAATGTGAAATTTTCAACAAAAAAGTTCTCACTCTGTATGGGTTTCTATGCACACACACAAATAACAGACAACTGAGGAAAACTGATGTTATAAGAGAGCATATGCAATAATTATTTTTGAGGAAATCTCATTCAAACTATTAAGAAAATATACAAGGGTCTTTCAAGAGTGATGGAGGCTTTTGTATGTAAATAATCAAAGAATAATCAGAGCATGATAAACAAGTCAGGGGATCATACCATAATTATTCTGGATAATTCTGACTCCAGCATAACATACTTGGCACATGAGAAACAGTTATCAAAAACATGGCTGCAAGCAGCGTTGTCTATAGTTGTCTATAGCTATGGAACAATAATTCTGGTCAAAATGTGCTGGAAAGATTTGTCCCATCTCAAAGTCTGATTTAGCCCCCAGAGATTATTATTTATTTGGGTCCCTTAATGAACATCTGGGTGGGAAGAGAAGACCCTTGATGAGTGGTTGTATGCAAGCAAATGAAAAAGTGTAGTTATCTAAATAATAATAATAATTTTAAAAAAGTAACCAATCTGTTAAGAACATATTTGTATTTATAGGAGAACAAAATGTTCTTGTGTGTGTGTGGTGGTGGGGGAGTTTTCAAACATCTATCTGTTATGAAAAATGAATGTACTTATAGCTGCTACAAAAGATTTTAAATGCTAGCACCATATTGTCCATACAGCAAGACATGACAGGGGTATTTATCCTTATAAACAAAGACATTAACTATTTTCATTGTAAAAACTTTCAACCTGAGGTGGGTTTGAATCTCAACTTCACGTTGAAGTTGATGCTCCACTTGGGCTCTTTGTAACTGAGATTTAAACATGAGCTGTAAAGAAAAAAGAGGCTCATTAAAATGGCATGAACTTCCATTGTTGCAAATTTATAATTCTCTAGCATACTTCTCAACATCAATACCAGCTCAGAAGTTCTCACATGAAAGTAATCTTCCTAAATTTGTTTAATGGCAACTGCAGTCAAATATAACCTAGAGATCTTGTGGTTGAGCAGATCATGGCTTCCCAAGAAGGAAAAAACTCATAGCACATGCAGTATTTATCCTTTAGCACCACAGAAAAAACCAGACATTAGAAATGATATAATGATAGGCTTTGTTTCAGGCAGAATTAAAATTCAGTACAAAAAGTTGTGCTTGGTTTTCAGAACTATTAATTTAGCACCAAAAAATTACATATCAATCTCATGTATGAGCATGTAAGTCAGTCACCACATCCCTGAGGATTTTAAAGACTACAGTAGTTATCAGACACAGTCCATTATCAGACATGGTCCACACAAAAAAAAGCATAGCTATCAAATAAAGGAAATAAAAGTAAACATACAATGATGAAGTGACTTCTATGAGTATAACATCATGGTCATTCAGGAGTATACAGAAATGAAAATGTCCAGCTAGTTTTTAAAATGTCTAATCCCATCATTTGGTGAAATGAATATTAATCATTGTTATTGTTATCACACAGAAACTAAAACATGAGCTATGTTGCTTAGTGGTGCACATTTATAATGTTGATATTATAGTCTAACACAATGAAATTAAGTCACCTTTTTCACACAGTGAGTTGCAATTGACTGTCATTTTATTTCTCTTTGTTATTGCTTGTTTTAAAAAAAAAAATAAAAACTTGGAAAACTAAAGGCTGTCCCTAAAACTGCACTTCATTTTTCCTACAGTTGAACCTTGTTTTATTCCAAATATTTTAGAAATGCACTGTTGTTTTGGTCTATGTTCCACAACGTCTTGATGCTGTTGCTCATATGAAGTATTTATATGTGGGAATAATTAATGACCACAGTGGCAACACACTAACAGAACAAAAGGATATTTTATAATGTCGGAGCGATTACTGCACAGCAATGTAAAAAGATACTTCAAAACACTCAAATATATTAACAGAAAGTAAAGAAAAAGATCCAGAGCCTATTCTATATGAAGTTCATTCCACAATTAAAAAAATCTGAAGATAGGGAAGTCACCAGGAAGTGATAATATACCAACTGAACTCATCCAAGCTGGAGGGGAGGCCAGCATTCATATTTACTATGCACAGTGTGTGAAAATCTGGAAAAATCCAGACTGGACAAAAGCCTGGAAAAGATAAGTGTACATCCCCATTCCAAAGAAAGTAAATCTGAAGCTGTGTTCCAACTACAGAACTATTCCCCTGATAAGCCATGCCAGCAAAATACTCCTGCATATCATCATGAATTGGATAACAAGAAAGTTAGAACAAGAATTCCATATAGTTCAAACAGGTTTCGGACAGTAGAAGCACCCAGGACCACATTTTCATCACCTAACATGAGAAACATCCTTGAGAAGTGTAGAGAATGAAACATAAAACTAACACATGCTTCATTGATTACGGCAAAGCCTTTGACTCTGTGCAACAAGGATGGCCAATAGCGGGCCTGTGTGCCACAAGTGGCCCTCGAAGTCATTTTCTTGGCCTGCGACAAGCTAAAAAAGTATATTAAAGTATGGCTTAATTGTCTATTAGTATTGGCAGACTTTGTGATAAATATACTTGCTATATAATTTGCATAATGCAAAATGTTCATGCTGATATTTATCTAAATGTTTCAGATTAACTTATTTCAGCAGAGAAAGCTAACTATAATATTCCCTTTGTTCAAGGTCACCCTTAGATCTACTAAAACAAAGGAAGATGCCACCAAATAGGACATAAACTATTTAAGAGCCACAGGTTTCTTGTTGACCCTCAGAACTTATTCTTGGCTCGGGTTCAAACCATTGCAGCCAACAAACACCACCCTCTCAAATGTCATAAGAGTTTTCTTCTGTTATTTTTTAAAGTTTCTTTCCATCCAAACCATTTTTTGTCAGTCAAAATTATATCTTACCAGTCTCTTTGCTCTGGTCACAGTGAACAATTTCATTCTTCACAGCAGACAGTGCTATTGTTGTCATTTGTGTTTGCTTGAGAGTTACCTCTCAATCAAGGTGTGGTGTATTATGAGTAACAAACGTCAATTAAGTGAGAAAGCACATGTTTTCAAGAGAAATGGGAAAATTATTTTTTATTCATGAACAATAAGGATATCAAACCTCAGTGTCTTTTTTGTTAAAAGTGTTGTCTGTACATAAAGAGTATAATCTTAAATGCTATGATACACAGCACCATGCCGCTATATACAACAAACACATTGGTAAAAATATGTACTACACTTGAATGTGATCTGAAGAAAAAAGGTAAGTGCTCAGAAATCTATTTTTACTAAATCAACAACAAAACAAAAAGTTCACTATTGGCATTATTTGTCATAAGCGCAGAGATAGCAAAAGCAAAAAAAAAAAACTTTTATGATGGTGCATTTGTAAAGCTCCGTTCTGTGAGCATGGCATGTGCATTTGGGGAAGAAAAAATTGCTAGTCATTTTGAGTTCCACTATCAAAACAAACTGTTACAAGAATGGTTGAGGAAATAAGGTCTCATACATCAAGTAAATTAAAGAGTTGTTATAAATTTCATTTAGTTTTCACTGGGTTATCCTCTGACATATCTGATACCGTACAACTTCTAATTTCATGAGAACTGTTTCAAAAGACTAATATTAATGAAGAGCTACTAGCATTGCATAATATGACCAGCTGTCAAGACATTTATGACTCAGGCATGAAGGTTGTAAATGGTATTGGTGACATCAACAGTCTTTCAATTACATTGACAGAAGGCGCTAAGTCAATGTATGGTACTCAAATAGGTTTTTTTTGGTAGGCTGGAATCCATTGTCCAGCATTGCATTGCATTATACATCAGGAGGTTCTGTGTAGTAAAATTCTAGACATGTAGGATGTTATGAAAACTGTATTAAAGTGTGTGTGAATTTAATAAAAGGCAGGAATCAGGCTTACTCATGTCATGGTTACTGTCATTTTGTTTCATTATAATAAATACTACACATTTTAAGCTACCACATTCACAAGGGATATAACTCTAACAGAATTTCCTGTCTTTAGATGTGCTTTGGTCGATCAACGTGGGCTTAATTTGTTCACAAAATCATTGAAATTTGTGTTGTTTTCTAAACTCTTCAATCAGCTGATTCGTGTTTATAAGTGAAAAATGGCTAGCAGCAGTAAAATATCTATTGCTCCAAAACGTGAATTATTATTACCAGCAGAAAAAGCTAGGAATTATGCTCTGAAAACTTTAAATGTAATAGTGATCTTAGTGACTTAGTTTTAGTAGGCTCTGTTGGATTAAAGTGGACCCCCACTTTGGGTAGATGAGTACCATTTTTTATATATATATATTTTTTTTTATAAAAAAATTTGTTTCTAAATTGCTTAAATTCTTATCCTTCAATTTTTTTTTTGGAAATATTGTTTCTGATTATGAATCTGTGTCCTTTTCCCTTCAATTTGCTGCCTAATATATATGTCTATGACTTATTATAGTGAAAATATGAAAGATTTAATGAAAGAAGTATTTTTCAGGAAGAAAAAATCATGGCAAAACAGTAGTGACTGGGTAGAAAACTGACGATATCACAACTAAATTTGTTTATACAGCAATACAATTTAATCATTTATGTGAGTAAAAGTGAAAGTTTTTTGAGCACCTCGATTTTGTGAAAATTGTACTTGAAGTGGATCTATGTTTTTGTTTTTTTCTTTCTGGTAATCATAAGTTGTAATAGTAATTGGACACGAATGTAGCTGGATGGAATGTACAGAGCTGCAGAGGACCACTAAACACTTGCGGTCAAAAAACAGATAACCGTGGACAAACATCCGGCCAGATGAAAGAATAGAAATTTACACTAAGGGTCTAAAACTTGTAGACGGACAGGCAACCACAAGTATTAAATGAAGACAAACATCTGGCCGGTTGCAGCATAAAGGGCTGAAAACGCTCCTCTAGTGACCAGTTCACAATTGGATAGAAAAGGACAGACTGTTTGACACCTAGAATTTTACCAACTATTGTGGTGAGATGAAACATTAGTGACACTTTACAACTTCCAATCGGGTTAAAAAAAGACATGAACACTGGATGTATGAGACGATATATATCGATACGTCAAAGCAGTCAGAGGAAGATATTAGATAGAGTGGGACAAGTTCCATCAACATGGAAGGAGGCCCATATACACCCTTCTTGAAATCAGAAAAGGGCAAAAAGGATCCCAAAAACTACAGACCCATTAGCCTCCTCATTTGTGTAGGAAAACTGATGGAGATGATGATCAACAAAAGGCTTATCTGGTACTTGGAAACCAACTCACTCCTTGCCCCGACACAAACAGGATACAGACAAAACAAAAGCTCTGATGACCAACTGACATGTCTTACACAGGACATAGTAAAGAAATTAATGGCTACTTTCCCATGCCTTAGACACTGTACAGAAGATAGGACTGATGCTTGTAAAAATCCTATAAGCAGATGTCACAAAAAACATGTTCTCCTGGATCAAAGACTACCAATTTCAAAGAACCACTAGAGTGAAAACAAACAACCATCTTAGCAAGTCAGTCACATTGCAAGGAAGGGTCAATCAGGGAAGTGTTATAGCACTCTACCTAATATCATCATCATCAAGTACCGGACCTACTGGCGTAGGTGATCATGTCTCTCCACAACTTGCGATCTCGGCAGCTATTTATCATTTCTGTTGTTGACCTTCTGCCAAGCCATTCTCCTTAAGCTGTCTGTTATTTTTTCTCTTTGCTTTCCTCTATCTCTTCGTCCCTCAATTTTTTCAGTTGTAACAATATATTCTAGTTGTTCTCTTCTCATTACATGGCCCAAAAATGATGATTGTTTCTTCCTAATATTGGAAATTAGCTCTCTTTTTGCTTTGACCTCTCTCAGAACATCTTCATTACTCTTATTAGCTGTCCATGGTACTCTCAACATTCTTCTGTAAAACCACATTTCTACAGACTCCAGTGATTTTCTTGTCTGTTGTCCTATTTGTCCATTACTCGCATCCATATGTTAAGACTGGCTCTACCTAATATACATTAATAAAATAAAATGCTACGATAATCAATTACGCTATATGAAAATCACAAAATGTCCAAATTTGACCCAAATGGTCATTTTTCAACTTAGATGCTGCACTTATAAGAAACATCCAAGTGTGCAAAAGCAGTCCTATTTACTGTATGCTGAAGGCAGGTAGACTGGATCCCAAGGTACAAAACAGTGCAATTCAACTCACTACATGAACAAAGAGGGCTTTTTTTTTATTTTGAGGACCAATTGATGTTATGACACGCTATCTTGTACAATTCTATGAGTCCACACTATATTGCTTTCATGTTAACAATTGTAACAAAATGACACATTTAAGCATCCATCAAAATTAAAAATATATACGGCAAACAGCAACCAACCTTAAGAGCCACAATGTACTTGCTTTTTTTTTCCCTTGCCAAGTACACATTTCCAAATTTTCCTTTCCCAAGTGGTTTTCCTATATCAAAGTCAGTCAGTGACCATTTCTTACGGCTGTGGGGAAACAATTTGTACAAGATACAGAAAAAGGAATTGTGAAACTTAAATACATTATTTAAATTGTTATTTCTCAGGTTATGAAACTAAAAGTTATTTCAAACCATTAAAAAAGCAACTACCAAAAAATAGAATGATAATAAAGTTGTGAACTTTTTTTTTTCAAACAATTAAACTGAAATAAATCTATGACTGACTTTCTTTGAGTTATAATAATAAGAACAAAAAGAGACTATAAATGCAAAATCTAAATACATTCTCTTATAATAATAACAACAATAAGAGACTATAAATGCAAAATCTAAATACATTCTCTTATAATAATAAGAACAAAAAGAGACTATAAATGCAAAATCTAAATACATCGTCTTATAATGAATGCGGTTCCAGTGCGACTCAAGATGGTGGTGTCCTTTCACCTGTTCCGTTTGCAAAGAAGTGTGGTTTCATTGATGTGTGCTTCTTAATGAAGAAAATAAAAAGCTCACAGTGTATCCACGTGCCAAAGAGCTGATTGACTGGGGTTGGCCAGTCGATAATGCGGAAACGGGTTCAGGACCTTGCGAGTGAGTGAGTGCATGAGAGTCTAGAACATCCACAGCATCTTTCAGCAACAAAATCAACAATGATGACAAGAAATATTCAGATGAAGTTTAAACAACATCGAAAAAGGAAAATTAGAAGAGGCAAACGTGCTGGGATGAGTATGAAAAGTGAGAGGCTAGGCTTAAAGTATGTGTGCGTTCGATACTGGAACTGTGCTTCCATAAATCAATGATTGCCCATTCTTGATAATTTACTGTGCCGATATAATGATTTTCCAAAAAATACTTCTTGGTGATATGACAGTTAGTGCCCTGGATTTCACTGTTTCTATAATAGATGACACCTTGGTGCATGCGGTTAGGGTGCAGACCCTAGTTTATTTCATGGTTGTAAATGTGTATGCTTGTAATAGGAAGGTGGACACAACAATGGCAGAATCTCTTCGCGTTCGAGGAGGAGAATGTCACTTTCTGCAGAGATTTTAATGCTAGAAGCAACCAGTGTGGTAACGTCATAACCAACAAGCAGGGACAAAACCTATACAACGCACTGGTGTCGGCCGATTTGGTGTGCTTGAATGATGGAAGTGCAACAAGAATGGACACTCGAACAGGGGACTCTAATAACGTCATAGACCTGGCACTGGTGTCTTCCACCTTCGCACCGGTTTGCAGGTGGAGTGTATCGGGATTCCACTGAAGTAATCACTATCCATGTGTCATCCTAATTGAGAAAGGCAGAAATAGAAGTCACAAAAACAAGCTCAACACATTCCACTATGAGAACAAAGATCAGGACGTCTTTAGCAAAAAGAACACAGATCAGGACGTCATTAGCAAAATCAGACACCGCAAATGGGGCGCCCCTTGCAGGAGAGATGGATGCAGCCGCCCTCGTGGAATGTAAGTCGAGGAAGCTTGGTGGAATAAGAGACAAACGGCCAAGACATGGCAGAAAGCCAGAAAAAAATAGAAGAACACAACCTGAGCTCTTGAAGTGTCTGAAAGAAGAGGTCGACCATCCAAAAAATGGTGCATTTTAAACTATGTACTAAGCTGGCTAAGGATGCCTAGTGGGATGATTTCTATAAAAAAGTGTTCTCAGAAAAATCGCTAGCCACATTCTGGCACCTTCATCAGAGCAGGAATGGCACAACACGACACATACCAGACTTCCAGAGCACAGGCCAGATATGGCACAAATATGATGAGAGCAAATGAAGACCATGTTTGCTTGCTTCATTGAGCAGAGTGACCCAAGAAATGAGGCTGCCAGAATGAGGGTACAGGTGTCACTCTCCCCCGTATCCTTTCGAGAATTGCATGAGGATGTAGTGCCGGAAGAAGATCTCACAATCACAACCGATGCCATTTGCACAACACTTAAAAATTCACACAACACTGTTCATGGTCCAGATGGTGTTCGGTATGATGACATAGGCGAATTTGCTCACAACGTCTTGAAAAAACTGGCCAAAGAGTTTAATGCCAGCATTCGGAGTGGCCTGATTAAGAAGGAATGGCTACACACCTGCTTACTACCACTACCGAAAGCAAACAAGGACCATTTTTAGATCAGTGTCTACAGATTCATCACAATATAGAACACTGTCGACAAGCTGCTGGAGAAAATAGTTGCCTATGTACTCACCTGTCACATTGAACAGATATGTGCATTCCCACCCACACTCTGATGTTATAGATAACAAAGAGACATGGCTCAATGCAGCAGTCTTCATCTATGACGTCTGTCTTTAAAGGCTGCCATAGACGAGAGGAGACGTGCTGTTGCTATAGATCTGGAGGAAGCGTACAACAGAGTACCATTTGAATACCTCATGCACATGCTCCTCAAACTGATGATGTACCCCTTCCACATTAGATGGATCGCTGCAGCACTGTTCCAAAGGAAGGTGATACTCAGATGTGGAAGTCGGTCATCCAAGCGAATATCCATTAGTCCAGGGCAGCCACAAGGCTCACCATCACCACCAGTTCTATTTAATGTGTACAAAATAACGATCATGGAATAACAGCTGGATTGGAGGTGAAGAACTTTGACTTTTGCTGATAACATTCTGGTATATCGTCAGGGAAGAGACAGATGGGAAATTGCCTCCACACTGCAAAATGAACCTGTTCCCATCTCTTCCTGGTGTGGAGTATCATGTGCCTTGGTAAACCCTAATAAAGCATTAGTTGCATGGTTCTTCCTTAACAATTATATCGTTAACACGAAAAAGCACCGGTGGTAGGAATGGGAGCTGATGAGGTGACCAGGGACAGGTTGATGACGTACCTCGGAGCCTGTGTTTTTTTGAGACCACGTCGACCATGTGATAAAAAAATCCCACAAAGGATTAGCCGCCTTGAAGGTCATGGCAGCTGCCAACATCGAGCAGAGGTTACTTACCCTTCTGTTCCAGGGACTAGCCTTGCACCAATCAAGTATGCTCTGGCAATTCTTACTGTCAGTATGACAAAAATTGACAGGCTGTAGAAAATACAGAATGAAGCTATGCGCATTATCTTGGTGTGTACGAGGGACACTCCCTATGTAGCTATGATGTATCTTCTTGACTTTCCAAACATGGATGACAGGATCAAGATCTGGAGGGCACGAGCATACCTGAAGGTAAGTGCAGATAAAAAGCATCCATTGCATCATGAGCTCAACACAGGGAAAGGTGCCAGGCTAAAAAGAGGTAAATCATGGGTGGGCCGAGCAGAAGATGTCATCATTAAGGTCTGCGGGCTTACCAATATCAACGCTGGTGAGGTGTGAATACCAGTGCCTACGTCATTCAGGGGCAAATTCTTGTGTGTTGTCACACTCGACAGGAAATGTAGGGAACAGAACTCAGTCGTGGTCAATGCAAACGGTCTCATCTAGGATAACACTGGTGAGAAAGATGCAATTATCTATACAGACGGATGTGTAATACATCAAAAAAGTGCATGGGCATTTAAAGCACACTCAGCAGGCAGAATAGTCAAAGAAGACAGTGGTGCATACGTTATGACCACGAGTAGCATAACGATGGAAGTGATGGCACTGACCAGGGCATTCATCTGGTTATAGTCACAAGACTACACCCACGTCTACAATGATTACTCAGTAATTAATCGATGAGCTTGATAAAAAAAAAAGTTGAGACGGGATCTGTATGCATGCAATGGGTAGAGTCCTTGCAGAAGTAAAAAATATGTAGAGTCACCTTTGTCTATGATCCTGGGCATGTGGAAGTATGGGGAAATGAAAGAGTGAACCGATTTAGGCTAGCTGAGCTGTTGTTGAAGACGGTCAACGAATGGATCGGTTGGGCATCATCAATGCTCTGAGATGTGGGAAAGGCACAGGACTTAGACAACCACAAGTCCATGTCACTCCTCCAGATGAAAGAGATGGGAGTTAAGATGGGTACAGCCAGAAATTATAAACTTAGTGGGCATATAAGAAGCCTTATCAACCAACACAAAACTGGAGTCATCAGTCGCTGGAAACTGCGGGGCTTGCTGAGGAGGAGATCTGAGCACCTGTTCAGAAAGCAATGATGATGGTCTGTAAATAAATCAACAAATCTAATAATACTAACAAAAAGAGACTATAAATGCAATATCTAAATACATTCTCTTCTAATGCTAACAAAAAGAGACTATAAATGCATTATCTAAATACATTCTCTTATAATGCTAACAAAAAGAGACTATAAATGTAGTATTTAAATACATTCTTTTATAATACTAACACTTTAGCTTTGCTACCACTGCTTTCATCCACTCCTTGCTCCTGTTCTGATAAGTTCCAGTTCTCTTTTTCTATTGGCACAACTAATGGCTCTGAGAGAACATTTTGTAGCAAATAACTGCTTGACTCCATAAGACACACAAACTGCAATGATTAACAAAAGAAAAAAGTCAGCAATGAAACATCTGAATACCTACAGATTATCATTTAAATCATCACACTCGTAAAAATTACCACACCATAACACAAATTCCTAAAAATGTGAGATTACCGTGGTCAAACATCCCCCCTCCCCCTCCGTGTAATTTTTAAATTACTACTTTTGTTGATCCCTGTTAGATGTTTCTATTGATGTACGATATATGATTGTATAATCTGAAACAAATGTGCCATTTTTCAAGAAATTTATGGTTTTTCTTTCAGCGTCTGGGGAGATATAATTTGTGGTCTTTTGTCTCGGTAGCCGAGTTGGGAAAACCACCCGACTGGATTACCGGCGTTCGGACAACCCGTGTTTGATTCCCACTGGGAGCAGTATGAGTTGTACTCATGGTTGGAAAAAAAAATTAAAAAATATCCCCACGGTCGACCCAGCCGTTGGCAGAAATGGGTACCAGGGTATTACCCTGGGAAGGTGAGGAATGTTGCTTCGCATCTGAGTTTCGATGCTTGAGGTGACACTATACAGAAATCTCCGAACATTTCTGGATAGACAGCCGAGCACATATGGGTGTAAACTCGCGTGCTAAGACGCCGGTTCAAGTATCGTACTTTACCTTTATCTTATGTTTCCTAGTGCTTCTAATATATATCTATCTATCTTCTAATCTAATATTCTGTTGATCCATCTTTTTCATCATCAACCCTAGGGCCTGGTGTTCTCGCAACATTTATTGAAGGCTTGTTGTGTTGTGTTTTGATCACTCTGCCTTGTCATGTGGCCAAACCATTTTATCTGATGTTTTTTTATATATTCTATGGCGGGGGTTATTCCTAGCTTTTTTTCTCAGTTCTTCATTTCTGATCTTGTCTCTCAGACTGTTTCCTGTCATTCATCTAACATATTTAATCTCAAAAAAAGTTATTTTTCTTATTGTTCTTGTATCTGGGGTCCAGGACTGTCAACGGTAGCACAGCGTTGGGATTAAGGTTGTATTGTAAAGTCCCCATTTAGCCTCTAAAGTTATTTCCTTGTTGGACAATAGTGGTGATAGCTGTCCAATGATTTGACAAGCTTAGTTGCATCTTGAGTCTGCCTCTGCTGTTTGTGAATTGTCGTTTGTCACTAGACTTCCTGGGTATTTAAATTCCTCTACTTGTTTTGGTTGCCTGCCATCAAATCGTTATGTTGATGTTCTGTTTCTCTTTGGCGAAATTGATGACTTCTTTTTTGTTGATTTTCATGTTGTATTTAGTGCCTGTGCTGTTGAGTTTATTTAAATGTTCTTGTATGTCTTCTATTTTTCCATGTAGTAGTGCCTGATCGTCTGCAAATAAAAGCTTTTTGATCTCCTCTGTCTCTGATGGACTGTCCTAACTTGCATATATAGTCCATTTATGTAATAAACAGTAGGGGGTGATAGTATGCACCTCTGTCTTACACCTGATCTAACTTCAAAGTGGTATGTGTAGCCTGCTGCTGTTCTGACTGTGCAGCTGCTGTTGATGTAGAGACTTTTAATTAGGTTGGTTAGATGTTGGCTTACTCTGTATATTGACTCAATGCTTTTTCCTGGTCAATGAAAGCTATGTACAAATTTTGATTGTGTTCTGTTGTTTTTTTCTCCAAGCTGTTTTAAGGTGAATAGAGCGTCAGTCCATCATGTTTTTTCGAAAACCCATTTGAAAATCGCCTATTTGTAATTCAATTATTGGTCTTTTTTTCCACAATTTTGTCGTATAAATTTGCTACATGGCTGAGAAGAGATATACCTCTATATTGATTGCAGTCTCTTTTTCCTTTCTTTTTCCTTATTGGTGCGATGATTGTCTGTTGCCAGATTCTTCTGGGATTTTTTGTTGGTGCCATGCTGCATTGAATATTCTGTGAAGCCATGTCACTCCTGTTGCTGCTATTATTTCTACTGGTATGTTATCTATACCCGGTGCTTTATTTTTTTGGTACATATTTGATTGCTTCTTTGATTTCCTCTTTCAATTAATTGGGTTCAGTATTTGTGCTTCTTGTGTGGTTTTTGTTGTCTTATTGGTAGTTGATCTTCAGTACAAAGAGCCATAGAGGTGAAAACAGATCTATACCTATGTTTCATAGATTACACCAAGACATTTGACAAAGTAAAGCACCAAGAAATAATCAAAATTTTAGAAAGCATAGACGTAGACAGCAAAGATCTAAGAACAATAAAGAACATGTACTGGCAACAAACAGCCGCCATAAGAAATGGAAACCAATTGGGAATGTTTCAACAAATAAGACGCAGTGTTAGACAAGGTTGTGTGCTGTGACCAGATTTGTTTAATATTTATAGTTAGATTATTTTAAGATCCATAAGGGGCATGCCTGGAATAACAATTGGAAGTCATAATATAAATAATCTAAGATATGGTGATGATACAGTACTAATCACTAAGAGTGAAAATGAGTTACAAGAAATGTTGGACATTATAGTGAAAGGAAGCAAAAATAAAGGACTCAGCCTTAATAGCAAAAAGACAGAGGTAATGGTAACAACAAAGAAAAAGACATCACCTCAGTGCAAAATAAAGACAAGTGGCACAATATTAAAACAGGTAAATGAATTTAAATATTTGGGAACTTTCTTAACCTCAGACGGAAGATGTACAAAAGAGGTGAGATGTAGAATGGTTCAGACAAAAGTAGCTTTCCAAAAAATGAGGAAGATACTATGCAATCCATTTTTGACAATAGAAACAAGAAAAAGAGTTCTTAAATGTTATGTAGAGCCAGTCTTAACATATGGATGCGAATCATGGACAATAGGACAATAGACAAGAAAATCACTGGAGTCTGTAGAAATGTGGTTTTACAGAAGAATGTTGAGAGTACCATGGACAGCTAAGAAGAGTAATGAAGATGTTCTGAGAGAGGTCAAAGCAAAAAGAGAGCTAATTTCCAATATTAGGACAATCATCATTTTTGGGCCATGTAATGAGAAGAGAACAACTGGAATATATTGTAACAACTGGAAAAATTGAGGGACGAAGAGATAGAGGGAAGCAAAGAGAAAAAATAACAGACAGCTTAAGAGAATGGCTTGGCAGAAGGTCAACAACAGAAATGATAAATAGCTGCCAAGATTGAAAGTGTGGAGAGACATGATCACCTGAAATAGGGTATAGCAGTGATAAGTTGAATGAAGGCAAAAGGGGGAGTTAGGTAGTAAACAAAGGGGAGATAAAGAAGGGAAGTGACAGGTGTTCAGGTGCTTGTGGAAATTAGGTGAACACAGCAAGAGTCACGAGGGACAGAAGCAAGGCGAGAGAATTAGGTGAACAAAGAATAGGTTAAGGGGCAAGGTAGATTATTCGCAACCGAGCAGCGGTTCAGTGCGGGCGTCTGTAGTCAGATACAGCCAATACCGTGAACTGGGGGGGTTAGTTGGACAGTCGGTGAGTAAGTTAGTTAGGAAGTAACCGTCGAGTCAGTCGGATGTAAATTCCAGGAGACATGATATTAGATGTGGTGTATTGTGACACTGGAGTAAGATAGTCATAATAGGGCGATACAGCAATTAGCAGATAGAAGTTAATGTTACAACTATTTGCAAGGACTTTAGTAGACCATGTGTGATTGCAACATTATGAGACTTAGTGTAGGTCGTGAAGAGACATTAGCAGAGCTAGTAGAGCTTGAACAGGTGCAGAGACTTTATTTAGATCAGGAGTGATTTCTACATTATGAGACTTAGTATAAGTCGTGAAGAGACATTAATAGAGCTCGTAGAGCTACCATCATGTGCAGAGACTTTATTGAGATCAGGTATGATCGCAACACTATGAGACTGATGAGTAGTGGCACATTGAACAGGAAGGAGACCTGTGCAAGAGGCGTTCCATATTGGTTGAGTCAAGGCTGCGGCAACAAGGCGGAACGACCCGTCTTTACTTCATGTAGGCTGTCAACCTGCTGTATGTCGTCATCCTGTCAATCCTCAGCCAGCCAGTACAACTGGTGAGGGTTGGCCAACGCAGTCATGGCTAGCTTCAGTGCTTGAGTCAAGGTAGCTGTGTCATAGGGCGGCCGAGCAACAGAAGATTGAACCTGAACCTCGGGATGAAGCACGATCTTGATAACAGCATCGGTGTTATTATCAATGTGAATATCAACTCTCAAGGGCAACAACAAGAGCAAGAGCTGGTATTGGTTCCAGCTAGGGTCGAGTACGTGATGTGCTCGATATAAGTCAAAGTGCCCAGCGGTCAGCGACAAATTGAGTTCAAAGGGAGATAAATCAATCAAGTCCATCCATCATCAGTCAGTTCAATATGTTCAAATTCAACAACAAATACATCAAAAGAGAGATGTTCAATTGTGAAGAGTCACAAGAGAGAAAAGTATATATATTAAGGCTCTCTTTTCTGTTGTCAGTACCTGTGAAGACATTTTGCCTAGTACTTCTCCAACACATAAAGAATAGTGTGGAATGAAAACACAAAGAGCAGGCAGGCTTTAGAAGCGGGAAATTATGTACTGACCAAATCTTTCTCTTGTGAACCATTGTAGAACAGAATGGAATTTATTCTTATATATAAACTACTTAGACTTTCGAGAAGGCATTTGATAGCATCCATCACTTTGAAAATTCAATAGGCGTACAACTTCCCTGACAAAATCGTTGATAATCTAAAGGGTATGTACGACTGCAACCATTGTGTTTGTAACAATTACAATACAATATGATTAATTATACACAATGGATAGAGAAAGTCAAAGCAATCTTGATCATGTGGACAATTCTCCGTTGACCATGTACTCAACACAAAGTGATTAATTCACACAACACAAGAACTGCAACCCCAAACACAGTTCTTTGGTTACACTTCAAAAGTCATGTGGAAAAACATATTGGTTGCACATAAAAGTCAATCATTACACATAATGTTTGCTATGGCCTATAAACATCTATATCAATAATAGTGCTGTATATGTGCCTTGGCAACCGCCGTTGTTAAGTGACACTCTTGAAGGTTCTGTAATTATATCCACATAACTTCTTGTGCCTCAGATAACTTCTTGTACTTCACATAAAATCACATATACAAAAATATGACTTCAATCAATCCGTATATTCCAAACATTGATTTCCTTAATGAGCCTGAATCTCTTTTAAAACCTGAAATATCTATCTATAGCTAAACATTTCTTTAAATAAATCTTTCCAAAACATCCTTTGCTAAAACATAAAGTCTCGACTCCCAAGTAAAGTCCCCAACAGTCTTTCTGAATCTAATGTTACTCTGGTCTCTTCCAGATCTAATTTCACTCTCATGACTGTCCTCTCTCAATCTAATCTGATTATCCTTACTGTCCTCTTGAATGCTAACAACTGCTCCTTTTATAACCTAAACCCAAAATTTTCTGATGCAATGTTTGTTTCCGCCAAATTTGGCTTTCCACCATATTTCTAGTCTAATTCACCTTATCAGCTTTGAAGATAAGCTAACCATAATTAAGTTCCACCATCTTCCTTTAATTGTAAGCAAACGCTTAACTTCAAAGCCAAGTCCAAATGAAATTTGGGTGAGTTGCTTACGAGTTATGTAACATATTTAATTTCGCCATCTAGAGATTATCTTACCTGTTTACTTGTCTTTCATTCCTGCATTATCAGCAATTTGTGTCAATATCAAACATTTCATATCTTAAAGCCCCACCTAAAAGTGTGGGAGTGGGAAACGTTTGTGTCTCAAATAAGTCTGATAACAGTATTAAGTACAGTGTAACCAACAACGATGGTGTAATACTGTTTGACGTGTAAGATTAGAAGGACAGCAGACAGCTCAGTTCAGAGTCATAATGGGAGTTACACAAGGGTGCATTATGTCACCACTTCTTTTCCTTATGGTTATTGACTGGATCATGCATTGGTTGTTGGCAACAGACCAAGAGGAATTTAAAGGAGTCTCACTGGATGTCTTGAAAATACTGACTTTGCAGCCAATGTTGGATTGCTTACCCATTGTCCTCAAGACATACAAGAGAAAACAGATAGAGTAGATCAATTTGCTATCATAGTAGGACTGAAAATAAATGCAGAGAAAAATTACGATTATGGGAGTAAATGCCAAAAGTACAAAGAAAGTTACATTCAGAGGAGTGGGACTAGAAGAAATAGATCACATTAAATACCTGGAAAGCTATATTTCATCAAATAACAACATTGAGAAAGAGATCTCTATTCTCTGATAGAATAGGCATGACAGCCTAGGCACTTCATCTAGGAATATTCATTAATAGTATTATAGCACATTTAATGTTCAACTATCCATCTCAGCACCAATTTTAGAATTTACAAATCAAATGTGTGATCAATGCAGCAGAAATGTGGAGAATAACCATAAGATAGAAAGCTGACTAAGAGGATTTGAAGGTTGTTTTCTTAAGAAGATTCTAAACATTTATTAGGACCAATACATTACAAAGAAGTCACCAGAAGATTAGGCATTAACAACATCAGCCAGTAAGGGAAATGAAGACAGAAATGGCTAGGCAATGTTCTACAAATGGAACAAACCAGGTATCCACACCTAGCATTAACATGGACTCAACCTGGCAAACAAAGAGGCAGATCATTGGGGACATTATGCTGACGAACCATACATGATGAAATGAAAGTGGCTGGCAGGTCCTGATGAAAGCAGCCCATGCTGCTCCAGGCAGGATTGGGTGGAGTGGTATATGCTCCAGGAGGAGTTCAGATTCAGAGGATTAAGAAGTAAAGAATTAGAAAGTCCAAATTGATCATTAATAAAAAAACAGACTCCCTAACTTCACTCACCATTGGTTAAATTATATAATTCTACTGAAAAGTAATCAAAGAAAACTGAAACAAAAAACTGATTCATTTCAGATTTCTTAGTAATTTCTTTCAAATTTGAAATTCAAAGAAATCATATTGTTGACTCATAACTTAGTATCTAGTCCACGTAGTAGACTAAATTCACTAGAGTAATCAAGAACCTAAAGGGTGCGTCATTGCTGTGCTTGTGACATTGTTAGGTGTGCTATGTCATCGTAATGGCTCATTGTAAATCCCTAGACAGACGTTACGCTAAACCTACAGTCTGTTGTTTGATGTGCGACGTGGATAATCTGACGACTGTGTGTTTATATGTTCGAAATTGGACTCAACAACGATGGTCTAACATCATCAAGCGCTATACATTTTTAAAGAAATATGACGATCATCACTTTCGGGAGGACTTGAACTTCTGGTAAATGGTGGATAGGCGGCAGGAACCATTGCAGGCTATGCATGAAAAGTGTTCCTTGTTGCAGTTTCCTCATATTCCAAGTCCATGGGGGACTGGTTGGTCTCGAGGCAGGACGCTGGCCCCAGGACAGAGAGGTTGTGGGTTCAAATCTCGGCTCCACTGGTTGGGATTTTTATTTACGATTTCTCTCTGCGACAACCACCCCTGGTCTCAGCAGCGAGGCCCGGCTTGAAACGTCAGTTACTCATCGACGGAAAAAACATGAGTACCTCTGAAGTTGGAGTTATCTGCCTGTGTGGCGAGGGACTCTGCACACGGCTGCCAGGGAAAAATGGATTAACATGCAAAATTCAGTTCCTAGTCTCTAGGGACTTCATCAGAGTTGAAAGCTGGCGAATGCAATGACAACAACTCATAACTGTGACGGGACGAGTCTAGTCAAGTGTGGTAGTGATAAGTCATCATAAGTGATGTGGAAGTAAAGTAGTAAGTGTAAAAAAAAGTAAAACAAAGTTTCATAAATAGTAGTTAGTTAAGACAGTATGGTTTGAATCTCTATCTATCTATCTATAGTAGTTTCGAGCTGTAGCTGGCCCATAGGGCGTAGACCAAGATACTACTTTTCTTATCTAAATTTTTATTCTAGCAGTTTTCAATTCTTTTAAAGATATTTTATCAAATCTCGCCATTTGTCTCTGTTCTGTGCAAGCAACTCTATCTCATTGAGGGAGCCGATTCCTGCTGCTCTTGCCTCTCTCATCAGTGTTCTTCTCAGTGTCTCTCTGGGTTTTCCTCTTTTCTGTTGTTTCCCACATGAAAGCTTGCTTTGCTATTCAGTTATTGTCTCTTCTCATCACAATTTGAATATCATATGATGCTAATGAAAAATGATTTATATTTTATAGGTTGGTTTAGGACTGTCATGAATTGAAAATGAATTTAATTTATAATTAGTAATAATTATTAAATGGCAAATAAATATTAAGTGGCAAATATTTAATTCATAATAGTAAATATTAAATAGCCTAATCGGGTAGGTAGGTATAATTCGTTCACAAATTCGTGCCCACAAAGTTAATCAATTATCTCGGAAGCTGCTTGATGAATTTCTGTAATTGTTTTTCAATAAATCTTATTTTTTTACCGACCTTCAGATTTTATAACATTTAAGTACAAATGTAGTCTGAATTTTGCACAAATCGTTTTTTGTTATATAATTTTAAGAAAATATCAAACCATGTGCTCTAAACATTAGATTTTACTGTAAATTATGTTAATTTTCTAACAATGCAAGCCAAAGGCATATCCATATTACATTGAATAGGGCAACATTTTTCATTTGATTTTATATCTTCGTCACAGAGATAGGTAAACTTTGACCAAAGTATCAAATACACATATTTGCCAAATAGCAGGCATGTCATCAACAAAATTGTGCATATGTCATATATATGTCATTCTGAATCAGAAGTCTCTAAGAAGTTAAGAACTGTTATCGGTTGGACAAACTGCAATCCATCTTGTTGCCAGTATTGTTCTTCTTCTCTGAGCACATGATCATCACATTTTCTCCAGTATTCAAAGTCTATCGTTGAGAGGGCATCACGTGTCAATTCTTTAACACCACAAATGTTAAATGTTGTGTTCTGCGCAGCAACTTGCCCTTGTACTTTAGCCCGCATAGCAATGGTTCCCTAAACTGGCCGTGCGCTAATCTTACGGTCTGCTGTTTGATGTGCGATGGGGATAATTTGACGACTGGCTGAGTGTCTATATGTTCGGAATTGGAGTCAACAACGATGGCCTAACATCATCAAGTGCTACGACGATCATCATTTTCAAGAGGACGTGAATTGCCGGTATATGGGGATAGGCGGCGGGAACAATTAAAGGCTATGCATGAGGTGTTCCTTGTTGCAGTTTCCTCATATTCCAAGTCAGTGTTAGTCATGCCTCATATCGTTGTGTGCATGTCTGTGTTAGTCACATCTCATATCTTTGTGTGTGCATGTCTGTGTTAGTCACCTCTAGTGACTCGGGCAGATGGTGCTTGTAAGCTTGGGAGGACCGACCATCTAAGGGCAGAATCCCCCTACAGAAAAGACCATCTGCTGTCTTGCAGGAAGATTGGGGACAATCAAAGGCTAAGGAAAGCAAACCTGAACAAAATGCTGGCTGAACTTGGATGCACTGGGCCACTGGCGCAGAACACAGTGCAACGTTTTAACAGGTATTCAAGCAGAGTGGATCTAACAGGCTTAAACAGACAGCTGTCTTCGTGTGAGAGTCTGGAGTCCTACTCTGATTGAGTCCTGATCGCAGAGAGAGAGACTTTAGCCCACACAAGTTCTATTGGTTTGAGGTGCGAATGATAAGGTGGGATGTGAAGAGATGTGTGGCCATACTTTGCAATTATTTTATCAATTTGATATAACTTTGTCTTCTTAGTTTGTCTAACAAGTTGCAACAATTTTAACTGGATGTTTTGAAAGGAAACACAGATACTCAGATGGCTCTGCTACAAATGCCACCAGAAATGGGGGGGGGGGGGGGGGGGGGGGGGTGTTCTTGACGTTGAATAATCAGGACGAGATCACCAAGTCAATAGCTACTGGAAAATTCTCAAGCAACTTTAAAGCAGAAACTGAGGCCATCAGAGATGCTGCAACACTGGCTATTCAACACAAAAATAACATGCACAATAAATTGGTGATTCTGACTGATCACCGGCAAAGAGAGAAAATACTGGATAGCTTGGTGTCATGGCATGGAAAACAGTCAACAGCAGAACTGATACTGTAGATAGAAGATTGTGGAGGGACATCATCACCTACGCCAACCGGTATGGCACATGATGATGCTGATGAATATAACCGACCCCTTTTAGATTCCTTGTAAAAGTGCATGTACAATATCAGTTACCTTTTGCATAGTGATGAATATACACTTTAAACTCTTCATGGTTTTAAAAATCAAGTAGTCACTTCACAACAGCTTACAAATTATCACACATACAGGAATATTCATTAATAGTAAATATTTTGTCAAAATACGCCTCTGGACCAATTTAACAAGAAACCGGAAATGAAATTACCCAAAAAACCTTGGAGTGGTGCGCATCTTACAAGTTAAGAGCGCGAAACGGTCCTAAGATTGTGTAGCGTGCATGTGAAATTTGCCTTTTTAATTGGTGAGTTGATTACAACAAACGTGGGTATTGTAAAATCCTAAAATTTAGGACAAGCAAGAAAATAATATTTTTATATACCTCAAATAAAAAAATCTTTCCTAATTGCATGACAGTAGGGTAAAAAATCAAACTGAAGGTCGGTGAAAAAATAAGATTTCACGAAAAAGAATGACAGAAATTCATCAAACAGTTTCCGTGATAATCAATAAACTCTGGCACGAATTATCTATAGTACAATATCATCATCAAGTACCGGGCCTGCTGGCATAGGTCATCATGTCTCTTCACAACTTTCAATCTCGACAGTTATTTATCATTTCTATTGCTGACCTTCTGCCAAGCCATTCTCTTAAGCTGTCTCAACTGTCTGGTATTTTTTTTCTTTGCTTCCCTCTATCTAGGTACTTTGATAAAAATTTTGAAATTGTTGTGATTTAAAAAAAAGCTAGCTAGATAGCCCTTGATGCAAGCTAAACAATGATACCTTAATTATGGTGGTAGGACAATTAGAAAAAAGTTATTAATTTTTAAATGAATTAACTTTGACTTAAATTGATTAAGAGGAACATAGAGTAAAATATCATTGGGCCCATTTGGATAGTTGTCCATGCCTTGAAAATTGAGAGTTGGCCGATTATGATGGCACAATGGTTTTTAAGGGCAATAGCCCCTGCCATTTATTAATTTATTTAGACATAACAGCATTTTCAGATCACTTTCAAATTTCGCACACTTATATTTAAATGGTAAATTAATTTTTTAAATCCATTATTGTTTTAATTAATTAGTTAAGTAAAAAAGAGGAAGACCCAGGGAGACACTGAGAAGAACATTGATGAGAGAGGCAAGAGCAGCAGGAATCGGCTCCCTCAATGAGATAGAACTGCTTGCACAGAACAGAGACAGATGGCGAGATTTAATAAAATATCTTTAAAAGAAAACTGCTAGAACAAAAATTCATATAGGAGAAGGTGTATCTTGGTCTACGCCCTATGGGCCGGTTACGGCTCGAAAGGTCAATAGATAGATAGAATTAAAAAATATTGTTAAAAAAAGCAAAGCTATTCTGCGACATGGGATTTGACTATCAAATATAGTACGCTGCGTGATTTCTACCCATGGACATGCTCCTTTTAAATTATTATTTCGACATAGAGGCTAAATCAAGCCGTTTTCAAATGTGTGCATGCTTATGTTTAAATGGATGCTGAATTTAAAAATCTAGTTTTTGTCATTAAACTGCATAAAACTTGCTTTTTAAATATGAGAAAAAAATCATTAAAATATATAAATAACACATTCAAATACGAATATCTTGAAAACGGCTACGAGTATTCGAATAATTCTTTCACCCGACAGTAGGGTTTTTTCTAACCTTTCACCTGGCATTATAAATAGTAACACAAGTCATGTGACATCTCCAGGAAAATGCGTTATAGTGTGTGTCCCTTTAACCAATTTCCTAAAACGGCGGTGATGTAGAAAAAATTCGGATTTGGCTTTTCATAGCTCCCGGAAGTTACGAGATTCAATTTACCAAAGTCCCTACTCTATCTCTTCGTCCCTCAATTTGTCCAGTTGTTACAATATATTCCAGTTGTTCTCATTACATGGCCAAAAAATGATGATTGTTTCTTCCTAATATTGGAAATTAGCTCTCTTTTTGCTTTGACCTCTTTCAGAACATTTTCATTACTCTAATAACTGTCCATGGTATTCTCAACATTCTTCTGTAAAACCACATTTCTACAGACTCCAGTGATTTTCTTGTCTATTGTCCTATTGTCCATGATTCGCATCCATATGTTAAGACTGGCTCTACATAACATTTAAGAACTCTTTTTCTTGTTTCTATTGTCAAAAATGGATTGCATAGTATCTTCCTCATTTTTTGGAAAGTTGCTTTTGCCTGAGCCATTCTGCATCTCACCTCTTTTGTACATCTTCCGTCTGAGGTTAACAAAGTTCCCAAATATTTAAATTTATTTACCTGTTTTAATATTGTTCCACTTGTCTTTATTTTGCACTGAGGTGATGTCTTTTTCTTTGTTGTTACCATTACTTCTGTCTTTTTGCTATTAAGGCTGAGTCCTTTGTTTTTGCTTTCTTTCACTATAATGTCGAACATTTTTTGTAACTCATTTTCACTCTTAGCTATTAAGACTGTATCATCAGCATACCTTCGATTATTTATATTATGACCTCCGATTATTATTCCAAGCATGTCCCTTATGGATCTTAAAATAATCTCACTATAAATATTAAACAAATCTGGTGACAGCACGCAACCTTGCCTAACACCCTGTTTTATTAGTTGAAACAATAAAAACATTTCGAATTGGTTTCCAGTTCTTATGCCGCTGTTTGTAGCCCAGTACATGTTCTTTATTATTCTTAGATCTTTGCTGTCTACGTTTATGCTTTCTAAAATGTTCATTATTTCTTGGTGCTTTACATTTACTTTGTCAAATGCTTTGGCATAATCTATGAAACATACATAGCTATTGATTTGTTTTCACCTAACTCTATACTCTATGGCTCTTTCTACTTAAGATCTTATGGCATTGCTTGTTCCTTTATCTCTAACAAAGGCAAAACCACATTGTGATTGTTCATCACTAATTTCTGGACTGATTTTGTTTCGCAATCTTCGAATGATGATTCTTATCTTAGTCATGTGACTCATAAACATAAAGCTAATAGTTATTATTGTGTGATCATCATCGCATTCATTCAATCACACCAGATTTCTTTGATTATATTTGATAGGACTATGAATATTGATTTTAGCAGGTCGTCTGAGTATATATATATATCCGCTGTTGTAGATATAAAATTCAATATTTTTTTTATTATTTCTTTTCTAAAACTAAAATCACCCATGGCTCAATAATCTCTTCTTTATATAGAATAGATTGAGTACAGTAGTACAGTAATACTAGTACAGTCTGAGTATAGAAATAGACTATGACTTCTTACTACTATATTTTAGCTATCCTGGTTTCAATTATTTATAATTATTAGAAGTTATTTTGAAAAAAAAGACCAAAGTACCTATATTTATTATATATTATAATATAATTATTAACTATAATAATTAATAATACTGGGAGTGTCGTGTGGTAGACACTAGAACTAGACTAAGACACAACTTGACTACTACACTCACACAGTAAACTGTAATAAATAGCAAGGACGCTCATGTAATTTAGTCTAAACAACATTAAAACAATGTTTGTAATTATACAAATACCGATGACTACTTTGGTCGAAGAAAGCGTCAAACTTGATATGTGGCAAGTTGGTGGTACTGGTCAGCAACAAAACAACGACGGCCTCCGGTCTTGTCGAGTCAACGGAAAACGAATGTCGAATACTTGCAGTGGTCGTCTGATTGGCCGGCAGTAAGGAGGGGGCACTACTCTTATCATTCTTTCTTCTGATGTCATAACCGAAGGCATCTGGCATCTGCTTGCTTGCCGTCTCCGCGAGGACAAGTTTGACAGGAAGGGCGAACACTTTTTTTTCTAGATCTCTCTCCGCAATCGATTTGCCCCATCATTGAGTGCTGTCTCTTGCTTTGATAGTGCAGTTTGTCATAGGCTATCATCTTTTGTCGTGTTTTCCTTCTTCGATGGTGTCGTTTGGGCTGCATTTGAATACTTACCGTCGTCATAGTATCAATTTATATTGTCGATGCTGTGGATGGTCTAGACTCACGTGCACTTACTCAGTCGTCAAGGTAAGAGAGGTGGCGTTAAACTGTCGAAGTGTGAGAGGCTAGAACTAAAGTATGTGCGCGTTACATATTGGGATTGTGGTTCCATACATCAACGATGGCCCATTCTTAATAAGCTACTGTGCGGCGCCGATATAATGGTTTTGCAAGAAACTCTTCTTGGTCACAGGACAGTAGTAAGTACTCCTGCATTGCATTGTTTCTACAATAGACGACACCTTGGGCAGGCCATCCTTGTGCACAACGATATGGTGGCAGCTGTATGTCTAATTGGAACAATGCAGAATTGCAATGTACAGGGTGCAGACCCCGTTTCATTTCGTGATTGTATATGTGTATGCCTCTAATGGGAACCCAGTGGGGTCACGTCATAACCAACAAGCAGGGAGAAGACCTATAGAGAACGCACTAGTGTCAGTCGATTTAGTGTGCTTGAATGACGGAAAGGTAACAAGAATGGCCACTCGAACAGGGGACTCTGATAGTGTCATATACCTGGCACTGGTGTTTTCCACCTTCGCACCGGTTTGCAGGTGGAGTGCACTGGGGTTCCACGGAAGTGATCACTATCCATGTGTCCTCCTAATTAAGAAAAGCAGAAATAGAAGCCAGAAAAGGAATCTCCACACATTCCACTACGAGAAAAAAGACCAGGACGTCATTAGCAAAATCAGACATAGGAAACAGAGCACCCCTCGTAGGAGGCAGGAGAGATGGACGCAGCCACCCTGGTGGAACGTAAAAGTAGAGGAAGCTTGGCGGAGCAAGAGACAAACGGCCAAGACATGACAGAAAGCTAGAAAGAATGGAAGAACACAACCTGAGCTCTTGAAGCGTCTGAAAGTAGAGGTGGACCAAAAAATGATGCACTTTAAACTATGTGCTAAGGATACCAAATGGGATGACTTCTGTAAAAAAGTGTGCTCAGAAAAATCGCTAGCCACATTTTGGCGCCTTCATCAGAGCATGAATATCACAACACGAAACAGAGGCATACCAGACTTTTCAGAGCACAGGCCGGATATGGCACAAATCTGATGAGAGCAAAGGGAAAGCCCTGCTTGCCCGCTACATTGAGCAGACGGACCAAAGAAATGAGGCTGTAAGAATTAGGATACGGGGATCGCTGTCAAAATTGTGTAAGGATGTAGTGCTGGAAGAAGATCTCACAATCACAACCGATACCATTCGCACGACACTTAAATGGTCACACAACATTGCTCCAGGTCCAGATGGTGTTCGTTACGATGACATAGGCGATTTAGCTGACGACGATTTGACAAAACTGGCCAATGAGTTTAATGCTAGCATTCGGAGTGGCCAGATTAAGGAGGAGGGGCTACACAGCTACTTACTACCGCTACTGCAGCCAAACAAGGACCATTCTCAGATCAGTGCCTACAGGAATCATCACAATGCAGAACACTGCGGGCAAGCTGCTGGAGAAAATAGTTGTCCGTGTCCTCACCTGTCACCTTGAACAGAAACGCGCATTCTCACCCACACTCGGAGGTTATAGATATAACAAAGATACATGGCTCAACGCGGCAGTCTTTGCTTATGACGTCTTCGAAGGCTTCCACAGACGGGAGGAGACATGTGCTGCTGCTATAGATCTGGAGTATGCATACAATATGGTACCATTTGAATATCTCATGCATATGCTCCTCAAACTGGCGGTGCACCCCATCCTCATTAGATGGATCGCCGCGGCACTGTTTCAGAGGAAGATGATACTCAGATGTGGAATTTGGTCTTCCGAGCCAACATCCATTTGTCCATGGCTGCCACATTGTCACCTGTTCTATTTATCGTGTACATAATAACGATCACGGAACAACAGCTGGATGGGAGGGGAAGAACTATGACTTTTGCTGATGATATTCTGGTATATCGACAGGGAAGAGACAGACGGGGAATCGCCTCCACAATGCGACGAACTCGATCGCATTTCTTCCTGGTGTGGGGTTTCAGGTGCCTTGGTTAATCCTAATAAAGCATCAGTTTCATGGTTCTCCCTTAATAATCATATCGTTAATACGACCACACCGGTAGTACGAATGGGAGCTGATGAGGTGACCAGGGACAAGTTGATGACATACCTCGGAGTTAAGTTTGATCGCAGCCTGTGTTTTCGGGACCACGTCGACCATGTGATAACAAAATACCGCAAAGGATTAGCCGCCTTGAAGGTCATGGCAGCTGCCAACATCGAGCAGAGGCTACTTACTCTTCTGTTCCATGGATTAGTCCTCGCACCAATCGAATAGGCCCTGGCAATTCTTAGTGTCAGTACGACTCAAATTGATAGGCTGGAGAAAATACAAAATGAAGCCATGCGCATTATCTTGGGATGTACAAGAGACACTCCCTGTGTAGCAATGAGGTATCTTCTTGACTTTCCAACCATGGATGACAGAAACACGCCATGACCACGAGTAGCATGACAATGGAGGTGATGGTAGTAACCAAGGCATTCAAATGGTTAGAGTCACAAGACTACACCCACGCATGTATACTGAGTGATTCGATGAGCAGGATAAAAAAAGTGGAGTGGGGCTCTGTACGCATGCAATGGGTAGAGTCGTTGCAGAAATCCAAAATACGTAAGGTCACCTTTATCTTTGTCCCTGGACATGCAGGAGTACGGGGAAATGAAAGAGCGGACAGGTTGGCTAGCTGCGCTGTCGTTGAGGACGGGCAACCAATGGGTCGGGCAGACATCATCAATGCCCTCCGAGATGTGGAAAGAGCACAGGACTTCGACAAACACAGATCCACGTCACTTCTTCGGATGATGGAAATGAGAGTTAAGTTGGGCACAGCCAGAAATGAGAAACTTAGTGGCCGTGTAAGAAGACTTATCAACCAACATAGAACTGGAGTCGTCAGTCGCTGGACACTGCGGGAAATGCTGAGGAGGGGATTTGAGCACCTATGGACATGTTTGGAGTGCAATGATGATGACCCGCAAATAACTCAATATCATCTTTTGATGATACTAATCCTTGTTAGTCATGTTCTGTCTCTTTTACCTTGTATTTTTCCTTCCAAGATTACATTTAGAAGGTTGCTAACATGTTCCAAAAATCCCATTTGTATTTTTTAAATTGTGTTTAGTAGTTCTCTTTTCGTGTTTAGTTGTAAGACCTCATCATTTGTTTTTTTCCATCCTGTTCTATAAATCCACCTATCAAAAGCTTCAATTTCCTGTTCTTATTTCTTGTCTAAGGAAATCAGTTTTTGCACCATACATGAATGTTGGAGAGGATATACCATTTTGCCATACTTAGTTTTAGTCTGGTGTTATTTGTTTTCGTGTTAATATATTTTTCATGGCTATAAAATGATTTTTGCCTTTCCTATTCTTTTGTTTATTTCAGTTTTATATTTCTCATCGCAGGTTATAGTATGTCCAAGGTAGTTGTGGCTCTGAACTGTCTCCATGTCTTTTCCTTCAACGTTTTTTGTGGGTTGTGAGCATTTATAATTTTTGTTTATGATCATAGTTGTAAAAAAAAAGTAAAGAACCCCGTCACGCCAAGGGAATATGGTGTTAGTGACCATAAATTTTACAGACCTTCAGCACATGATTTTGGGGTAATGTGTTCGGTATTACACCCAGCCGCTTTATTTTCCCAGAAAAATATCTGGTACCCATTTACGGCTGGGTGAACCCGGAAGCTGTCGATTGCGATCGAACCCTACCTCTTGTCCTTTGTAGTCCAGTTCACTAACCACTGAGCTATCGCGGCCCCCATGATCATATTTGTGATCTTTTGAAATTCTTGTCTAATCTATATTTTTTGCTTGTCAAGTTTATTTCTTTAAGTAATTGTAGATCTTCAGGATGTCCTCCTATAGTAATACAGTATCATCAGCATATCTTACGTTATTATCTTTCCATTAATGTTTAGGCCTGGCATCTTTGTGATGTTTTTCAACATTTGCTCAGTGTATGTATTAACAAGCTTGGTGATAGGGATACATCCTAATAGATTGATTTACATTTCCCATAAAATTCGAGTATATGAGTCAAAGAAGCAATAGATATGAATATTATATATAGGATTGTCATCCTGTTTTTTTTTATTGGGGGTGGGGAAGGGGGAGGAATCATGGGTTGCGCGCCTTTTTCAAAACGTAACATATTTATTAAAATAGTCTGAACGATCAGGAAGAACACTTTTGTTGATTTCTGGGACGGGGGTTAAGCAAATATGGGAATGCCCCGCCTGCAGCGACGCCATTCCGTTCTAAAGTTTAAAATTTTATTAATATATCAAATGTTGTGATAATATTACAAAGGCTATTAGTGTTCATAACAGTCTCACTGCAGAACATATAAGAGAGAGATTGGTGTTTTTGATGATTCTTTAGAATTTTTACATTTCTTTTCTTCTTAAACTATTGTATTGGTTTTTATTATAAGAGTACAACACAACGGTTTTGTGTGTACTAATGAGTTATATAGCGGGAAGGAGAGTGTAAATAAATGTATATTCAGTGTACGGTGGAGATAGAAGAGATGAACATGTTTTTGTTGCATCTCTCCGCCTGGTTTGATTAATAGCTGACTAGTTAATAAACAACCATAAAAGACTGCATTTTATTTTTTAACTGATGGACTTAGGCTTGATGGGTGCGTAGACAAATTTTGTTTCTTAAATTTAGAATTATACACAGAGCAAAGCTCAGGACAAATGTGAACACATTTTGTGACTCGCGATTTGTGTAATCGACTTTGTCGGCTCCATTTTTGGTAACGACATTTAAAAATTGACATTTGCAGATTAAATGTTACTCTTGACATATATAAATATAATGTACTGTAAAGATTGCTAGAATCTAATTGTAAAATAATAAGTCTTTGCTAATAATGTAGACAGATATAGTAAGTACAGACATACAGATTGTTAATTATGTGCGATTTTGTGCGCCACGAAGGCAGTGGTGGTTCTGGTTTTTGCGGTCTGGGCTACAGACAACATAATAAATAAAAACATACATTATATTCAGTAAGCTAACATAAAGTAATATTTTTTAATGACATCTATCCATCTATTGTCCTTTCGAGCCGAAGACGGCACATAGGGCAGAACAACAATCTCAAAAACAGAAATCTTGCGTGCCAAAATGGCACATATTGCAAAGATCACTGCTTCTAAAACCTCTGTTTCCATCTCAATGTTTTTCTACAATGACAGCTTGTCAAGCCATCGATCAACCTCCTTAGTCGCCTCTTACGACATGCCTGGAAGGTCACAGTGTCACTATTCTTTACTTCCCACATAAGGAGGCCCCGGCAACACATGGGAGAATGACATCACTACATTTTAAATTACTTACTTATTTATGTTAATTATATCCGTCTTTTTTGGGACGAAAATGTCTTGATGACTTGTCATTGAAAATACTGTTGGGTTGGTTTCTAAATTTCTGAAGGAATGATTTCTCAATGGACAGTAATGCCAAACCAGATAAGCGTTTTTGTGTCTGAGTTGAGCGACAATAAGATTTGAGTCTCTTGAGAGCAGAAAAAGTTCTTTCTACAGATGCTGATGCGCATAACGTAGTTATAAATAGCTAAGTAAGTTCCGGTAATCAGACATAGTTTCACTTTCACTTTTAACGCTTCTAATTGACTAGAGCTAAAAATAACCCATGAAACCACATTCCTCTAGCGGTAGCTCCCGCTATATTATTTTGACTCCCATTTTTTTAATGACAATGTCGTTAATATCGTCCGGATAGAGGAAAAATGTACCGCTAGCTGCTAGAGGTTTCAATGTAGCGTAGTTTCGGTTTCATTAACAAACGTTATAGTGGCCAGAGGAAAACCTTGCTTTAAATAAACGCAAATCAAAGCAAATATATCATATTGGCCTACGAAATGTGTAATAGAATATTAGAAAATGTGTTATATAATTATAAAAAAATAAAATAAATTATCATTTCATTTTGTAATTCGTCAATATGTTCAAGGCTATCGGTGGCAACATAGAGAATACGCCACTGCATGAAGGTAGTCTCTAGTAATTAAGACAATTAATTTTTCTTAAAGAATGGAAGACTTGAAGTAAAATAGAAAGAATATAAAAGATATAGGATATGAAATCAAACCACAAAAATCGAATGTTTTTTCCGTGTGTGAGTGGCTTGTATTAGAAAGTATGTGGGATTATATTGTTAATGAATTATTGCAAACCATCGAATTTTGTGTGTGTGAAGGGTCACATAATGGTGTTCCCAAATTGTGATTGATATATTACAGAATATTTTCTTGGTAGATTACCACTGATTATTATTCATCATTGTTTTTTTTTTTTTTTGTTGTGTTTTTTTTTTTTTTTGTAATGTAGAGTTTTCAAAGTGTAATTCAGTGTATAAGATGTTGTCGTTGTCAATGTTAAATGGATTCATATAAAATCACTCGATATTGTTTGTGTGATGATACTCGCCATCCATCCAAATTGTGATGGATTATTCTAAATAGTTTGCAGACGTTACAATAGAAGTAACAATAGTGACAATAGAAAGTTATTATTGTAAATATATGTATAAGTATGGAGTGAAAGAAGATAGTCGAGTGACGAACAGATGGATACCCACATATAGGACACGATTAGTCGAGTGACGAACAGATGGATACCCACATATAGGACACGAATATCATTGTTGGCTATGAGCAGTATCTGTATGTCAGGCTAGATTATGTTCTTTTTCTTCTTCTTCTTTCATTCCTCATCTACCTTTCAGCGTCGAGAGGAGATCATAACGCCCATATAACCAGAAGAGTACACACCAAGGTCAGTGTAGTGTATGAGTTACTCATCAACTCGCCAACGTCCCTGTAATACAACATTCCCACATTGGTCAATTCACAACTTCCATCTTACTACCGTAACCCAACAGTGGGTTATGAGTCATTCCTCAACCTTCATATTATTATTATGTCTAAATTCATCATTCACCATTGATATAACAGTCCGCTACAGGACACCAGTCAGTTATGCTTCTATAGAGTAGACTGATCTTTCATTTATTCTTCCTTTCTTTTTTTTATCTTTCTACCCCTCACTCCTTTCTCTACACTATTTCTACCTTTCCCACCACTCTTTCTATCTTCAGCTACAAATAACGGTCAACTATGAATCTCTATTTTGTTTAAAATGGCAACAAGGTATTTTACTATTCATAAACGGTAACTTATAAGTCTCTAATAAGAAGTAGCGCGTTAGTTATGTGTCTCGGTACTATACTGTTTCCTATGGCCAGTGTTTTATTACACATGAACGGTTAACTAGGGTTTACTATAGAGTTTATGAGTATCTTTTAGTCTGAGTAACCCATCTATCTTCATATTAATACCATACCTAAACTCAGCTCCACTGTATTACAACATCCCGTACTGGTCAACACTCAGCCCATGCTCTTCATCCTACTACCACAACCCGGCTGTCTTTTATGCGTCACTTTTTCATATTCATCTTAGTACTACAACTCTAATCCAACAGCTCATGATGCTACAACCTCCCACTACTAGGCAGCTAGGAGTCTCTATTAAGACTATCGGTCAACTATGAGTCTCTATTAAAAAGAAGTAACGGTTAATTAAGAGTCTTTACTATACTATTTACTGTGGTCAGTGTTTTATGATACATGAACGGTTAACTAGAGCTCTGTACTGTATGCGAATGCATTAATACAAACAGCAGGATATATATATATAGTAGCCTTCGTCAGTCATAGTTGACTATGGATTTTTCAAACAACCCTAGACTAGAAATGTTATTTTTTCTTTACTTTTCTTTCGTCGTGTATTCATTTTCTCCATGAATCTGTCTGCTTCTTGTTTGAGGTGAACCTTTAGAGTGTGTTTCCAGAGATTGCGGTCTGCAGCTTTGTCTTCCCATGCTGCAGGGCTTATGTTCAGAGTCTTCATGTCGCGTTTACATACATCTACAAATCGAAGTTTTGGCGCCCCTAAGTTCTTTTACCATCTGCCAGTTGTCCGTAGAGTATATCTTTCGGTATGCGGCCATCTTTCATACGGTGTACATGGCCAAGCCAGCGTAACCTACGTTGTTTGAGCAGCGTGTAGATATTTGGGAGACATGTGCAAGTCAGGACCTCCACGTTTGTCACTTTATCCTTCCAGGTGATACCAAGAATACGGCGTAGACATCGCGTATGGAATGCATTTAGCCTTCTCTCCTGCTTTACATAGGTTGTCCAAGATTCATTGCCATACTCTCTCTCTCTCTCTCTCTCTCTCTCTTTCTGCGATCAGGACTCAATCAGAGTAGGATTCCAGACTCTCACATGAAGTCAGCTGTCAGGTTAAGTGTGTTGATCGCCCCCACTAGCAGAACATCACAATTAGAGTCCGCCAGATTCACTCTGATTGAACACCCGTTAAAACGTTGCACTGTGTTCTGCGCCAGTGGCTCAGTGCATCCGATTTCAGCCAGCATTTTATTCAGGTTTGCATTCCTTAGCCTTTGATTGTCCCCATTCTTCCTGCAAAGCAGCAGATGATCTTTTCTGTAGGGGGATTCTGCCCTTAGATGGTCGGCCCTCCCAGGTTTACGAGCACCATCTGCCCGAGTCACTAGAGGTGATTAACACTGACATGCACACACAAAGATAGGAGATGTGACCAACACAGACTTGCACACAGCGATACGAGGCATGACTAACACTGACACACATCAAGATATATGACACATGACTAACATAAACATGCACATAAAGATATGAGATATGACTAACATAGACATACACACACAAAGATATGACACGTGCCAAACATAGATATGCACACAAATATATGAGATATTATCAACATAGACATGCACACACAAAGATATGAGATATGACTAACATAAACATGCACACAAAGATATGAGATATCTAACCCAAACATGCACACACAAAGATATGACACATGACTAACACAGATACACACTAAGATATGAGATATGACTAAACACATACACACATAAAGATATGATACATGATTAACACGGACACACTAAGATATGAGATATGACTAACATGACACACACCAAGATATGAGCCATGGCCAGCACACACACACACACACACAAGCTAAGATATGAGCCATGGCTAGCACAGAAACACATCAAGATATGAGCCATGGCTCGCACAGAAACACATCAAGATATGAGCCATGGCCAGCACACACACACACACACACACACACACACACACACACACACACACACACACACACAAGCTAAGATATGAACCATGTCCAGCACAGAAACACATTAAGGTATCCATATGCTTGGGTTGTTGTAGTACTCTTCTTAACGTGGGAATCATCGACATACGAGACGTAGGCCCCGATTAACTGTTCACAGGTTTCGTTCAAACAGTTGTCCGGAGATTTGAGGGTGCAGTCTGACCCGTAGAACGTTCCCTTGCATGTACAGTTCCGGTTGACTGTTCACAGGTGTCGTTGAAACAGTTGTCCGGACATTTGAGAGTGCATTATGATCCGTAGTACGTTTCCTTGCACGTACAGACTGTACTTTCCGGATCACATATGATGTCACAGCCATCAGAACACGTCTGTTTGCACTGTAGCCCAAAATTACCATCGGGACAAGTGTCACTACAGATGTAGCCAGGACGTTTACATTGTAGGCATTTTCCGGATTTTTCCTCACATAAAGGACAGACACTAAGACACGACCCGGAGCAGTCATGTCCATAGATCATATGTGAACAGTTGCCGTGACACTTACCGATGATGACGTTGTATCTTTTGCAGCACCCACTACACACTGCACAAAAACGACCAAGAATGCCCGTCCAGACAATAGGTGTCTGTAAATGTTTGCACCTCACTCACCGTCAGTGCACTGTCGGCCTGCGAAATGGTCGATGAGAACTCAATCTTAATGTGTGCCATTGTCGTTTGTGTGGTGACTACAATAGTGTTCACAGAAATGGTTGGGTATGATATGTCATTATACTGGAACACTACACCGCCACTGTCAGAGAAAGCCTGTAGAGTGGCATTCTTTACCCGAATCATAGTGCTAGCTCGATGATAAGTTCGAATGGTGTGAATCTTCCGGGACGTGGCATAGTTCAGATACCAGTAAACAGAATTGATTCCACTTCTCAATTGTGTGTGTGTGTGCAGTCATTGTCATAGAGATTGGTCTTTGTTTTGCCATTAACTGCAGCCTCTGGTCCACATCCGTCTCCTGTATAGCTAGCATTAAATGTGTCGGTCTGGTTTGTTTTCTGTTTGAGAGCCACATTCCGACCCCCGCAAATGTAGATGGAGCAGGTATTTGCAACTATCGCCCCTTCAATCCGTAACTTGTTGATCAGACCAGCCCCAGAGCTAAAGACATCAATCTCGTGCGAACTAACTACTAACCGTGATTCATTGTTACATGAGGCAGAACCATTTAGTTTTACCGTGAAACTGTCCAGATATGTTAAGTCATTCACATAAATCCTAAAAACCAGGAGAACGGCAAAGATTGATTGAGAGTTGCCTCAACTGATGTAGAATCTGTGTCCGGATTACATGTGGTGTCGTTGTTATCAAACAGGAAAGTAGGTTCAGATTTTTGGGCGTATTTGTACACGAGATCCAAGTACTGACACTGGGGTCCGAAATATTCGTGCTGACAACTGTCATTGTTTGGGCATGTCCCTGTAGTTTTGTCACAAACTGATTCATTATAGCAGTGACATTGTAACGTACAATTCGTCCCAAACCAACCGGCTGCACAAATTAGGTCAATAACTTCCAAGGTCTCGAACGAAGCCAACATAATAAAGACTTGATCTACAGCGGTGGTGAACGAACTGTTTACAAACAGTTATTATCAAACCGTGGTTACATTTCTAAAAATCCGCCAACTCGCTGTGATAACAAATAGCCTGATGTTCACGGTCAACATTGTTTAAACGATGGCTCGGACGCGATCATGCTTCCATCTTGGTGCGTCCCATGACGTCATATCAGATGTTAGAATAAGATATATGTTGAGAGCAGTGGATAAGGTTAGATTGCTTGGTCTGCAACACAACTGATTATGAATCAGAGCAGTCAACGCAGTAATCTTGGTTGGACAATTGTAATTAGCCCCTACCATGAAGAATTAGATGGGTAGATAGAGCATATGTTGAGTGCAGCGGATGAAGCTAGGGTTGCTTTATCTGAAATAACCTGATTGTGAATCAGGGCAGTCAATGCAATGAATCTGGTGGAGATGTGGAATTCCCCCAACAGTAGACAACTTTGAGGAAGTCGTGGCAGAAAACCTGAGAAGCTGTGTTTAGCTTCTACCGTGTAAAAATGACTGTTTTTGTGATCATGTTTGATTGCACATGCATGGGAATCCATAAAGAGATTTCAGAGAGACTTGTTACGCTATGAATTAGCTTGTACCATGAACAATTGACTTTAGTGATCAGGAATGATCGCATACACCATAAGGAACGTCGAGAAAGACTTCCATAGAGACTTGTCAAGATATGAATAGCGTTGCTATGAATATTTGATTTATTTAAGTGATCATGAGTGATCGCATACACCATAAGGAATGTCGAGAAAGACTTCCATAGAGACTTGTCAAGATATGAATAGCGTTGCTATGAATATTTGATTTATTTAAGTGATCATGAGTGATCACACACACCATAAGGAACGTTGAGAAAGACTTCCATAGAGACTTGTCAAGATATGAATAGCGTTGCTATGAATATTTGATTTATTTAAGTGATCATGAGTGATCGCATACACCATAAGGAACGTCGAGAAAGACTTCCATAGAGACTTGTCAAGTTATGAATAGCGTTGCTATGAATAGTTGATTTTCGGTGGTCAGGTTAATCACTCCCATAGTCGGGAACCTCAAGGAAGAGTTCGACGAAAACCACGAAGTTCGCACATATTCTTGATGTTAACGTATGTTTTGTCAAATTGTAAATGTTCTGTATGCTCCGGACATGCGCTTGTTATTAAAGATGTTTTTTGTGTTCAATTGAACTGGTGTTAAGTCATTTAAGCAGTTATTTTGGTTATTTGGTTATGGAAGGTATACCCCGGTATCACTGCAAACGAATTAAAACCCATAATTGCTCAACGCCCGTGCCAGTGGAATTATCCGAATTAATATCTCATCTCTCAAACAAAGAAAGGTAACTGTAGTCCCCATCGTAGCAGTCTCAGCACACGCCAAAAGACATAAGGAGAAACCGCGCAGAAAGTGAACACAGCAACTGTTCCCTGTCATTACGATATCATCATTCATCGTAAACAATTGGAATATCGAAACATGATAAAAAACAGATGAGACACACAGCTCACGGTGTGCACAGAACACTTAACTCAGTAGCTCCTGCAACAAGCCGGACTTGGAATATGAGGAAACTGCAACAAGGAACATTTCTCTTGCATAGCCTTCAATTGTTCCCGCCGCCTATCCACAATATACCAGAAGTTCACGTCATTTGAAAATGATGATCATCGCATTTTAAAAAAAGAAAATGTATAGCGCTTGATGATGTTAGGACATCGGTGTTGACTCTAATTCCGAACATTTAGACACACAGTTAGTCGTCAAATATCCCCGTCGCACATCAAACAACAGACCGTAAGATTATCGTACGGCCGGTCTAGGGATGTATGATGAGCCATTACGATGACGTAGCACACAAAAATGTCGTACGCACAATTTCGCTCCCTTTAGATTCCTAATTACTCTAGTGAACGCAGCTTACGACGAAAAAAACACGGGGAAAATTCCTAAAGAGATAAAACTGTGGCTGACGAAGTACTTTACATAATAAGTAACATGGAAATAACTTGCGTCAAGGAATTCCAACAACGGTCATGAACAGCACCAATGTGACGTAAAGCGCAGATCAAGTCTAAAGGTTGAAAGGTCTCATTCACAACACTTGATTTGCCAAAAATGGATTGTTGCCGGCGTACAACTTCGCTTTAGCGGCACAGATGTAATAAGTAGATCATCATTTATACTTTAACGCAGAAAAGTACAACGGAGAACCGAAATTAATCAGATCCCGAATGCACTTTCTGCAGCGATCGAGAGAAACGTGACTAGATCAGCCATCTTTACAACGGAAGTCCATTGGTGAAATGTAATTCCCTGTTCAATTACCCAAACACACACATATAATATGGTATGTGGTAGATAAATATGTAGATTATCTCTTTCGGTGCGGAAGCTTTTTATCAATGCAACCGAAGAGATTTCAGAGACAAACAAATCGATATATTTATGTTTATCTAACACATAGCACATTATATATGAATCTCTAGATAACCGAACAATGAATTAGATTTCACCAATACCAAGATGATACAAGACATGTAAACAGAATACGGCTTGATGACGATTCACACCAATCAAATTGGGACTGACGCACTGTGCGGTGAATCGTACGCGGACGAAATCAACATGGCGCACAGTGCGGCGAAACATACGGATTGACGACCATTCTGCGTTTTCAATATCCATTTTAAGTACGTCGATTGTCTTGTTCTGGTGTCCCAGCATTGCTCGTATACCACCTAGAGTGTTTAGCTTCCAACCGTTTTTACTTCCTGCTGTATCTGAAAGTCCAATTTTGTAGAAGTGAACCAGCCTTGATCTTTCAACTTTGTCCTCGAACTCGCTCATGCTGGGGTCAAAGGAGTACACGTGACAGCCATACACATGTGCAGCATCATCGTCGAACGAGAAGTCGTAGCTGATACCGAAAGAATAAATGATACATGGTTGTCTTGGACGCACATCAGGATCGTCACATATCTCCCAGCCGCCATCTCCAATCGCTCCCATACGTAACTTCCTGCGGCAGTCTATGTTGTCTGTGTACGAGTGGATAATTAACCGAAGATCATCCACGCTGAGTTTGGACAAATCAGAGTTTTTCAGGTTTGCAACTTTCCCTTTCTGACGAAGAACTGAAAGATCTTTGTTATAAACCGCTTCATTATCAACAACCTCATCATTCAAGCAGTTTAATTATGCAATGATCCAGCGAGTGAACGAGCGGGGATAAGTCGCGGAGAAGTAACACAACACAACGTGAAGTACACAATTACAGATCGTGACGGCTTGAAGAGAACGGCGGTAACAGGGCGAGCACACAGCAAGTCCGAAGGAGTAACGACACGTCAAAGGGGAAGTGGTCAAGAGAGGGGTTGTTACTCCATCCAGCAGCGAGAAATCTTCAGAGAAGATCCGGCCATTGACAGTATCACGAGTCATGCTCATCGTGCAGATGCACCTGTGGTAACTTCGGACTCGTGATACGAGGAATCCGTGATGATGTCACGGAATGTTATTATTGACTGTCGTCATTCAAGGAGAGCATAAACAGGATAAGGTGCTCTGTCATACAAGTGGAAGAGTTATATCAAGCGTAGCCCTGCAGTCGTAAATTAATGTTGTGGAGTTATAGAAACGACACGGGTTACGTTATAATGTGGTGTTGTTAGAGAAACGGTTACGGTTACATAAAGAAGCGTTTCGGTTACAGTCATATCTCATATCTTTGTGTGTACATGTCTGTGTATGTCACATCTCATATCCTTGTGTGTGCATGGCTATGTTAGTCATATCTCATATCTTTGTGTGCATGTCTTTGTTAGACATGTGTCATATCTTTGTGTGTGCATGTCTATGTCAGTCATATCTCATATCTTTATGTGCATGTTTATGTTAGTCATGTGTCATATATCTTGACGTGTGTCAGTTTTAGTCATGCCTCTTATCGCTGTGTGCAAGTCTGTGTTAGTCACATCTCTTATCTTTATGTGTGCATGTCTGTTTTAGTCACCTCAAGTGACCCGGGCAGATGGTGCTCGTAAACCTGGGAGGGCCGACCATCTAAGGGCAGAATCCCCATACAGAAAAGATCATCTGCTGCGTGCAGGAAAATTGGGGACAATCAAAGGCTAAGGATAGCAAACCTGAATAAAATGCTGGCTGAAATCGGATGCACTGGGCCACTGGCGCAGAACACAGTGCACCGTTTAACGGGTGTTCAATCAGAGTGGATCTGGCGGACTCTAATTGTGATGTTCTGTCTGTGGGGGCGATCAACACACTTAACCTGACAGCTGACTTCATGTGAGAGTCTGGAATCCTACTCTGATTGAGTCCTGATCGCAGAGAGAGAGGGAGACTCCTCTTTTTATATCAATGTGTGTAGAGTTCTCTTTGTTATATTTTATTATTGCTGTTTGCTCCCAGTATAGATTACATAGTAGGTAGTCGGTAGGTAAATAGTTGGTATGCCGGACAATAATAATTTTTTTGCACAAGAAAAGTAATTTAACTGTAATAAAAATAATTATCACAATCAATTGAAAAAATCAAATTAGTAAGATATTTGTTTCGGTTTAGTGTGGGTTGTTTTGTTTTAAACTCATGGTCATGTGATGTATACTTCCGGTTGAATTTGTGACGTCAAGATTAGCTAGCAGTGAACTAGAAAAGGCAAAAGACAATCATCATGTCTTACGCTTATTTGTTCAAGTACATTATTATTGGAGACACAGGTGTGTATGCTTATTTCAGTGGATTCATTTGCTAAAAGTGATTCACCAACCTGAAGTAAAGGCGCGAGCGTAATTGTAGTTCTTGTCAACGATAGTTAGTATGATTTCAATGATAGTGTGTGTCAGAGTACCGTAGCCGAGCCGTAGTTAAGTTCAGTCCAAAGCATACATACATAGCAGCTGTAATTCATCATGGCGGATAGTTTATTGCTTGCAGAGACGTGAAATAATTTTTGGAGTAGACCTGATGTTTTTAAAATGTCGTATTAAAAACTTAGCAGTATTATCGTCACTATTTAGAACAAATGATAATGTTCACGTCGGTGAAATAGTTTATAATTTATTTAATAAATTAGTATTATTTAGTAATTCCTGAGGCCAGCCTGAGCCTTAGACTTTGACTTAGAGTAGTCTCAGTAGTTAGTTAGGTAAGTAATTTACGGGTAGTAATCTGCTGCGTAATCATCAGATCAAGTATCATTTTTATCATGTATGAATTATCGGACCGACAGTACTCAGTACTGATAAGTTTAAGTGAGTACCCGGTACCGGTACTGGTACTCACTATGTGCCGTACGGGTGTACGAGTTACTTACTCCATTTCTGAATTGAGTTTCTGCTACTAAACTAATTTATTAGACGAGTGGGTGGTACTCACTGGACTGGTACTTTTATAAAATATTTAAAATAGTTGCTTACTTAAAATTTATATGAATATATGTCATAATTTAGATAGCCCTTGCTTACAATTATGAAATTATGTGTTCAAAATATACCTTCCACTACATCTCCATTATAAAAAAAAAACATTATTATTATTATTATTCATTGGTTCAGGATGACATCACGTCATATTGTCATATGAATGGAGGTTAATTTGAATATTTAGGTTCATTAAGTTGTATTATGTGCGTTTAACAGTTATTAAAATTTTATAAAAAAATAGTTATTAATGTTATGTTCAAAGAAGACTTTTTGTGTTTTTTTTGGCCATAATTAATTTAGTCTACTCACTAATCCATTCTTCTCAAAATTATACATATACACACTAATCTAAAGTTCCTGAGAATACACTTTATTTGATGCATTTATGTTTATACATAATGAAATTAGACACACAAAATGGTGTGGCCACGTAGCCAATTTTTGTGAGAACAAAACACATATTTACTTCGAAAACACAACTACTGCACTAACAAAAAAAATAAAAAACACATGGTAATCAAAGGAAGTGATCATGAAGCTTCTTTTAGATAATTGAATACAAGTATTGGTGAATATTTTTACATAGTCGTTACTTTAAAATAAATATTCAACCGTACTCGGTTCGAACCGATGTGTCAGATTTTGGTCAGGGGTGCCTTCATAAGCGGAGCCCTTGTGATGGTTAAAAGTCCGGAAAGAGTTAATTGGTGATAAAAACCATCAAAATTTAGATTTCACCTAGAAATTTCACATCATTATCAAGTACCATGCCTGCTGGCATAGGTGATCATCTCTTGCCACAACTTTAGATCTCGACAGATATTTATAATTTCTGTGTTGACCTTCTGTTGCTAAGCCATTCTCTTAACCCTAGATACAATACCATAGTAAAAAAGAAACTTAAGTTAAGAGAAATTACTGTTTTTAGAGCACCGTATGTTACATTCAAGTGGTAGTAATTTTTGCTATGGTATTGTAACTGGGAGAGTTACAGATAGGTATTGTATTTAAGGGTTAAGCTGTCTGGTATCCTTTCTTTTTGCTTCCCTTTATCTCTTCATCCTCAATTTTCTCAGTTGTCACAATATATTCCAGCTGTTCCCTTCTCATTACATGGCCAAAAAATGATGGTTGTTTCTTCCTAGTGGCCGTGCTTCGTGCGGCTAAAACCACTGTCCCGCTGGCTGAAAAGCCGACGTTCGGTGTTCGAAGCCCGCGGTAGACAGAAAGGATTTTTTCTAAGGGGGGTGAAATAAAAATCCTGAGTCTCACACGTCGTGGCGACTGCTTTAACCAAGCGGCCTTTATTTTCTGGTTCTATCGTTGCCCCCGTCATACACCAGCAATGGTACTATGTGACGTAAAGATAGTTTCTTCCTAATATTGGAAATTAGCTTATTTTTTGCTTTGGCCTTTTTCAGAATGTTTTGATTGCTCTTCTTAGCTGTCCATGGTATTCTCAACATTCTTCTGTAAAACCACATTTTTACAGCCTCCAGTGATTTTTTTTGTCTGTTGTCCATGATTGGATGATTCACATCCATTTGTTAAGACTGGCTCCACATAACATTTAAGAACTCTTTTTTTTGTTTCTATTGTCATAAATAGATTGCACAGTATTTTCCTCATTTTTTTTCTGAAAGCTGCATTTACCTGAGCTATTCTGCATCTCACCTCTGTTGTACATTAACCGTCTGATTTTAACTTTGTTTTCAGATTTTTAAATTCATTTACCTGTTTTAATACACTTATTATAGAACTATTTTTTTTAGAACTTTAGATTTAGAATTAAATCCACCATAGAATATATACTGAAACAACAGATAAAATGGTTTTGGCCAAGTGACAAGGCAGAAAGATCAAAACACATAATGAGCCTTCAGCAATTGTTGTAAGAATACCAGGTCCAATGGTCGACCACGAAAAAGATGGATGGATGGAATATTAGAAGTACTAGGAAACATATCAGCAGCAGAGGCAAACAGAAGAGCAAAAGACCGCAAATTATATCTCCATGGCTTAACGACGCTGACAGGCAAATGAGGAAGGAAAGAAGAAGATATACTTATTTATAAATGGACACTGAATCGAAATATCCGTATAATACATTTACTGCGACTTAGCTTTAAATGATTTAAAAATGAAGAAAATATAATTTAACCTGTTGAAAACTGATACCACAGATTGCACCTCCCCTGATCATTTACATTTCACTACTGAAGCTACTGAAAAAAGCTTTTTCAGAATTGCTTCATTACAACAATGTTACTTTGGCGGTACTTTGATAAAAATGTCATAATTTTAAAAAGTTCTTATTTAACATACTATCTAGATAGCCCTTCTTCTTCTTCTACCTTTTAGCTCCCAGTGGAGCATAGGTCTTCAACAAACACTTTCCAAGTCGTTCTGTTTTTTGCAATTCTTTTAAGATCATTCCATGTCTTCCCCATCATCTTCATCTCTGCTTTGATCTGTCTTCTCCAAGAATTCCTTGGTCTTCCTCTTTGTCTTTTCCCCTGGGGATTCCAAATAAGGGCCTGTTGTGTAATACTCTCAGTTGGCTTCCGTAGTGTGTGTCCTATCCATCGCCATCGTCTTCGCTGTATCTCTTTATCCACTGGTATTTGACCGGTACATTTCCATAATTCCACGTTAGTGACTTTGTCCTGCCATTTCCATCCCTTTATTCTGCGTAAGCATCCATTAATTAAAGTCTGTACCTTCGTGATTGTCAATTTTGTTATTCTCCATGTTTCACAGCCATATAATAGGACTGACTTAACATTTGAGTTGAAAATTTTAATTTTTGTATTTAACCTAATTTCTTTGGATTTCCATATGTTTCCCAGTGCAATGAAAGCTCCTCTTGCTTTTGATATCCTTATTTTGGTATCATTTTCTGTTCCTCCCTCTTTATCTATATTACTGCCCAGATATATGTAAGATTCTACGTCTAGTAGAGGTATTTCTCATAGTTTTATTTGATTATTGCCAACTGCATTAATTCTCATAATGTTGGTTTATCTCTATTAATCTTTAGTCCTAGCTGTTGTGATCTCTCATCTAATATACTCATTTTATCCTGCATCTGTTGATGGCTGTGTGATAGGAGAGCTATGTCATCAACAAAGTCTAAATCATCAAGTTGTTTGGTCAATGACCACTGGATCCCATTTCTGTTGTTTTGAGTTATTTTCATAATCCAATCTATGGCCAGTAGAAAGAGAAATGGGGATAGAAGGCATCCTTGCCGTACTCCTGTTCTTATTTCAAATGCTTCTGTAAGCTGTCCTTCATGCAACACACTACATTTTGTTCCTTCATACATTGTTTTTATCAGGTTAATAAACTTTATGGGGATTCCGTAATGACTCAGCAACTTCCAAAGCATTCTTCTGTCTAAACTATCAAATGCCTTTTCGTAATCTATGAATCCAATATAAAGTGGGGATTTTAGTTCTAGACTTTGTTCAACTATTATACGTAGAGTAGTTACTTGATCAGCACATGATCTGTTCTTCCTAAAACCTGCTTGTTCATCTCTCAAGTGTTTCTCTATAGCCTCCTTTAGTCTCTCCAGAATGATTCTGCCTAATATTTTTATTAGGCACTGATAGTAGCATAATTCCCCTATAGTTTGTGCACTCCTGAAAAATTCCTTTCTTTGGTAGTTTGATCATATAACCTTCTCTCCAGTCTTTAGGTATTTCTTCCCTCTCCCAAATTTGATCCAATAGATCATGTAACATCTTGGTAGAGGTGTTAATATCTGCTTTGATGGCTTCCGAAGGAATTTCATCTGGTCCTGTGGCTTTACCATTTTTTAATAGTTTGATGGCTTTCATTATTTCTTCTTTGCTTGGTTTTCCGCAGTTAACGTGTAACTCTTCTTCTGCTGGTAGTATATCTGGAGGATTATTTGAGCTGGGTCTGTTAAAAAGTTCTTCAAAGTGCTGTTTCCATCTCTCCATTTGTTCCCTCTTATTACTAAGCAGATTTCCTTTCTTATCTTTGATAAAGGCATTGATCTGTTTGTATTTTCCACCTAATTTCTTTGTGCTGTTGTACAGTTCTTTCATATTCCCTTTATTTGCTGCTTCTTCTGCCTCTTTAGCTAGTTCATCTATATATTTCCTCTTATCCCTTTTAATGCATCTTCTCACTTCTTTGTTCACCTCTGTGTAAGCTTCCTGTGTCTTGGCTTTATTACTTTTGTTTTGCTTTTATTTATGTCTGCTTTCTTGTTCTTTCTTTCTTTAATTTTATCCAGGGTCTCTGCTGTCATCCATGCCTTATTCTGGCGTTCTCTTTTCCCCAATGTTTCTTCGCATGTCTCTTTCCATATATTTTTTTACCTGTTTCCAATGATCTTCTATATTTATTGTATTTTCTAGTTGTTGGAGGACTTGGTATTTGTTTGATATTGTGACTGCGAATTTATTTTTAATTCCTTGTTCTTTAAGAAACCCTACATTGAAATACTTTCTACCCTTATTCGTTGTAGTATACCTTTTTAGTTTAATTTTAAGTTTGGCTAACGGAAGATGATGATCAGAAGCTACATCTGCCCCTCTATATACTTTTACATCCTGTAAGGATGACTTAAACTTATTATTAATACTAGATAGCCCTTGGTGAGAGCAAAAAAAATTATACCACATTCACGTCTGTAGGTAAATTATTAAAAAAAAAAAAAAAGTTATGCATGTTTGTGTCAAATTACACAATTTGTTGATTTATTTAGTCACATCCCAATGGACTTTTCTACAGCCTACACAAAAAACAGATTAGGGCCAAAAATAACAAGCAAGCCAAATCTAGGCCACCAATGTGCCCTCGGGGTTACAGCAATACATCATTAAAACAATATGGCATTATGTCAATGGGATGTCAGCCTCCTGAAAATAAAATTTAATATAACAAAGCTCTTAGCCTCAAAATATCTTTCAACTAATACCAGAGTGTGGATAAATGAATGATTAAATATATATATCCAAATTAAGAATCTTTTGGAATTACAGCTTTTTTAAAATCATTTTCAATTACGTAATTCATAAAACACTATATAAACCTATGTAAATTTTCACTCGGAAGATAAATTAAAAAAAAAAATCATGAGAGTAGACGTAAACTTGAAACATCACATATTTATGTAGAATTTGACGCTGAATCTAAATATGCACTCAAATTAGTTACAGGCAATCAAACTTGATTCTTTTATCCTTCCAACACCATTAAGATGTTGCATAGGGCTTGTAGTGTTTTCCCCCTCCCATTTATCTTATATTTATGTTATCAAAGGATCTTCATCCCTTTCCTGGGAAATTCTGATAACCAAAATGTATAACATGTACTGTGAAGAATAAGCTTTTTTTCTTCTTCCCTTTTCTCACGATTAGATTGAAGTAGTTATTGTTTTTGACAATTTTTTTTTACTGATGAGTTTTTTATTAAAATTTCAATCTTTGAAAAAGTGGAGCAGTTACACTTGCTTCATCGCTGACAGAATTTATGGTATTTTTTTTTCTGCTCAAGAAATTAAATATTACATTGCAATAGTACAGTAGATGAACTTTATTTTGCATTTTGGGCATTTAAATCGAACTATTATGTCCTAGTCACTGGCCTGATATCATGCTCCTCTGACAGCCACAGTTGATTCACTCTGGAGAATCGCCTGATCGCTCGTTGGGTTGCCTCACCCCTCGTGGCATCAATGTATCCCTGTCCCTCTAAGGACCCCTCTCCCTCCCACCTCTATACTCCTATCTATTTCGCTTACTCTCTGTTTTTCTACTCCTAGTGTACCCCTTCTTTCCCTATCCACTTCCTCTTCTCTTGCCTTTTTCACCCGGTGTATAATTTCTTCACTCTCCCAACTTCTTGGAAACTTCTCCTTCACAAAACCCCCTTCCTCTTTGGATCTACTTCTCTATTCATCTACTTCTAGCACATCCGTTCTGAGCACACTACCTTTCTTTATCATCTCCCAGTTCACTACATTGCCTTTTGGTTCACTATTTCTTTGGTACTCCTTAACTACTTGCCTAACTACTCTCTTGTCCTTTTCTCCAGACTTCACTAGTTTTCCCTCCTTGGTTATCCTCCTTTATTGTCCTAGTCCCTTTATTAGTCTTCTTTCCTCCTGTTCTTTGTTTGCACTTGGACATGTCTCTCACATGGCTCATCTATCCCTCCCTACAGTTGTAATCTTACAACTCCTGTTCTTTGTCTCGCTTGACCACGCTTGGTCATACCACATGATGGTTTTCTGATGTAGGCCTGAGTGTACTAGTCATTTGGATGAATTTCATCATGCAGGACAGAACAGTCTTTCTAGCTAAGTCATTTTTATATACTTTTATAAATACATTATTTACTTTTTACTATTTACATTTCACTCTTTAGCCTCTAGCTCCTCATCATTTTCTATACTTATGATTTTATATATCTCTACACTCATCCGACCTCCCCACATGTAACACATCTCTTTTTTATCTCACCATCTGATCTTTCATCTTTCCGTCCACCTCTCCCTAAACTTTGTTATCCAACATGTAGTTATAGATATTTGTGCCTCACCGTTTGTTTTCGTTGTCCCTGTAGTCTGAAGAAGACCACAGGCCGAAATGTCAGTATTGTATTTTGTTCCTTACTTGTAAAGCTGTCACCATACCTTGGGGTGTTATCACACCCCACTACTGGCTCCTTGATACCAGCTTTACCGCAGCATTGAAATTGTTTGTCTGTTCCCAAATCAAAGTATTGTTGATTAAAAAATTTTTTACATTTAATGAGATTTTGTGACAATTTTGCCACCGTTTTCACCCATAGATAGTTGTTTCATATAGTGACATGCTTTCTTTACTTTATATTGACATCTGGTAATTAAAAACTGCTACACTGGCAGTGTGAAATTTAGCTAAATTTAAATGTTTGTCTCATAAAGATTGGTTGGATCATTGATTTTATATGATTTTTAAAAATGGTCAATTTTTAGTGTTGGTGAATTTTTGAAATGGATATTATTTGTTTATTCTTTGTTGTTTCTGGCAATAACTAATTATTAATCTATCTAATGAAGCTGTCTTGACCAAATATTCACACTCTAAGGTTAATATTGGAAGAACATACAGAAAAACAACCACATTAATCTGCAACTTCATTTGATTTTTAAAAAGCATTTGACAGCATACATAGATTGTCCTTTATTAATAATATATATATATTATTTATCTGGGCATTTTTTTAAATAAAAAAAACACGGAACAATGACACTTAGGAAGAACAAAAGGTGCACAGTTAGGACAAACATTAACTCTTTCCAGATTGTACCTGTTTTTAGGTTTTCTTTAGATTTAGACCACAATGGATCAGATTAATTTTTATTTTAGAAAAATTCCATCACCTGTCTGGTGTCCGGTTAGCGCAATCGATAGGCGGTTGGCTTACCACGGCAACAGCCGGGGTTCGTAATCCTGGCGAGGACACCTGGGTTTTACTAATTCCCTAAAAATTAGTAGGAGCCGCAATAGCTCAGTGGTTAGTGAACTGGACTACTACGGACAAGGGGTAGGGTTCGATCCCAACCGACGGCTCCGGGTTCACCCAGCCTTAAATGGGTACCGGATTTTTTCTGGGGAAGTAAAAGCAGCACGGGCGTAATACCGACCACATTACCCCAAAAATCATGTGCTGAAGGTCTGTAAAATATAGGGTCACTAACACCATATTTCCCTATACGCCACTTGGCGTGACGGGGGTACTTTACTTTTTTTACCATCACCTGTCTTTTTCATTTTACAATATCATGCAATAATATAATTAAATATGGTACATGATATACGTCACTGGAAAGGAAAATGGTTGAAGAAAATAAAATTACTTTATAATGATTGCGATGAATAATTTATATTCTTAAATCTAACAAAAATGTTTTTGGTCTGTCACCCTAAAGTTTTTTTGTGTTATTGTCTTTAGTTAGTAGATCATCCTCACTACACATTGGATAACTCCATAAGTGCTGAGATTCTCTCCTCACTATATTCCTCAGTATCTAGTGATTGACAATCTCAGTTTTATGTTGGTTTACCATTTGATTTTTCTGAATGGTGTTTTTAATCAGACGTAACTCCTTTTAACATGATGTTCTTGCTGTCTATTGAAGGTTATATTCACATTCATTGTCTGAATCACTTGCTCATCCTGCCTTCTTGAAAGCATTTAGAATGTTACCATGGTCCATTGCTCATCCATTCTCAACATATCTGAGCAGTCTATGGTACTCTACACAAACTCTCAACACACATGAGGTTGTAGTTCAACAGTTGTGGTTCCTTAGTGATGCAAGGTCAGTTATACAAGCAATGTCAAGCCTGAAACAGGACAGGTTCATTCAGGAAATAAGAAACATCTAACAACTCAATCTAACAACTCAATCAACTCAGCAGACATGAGCAGACATAGATTTTCATAACAGGTCACTGTGGCCTCCAAGATGTGGCTCTGACGTTGTAATTCTGCTTGTGGAGCATCCAGGGAAACTCCAGAACTTACACTGCAGTACTCAGAGTACTCTAAGAACACAAATATGGTCCACGGTAACAACCCTAAAAGACAAGTTATGGGGAACTGGTGAAGACCTGAAGCATACCATCTTGTTTGTGAATCTTGTTGGTCTAATTGCATAGCAATAGCTGATTGCTGAGAAGAATTGCCTCCTTATGTGTGTATTATTAATCAGTCTGACTCATGGTCGTCATAATATTTTGAAGCCATATTGTTGAGTGCTATAAGTTATGACGGGAATAATCCACTTATAATTTATTTGTTATAATTTTTATTAGTTGAGTGAGTAATGTTAATTGTTGCTATGCAATTGTATAGGTTTCTAGTTGCCTGTTTGTAATTCTCTTTTGAGTGCTCTGCCTATATGGAGGTGCTCTAGTTTCCTGAATTCTTGAACTAGTTTAAGTTTGATCAATTCATGTTAAAACCAAAGGGACCAGGTGATGAGTTTATCTTTATATATTTTATTCTCTCATTGATAGATGTGTTCAGTTTTCAGGATGTATCTTTCACAAAAGGAATGGCTTACAGTTGTGTGGTGTTGTTTCTCCTCATATTCATATATTGATTATTACAATGAAAAAGTAGTTTCTTCAGTTAACCCTAGATAACTAGATTCAGTTAACAACTTCATAAAAATGATGAAGGTAAAATAAACATTTTTTACATCTTTAATGTTTACTAGAATGCATTTCAATCCTATAAAAAAAAATGTAAAGTACTCCCATCATGCCAAGTGGCGTATAGGGAATTTGGTGTTAGTGACCATAATTTTTACAGACCTTCAGCACACAATTTTTGGGGTAATGTGGTCGGTATTACGCCCGTGCTGCTTTACTTTGCCAGAAAAAAATCCGGTACCCATTGGTTGGGATCAAACCCTACCTCTTGTCCTTTGTAGTCCAGTTCACTAACCACTGAGCTATCGCAGCTCCCGTTCAACCCTATGCTGTAATATATTTGGTAGTATATATTGCTGTAGTATATATACTTTTTCCATACATGCCTCAATCATCACCATCGTGTGCCATACCGGTTAGCGTAGGCGATCATGTCCTTCCACAATCTTCTATCTACAGTACATCGATCAGTTCTGTTGTCGACTGTTTCCATGCCATGGCACCAAGCTATCCAGTATTTTCTCTCTTTGTCATCCACGATCTCTATTTCCTTTTATTTTGCCAGTTGTGTGACCAAGTATTCTAACTTTCCTCTTCTCATGATGTGCCCGAAAAATGTTTCTTTCTTATGTTTTTGGGAGCTCCCTTTTTGTGTTGGTCTCTTTGAGAATTTCCTCATTGGTCTTTTTAGCTTTCAAGGGAACTTTCAACATTCTTCTGAGAAATCCCATCTCTGTGGCCTCTAACCGTCTTTTCATTTGTTTGTCTACTGTCCATGATTCGCTTCCATAGGTCAGAATTTGTTCTATATAGCACCGATGAACTCTCTTTCTCACTTCTATTGACATAGATTTGTTGCATAAGATATTTTTCATTTTCTGAAATGCTATTTTGGCCTGAGCTATTCAGCTTTTTATTTCTGTGGTGCATCTTCTATCTGATGTTATTATTGTGCCCAAGTATTTGACGCATTGCACTTTTAAAGATTTGTCCTCTTTATTTTTATGCTGCATGATGATGGTGATTGTTACTTTGATATGACCATTACTTCTGTTTTCTTACTATTCAGACTGAGACCTTTTTTTGTTGCTTTCTTCTACTATTATGTCTATCATTTCTTGTAGTTCATTCTCTGTCTCTGCTATTAAGACTGTCATCCGCATATCGCAATTATTTATGTTGTGACTTTTGACTTCAATTCCTTGTTTGTCTACTATTGATCTCATAACTTGTTCGCTGTAAAGTGAAAACAAATCCGGCGACAGAACACAGCCTTGTCCGACTACATTCCTCAATAATAATTAATATTTATTGAGTTTTTTTGAGATCATCATCATCACTCCGAATGTGTCTATAGATGCTCAGATTCCCTCATCAGCAAGTCCGGCAGCGTTCAGCAACTGACGACTCCAGCGCAGCCTGTGTTTTCGGGACCACGTCGACCATGTGATAACAAAATCCCGCAAAGGCTTAGCCGCCTTGAAGGTCATGGCAGCTGCCAACATCAAGCAGAGGCTACTTACTCTTCTGTTCCAAGGATTAGTCCTCGCACCAATCGAATATTCACCTGGCAATTCTTACTGTCAGTACGACTCAAATTGATAGGCTGGAGAAAATACAAAATGAAGCCATGCGCATTATCCTAGGATGTACGAGGGACACTCCCTGTGTAGCAATGAGGTATCTTCTTGACTTTCCAACCATGGATGACAGAATCAAGATCTGGAGAGCACGAGCATACCTGAAGATTAGTACAGGTACAGAGCATCCATTGCACCACGTGCTCAACACAGGGAAAGGTGACAAGCTAAAAAGAGGCAAATCATGGGTGGGCCGAGCAGAAGATGTCATCAAACAGGTCTGTGGGCTTACCAATATCAGCGTTGAAGAAGAGTGGATACCAGTGCCTATGTCATTCAAGGGGACTTTCTCGTGTATTGTTACACTCGACAGGAAAAGTAGGGAATAGAACCCGGTCGTGGTTAATGCTGAGGTCAACTGTCTCATCTGCGATAACACCAATGAGAAAGATGCAGTCATCTATACAGGCGGATCTGTAAGACGACACCAAAGAAGTGCATGGGCATTTACAGCACGCTCAGCAGGCAGAATAGTCAAGGAAGACAATGGTGCATACATCATGACCACGAGTAGCATGACAATGGACGCGATGGCAGTGACCAAGGCATTCAAATGGTTAGAGTCACAAGACTACACCCACGCATGTATACTGAGTGATTCGATGAGCATGATTAGAAAAGGTGGAGGCGGGCTCTGTATGCATGCAATGGGTAGAGTCGTTGAAGAAATCCAAAATACGTAAGGTCACCTTTGTCTATGTCCCTGGACATGCAGGAGTACGAGGAAATGAAAGAGCGGACAGGTTGGCTAGCTGCGCTGTCGTTGAGGATGTGCAATCAATGGATCGGGCGGACATCATCAATGTCCTCCGAGATGTGGGAAGAGCACAGATCAACGTTACTTCTTCGGATGATGGAAATGGGAGTTAAGATGGGCACAGCCAGAAATTAGAAACTTAGTGGCCGTGTAAGAAGACTTATCAACCAACATAGAACTGGAGTCGTCAGTCGCTGGACACTGAGGGAATTTCTGAGGAGGGGATCTGGCACCTATGGACATGTCCGGAGTGCAATGATGATGACCCGCAAATAACTCAATAACATCTTTTTTTTTTAACCCATGTCCTTATTTTTCCTTCATAATTTGTCATCAAGTGGAAAGATATTCTGCAGTTTTTTCTTTTTGGTTGGCCTCTACTGCTGTCATGTTTCCTAGTATTTCTAATGTATTATTGATCCATCTCATTTTAGGATGCCCTCTTGGTTTGTTGTTTTTGTAACATTTGATGGTGGTTTTATGGGTTGTATACAGTTGTTTCTGTCTTGTCATTAGTATTTCTTCATGTTCAAGCAGAGACTTCCATGTTTAGCCCTTTTTGTAAAACTTACAATGTTGGACAAAGGAGAAGAAAGAAGTCTGAGGTCCCACACTTCAACAAACTCCTGACATTGTTCTGAAAAAAAAAAAAAATCTCTTTACTTCCATTTGTTGTCAAGGGGGATACAAAGTTTTAGTTTTAGCCATTCTTGCAGCCTCAACCATTGTCAGTTGACATTGTACCAATTCTCAGATGTCATTAGTCTATCTTAGTCTAGGCCTACACTGTGTCTTCTTCCATCTTCTTGTCAGAAACTATTTCATTTGTTGTCTCTGCATGCAGTGTAGAAGTGATTCAATACCCAAGCTCTCTTGTGCGACATTATTTCTAACTCTCTTGTGGTCACTCCAAGCTCTTTTTTTCTCAACCATCTCATCTCTGTAGTTTTCTTTTATGTTTATTCATGACCATCCATGTTTGGCACTGATAGCACAAGGTGGGAATGAATGTACTCTAAATAAGATGTTTCTTATAAATAAAAAGCAAATAAATTAAAATTTAACGCTTTTCAATTATTATCCTTCACAATTGTGTAGTCAAAATTGTTTTGTATCAGTAGTATCATGTTTGTTAAGACACTTATTAAGCAAACATCTGTTGCCAGGTTATTCATGTGCATTTATAGTAGCATTGCTGATGCAGCGTGTAATAAATCAACCCTTTGTTACATGGTACTCTGTTGAGGTAACTATTTTTTATTCTTGGTTAGACGTGAGTCATTTTATTAATTGATTCTGGTTATTTTTAATCTGTCCACCTACAGTAATTTAACTAGAACGTTATATACTTTGAGAATATTGTTGCCAAGTGATATTTGTTTTGTTATTTATCTCCAGGTGTGGGCAAATCCTGCCTACTTCTGCAGTTTACAGACAAAAGGTTCCAGCCAGTGCATGATCTTACTATAGGTATTCTGTTCATATGATATATGGTGTATAAGATACTTTCTTTAACATAATACCCAAGATATCTGTTATATGTTTATTACATCTTCACAAAGTTTTGTTCATTTTTGTTTTAAGCTTCACATTAAAGAATAGATTAATCTTTAACATGTCATTTCTAGTATAGTCTTTTTATAGTCTTTCACTGTGCACTCAATAAAACACTTATACTTCCCACAATTTAGGTGTGGAATTGGGGCTCGAATGATAACTATTGATGGTAAACAGATCAAACTACAGATATGGGACACGGTAAGAATTGATACAGAATACTGTAATTAATTAAGTCCGATCTTAGTTTGAAGATTTTTCTGCATTGTATCTTTATTACCCTCTGTCAAACTCTTATTTGTCCATCTGTTGATGTTTCTTGCCTTCATATATGATTGTCATCAATTCGTTTTTTCATTCTTTTCTTCCACTAAAATTGTAATTTCTTTATTCCTTGTAGAAAATATTTGTTTGTCAAATTTTTATTACACTCAACTGTTTTTTCTTCCCTAAATTCAATATGACAATTTTTGTTATTAATTTTTGTTTGCTATTTGTCCCTCCCTCCCTCCCTCCCTCCCTCCCTCCCTCCCTCCCTCCCTCCCTCCCCCTCTCTTCCACACCCCATTATAAATGTCATTTTCAGTTTGATAAATGTACAGTATTCTTTGATTGATTGACCCTAGATTGTGATACCTATCTGTGAGGCGCATTGTTACATTTTATAGTACAAATTACTACCACTTAATTGTAACATTCTATTGACCTTTCGAGCGTAACCGGCCCATAGGGCGTAGACCAAGATACACCTTCTCCTATATGAATTTTTGTTCTAGCAGTTTTCTTTTAAAGATATTTTATCAAATCTCGCCATCTGTCTCTGTTCTGTGCAAGCAGTTCTATCTCATTGAGGGAGCCGATTCCTGCTGCTCTTGCCTCTCTCATCAATGTTCTTCTCAGTGTCTCCCTGGGTCTTCCTCTTTTTCTTTTACCTGTTGTTTCCCATATGAGGGCTTGCTTTGCTATTCGATTATTATCTCTTCTCATCACATGTCCAACGTATGACCATCGTCTTTTCTTTATTACTGAAGATATTAGTGGTTGATTGGCGATTTCTCTAATTTCCTCGTTTGTTTTGAATTCGTTCCATTCTATACCAAGTATTTTCCTTAGACATTTATTTTCGAATGCGTTCAACTTTGTTTCTATATCTCTTGTTGTTTTCCAGCTTTCACACGCATACGTAAGGGTTGATAGTACATTTGATTTGAATAGCCTAAGTTTTGTGTTTGTGCTAATGAGTTTTGATTTCCACAACTTTTCAAGGCTTCTGAAAGACATTGCTGCTTTAGCCAGTCTGATTCTAATTTCTTTGCTCGTATCCCCTTCTCGATCAATGTGACTTCCAAGATAGATGAAGTGATCGATCTCTTCTACTGGTTTGTTTTCCATGTATATTTTGTCACTTGTTGGAATTAAACTTTTCATGACTTTAGTCTTTTCATGATTGACCTCAAGCCCAATTTTGCTGGCTATTGATGATAGTTCATTTGTGTTTTCCTGCATCGTTTTTATCTGATTGCTGATGAGAACTATGTCATCAGCAAAGTCCAGGTCCTCCAAATGGTAATTGTAACATTAGGAGTACTAAAAATAATATTTTCTTTGAACCTTTAACTATGCGTTTACCAAAGTAGACACACAGGGAACTCGGACTTCCTGTCTTAGGTTGGTTTATGACACAAAATTTACCGCTTTGACCGGACGTGTTACTTTGTCTATTCAGATGGACGTTGTAAGTCAATATATCAATCAATCAATATATTTGGCTACCTCCAAGCATTATTCACTGCATCTCCTGAGTCACAATAGTTTATTTGATGTCAGCCAATCTTCTTCTTCTTTCTCTTTTCACTGATACCTAAAAGGTGTCATGGTTTATATCATTTTGTTGTTCTTGAGCTGCTCGAACTGTCTGAATTAGTGATTTTCCTTTGTTGTTACATGTCTCTGTCACTGCATCTATCCATCTTCTTTTCTCTTGTCACTGATACCTAAAAGGTGTCATGGTTTATATCATTTTGTCGTTCTTGAGCTGCTCGAATTGTCTGAATTAGTGATTTTCCTTTGTTGTTACATGTCTCTGTCACTGCATCTATCCATCTCTTGTTACATGTCTCTGTCACTGCATCTATCCATCTCTTGTTACATGTCTCTGTCACTGCATCTATCCATCTCTTGTTACATGTCTCTGTCACTGCATCTATCCATCTCTTGTTACATGTCTCTGTCACTGCATCTATCCATCTCTTGTTACATGTCTCTGTCACTGCATCTATCCATCTTTTGTTACATGTCTCTGTCACTGCATCTATCCATCTCTTGTTACATGTCTCTGTCACTGCATCTATCCATCTCTTGTTACATGTCTCTGTCACTGCATCTATCCATCTCTTGTTACATGTCTCTGTCACTGCATCTATCCATCTCTTGTTACATGTCTCTGTCACTGCATCTATCCATCTCTTGTTACATGTCTCTGTCACTGCATCTATCCATCTCTTGTTACATGTCTCTGTCACTGCATCTATCCATCTCTTGTTACATGTCTCTGTCACTGCATCTATCCATCTCTTGTTACATGTCTCTGTCACTGCATCTATCCATCTCTTGTTACATGTCTCTGTCACTGCATCTATCCATCTCTTGTTACATGTCTCTGTCACTGCATCTATCCATCTCTTGTTACATGTCTCTGTCACTGCATCTATCCATCTCTTGTTACATGTCTCTGTCACTGCATCTATCCATCTCTTGTTACATGTCTCTGTCACTGCATCTATCCATCTCTTGTTACATGTCTCTGTCACTGCATCTATCCATCTCTTGTTACATGTCTCTGTCACTGCATCTATCCATCTCTTGTTACATGTCTCTGTCACTGCATCTATCCATCTCTTGTTACATGTCTCTGTCACTGCATCTATCCATCTCTTGTTACATGTCTCTGTCACTGCATCTATCCATCTCTTGTTACATGTCTCTGTCACTGCATCTATCCATCTCTTGTTACATGTCTCTGTCACTGCATCTATCCATCTCTTGTTACATGTCTCTGTCACTGCATCTATCCATCTCTTGTTACATGTCTCTGTCACTGCATCTATCCATCTCTTGTTACATGTCTCTGTCACTGCATCTATCCATCTCTTGTTACATGTCTCTGTCACTGCATCTATCCATCTCTTGTTACATGTCTCTGTCACTGCATCTATCCATCTCTTGTTACATGTCTCTGTCACTGCATCTATCCATCTCTTGTTACATGTCTCTGTCACTGCATCTATCCATCTCTTGTTACATGTCTCTGTCACTGCATCTATCCATCTCTTGTTACATGTCTCTGTCACTGCATCTATCCATCTCTTGTTACATGTCTCTGTCACTGCATCTATCCATCTCTTGTTACATGTCTCTGTCACTGCATCTATCCATCTCCTTCAGCCAATGACAAGGAAATTCCCCCCGGTACAGCAAGAAGAAAAAAATGACCGCTTTGTTGAAATTTGGCACATTTTTTTGCATTACAGGATCGTATCTCACGAAATGGAGGAAAAAAAAAAATCCTACATCAGTAGAAACAAACCCAACACTCAGGGGTCACCACAAGTAGTAATTAGGAAAAGGGGGGGGGGGGATTTGAAGAAGGTGTGTTTTGGTGCTGTAATTTTTACTAAGGTATCGTATAATCTATGGTTAAGTAAAATGTACGTCCCACCATACACTCACATTCATTTTAAATGACATTTTCTGTTTGCTAAATGTGTCCTTTTCCTCAGTAATTTATCTTCTCTCTCCCCTCACCCACCATCATTTTAAATGTCATCGTCTGTTTGCTTGTCACATATTAATTGTTGACCAGGTATTATAATGACTCTTGCCACCTCCAGGCTGGCCAAGAATCTTTCAGATCCATCACAAGATCTTACTACAGGGGAGCAGCTGGGGCTCTACTGGTTTATGACATTACAAGGTTAGCATCATAGTTATATTGTACTTTATAGTTGTATATTCTTATCAAACACTAAATGTCATTGATCTGTGTGTAGTTAGTTCTTATCAAACACTGAATGCTATTGGTCTGGACTTCGGGTTGGTGCGGCTGGCTAAGATGGCTGCTTAGTCGAATCAAGTTTAGGACTGGTGGCATTTTTGCTGCAGTGTGTCAAATGATTCTTTCTGGTTTGGATTTTGTTTGTGGAAACAGCTGTAGTCCGGTTGCATTCACCTGATCACTAAGTTAGCGTCGTCTTGGCGCCCACTTGCTGAGATAGTGCTGTAGGTGACTGGTCATGGAGTTTAATGGAATGGTACCATGTCCCAGCTTTGCCTCGGGATGGAATGTGTGAACTCTCTGTTTTCGACTGCAAATTGCCACCAGCTTGACTCGTCAAATAATGTCTCAAAGTGGAGGCCTGATTTTGTTTGTTGGGGCAGCGATTATAGTTGTGGTACACTCAATGATCATGAAGTCCATGCGAATTTGGCACTGGCACATAGGAGTTTTATCTGCAACCAGGAAGTGTCCATTTTAAGCTGCGCACCATTTATCCATAAAGCTACATGTTGAATAGAAAAGTATGAACAGAAAAACGCGCCATTTTCACAGAACACAACACGTTTATTGGAACAGTGTGATCAATTCAGATGAACACTTTGGTTGCTGAAATGGAGGCTGAGCAGATATAGATATAGAAATACCCCACATACAGTGAAGCCATTCTGGTTTAAAGTCTAAAGTCATTGGTCTGTATGTAGTAAGCTCTTATCAAACACTAAATGCCACAGATCCGTGTGTTGTCTTCCATCTTTCGATTTCCTGTGGAGCATTGGTATTCAGCATACATTTTCCATGTCATCCTGACCTGCACCAGATCTTAATAGACTTCATGATCAGTGAGCATGTCCCAAGAATTGCTGTCCCAATAAATGAAGTCAGGCTTCCACTTGGGATAAACACTCGATCTGACTAGTTCAGCTGGTGGCAAATTCACAGTTGAACACGGATCACACATCCAGTCCCAGGGCAAAACTGAAGCTTTGTAGTGGACAGATCTCTGCGCCACAATCATGTTGATTTTGTGGTCAGGTGAATGGCCCACCGCTGTCTCTGCAAACAAAAATCCAGACCAGAAAAAATCATTTGTAAATAAACTGCAGCAAAAATGCCACCAGTCCTAGCCTTGTTTGACTAAAGAGCCAACTGATATTGGTCTATGTATCTATCTATTGACCTTTTGAGCCATAGCCACCCCATAGGGCATAGACCCAGATACTCCTTCTTTAATATAAATTTTTATTCTAGCAGTTTTCAATCCTTGTAATGATCTTTTATAAAATCCCACCATCTGTCTTTGCTCCATGCAAGCAACTCTATCTCATTGAGGGAGCTGATTCCTGCTGCCCTTGCCTCTCTCATCAATGTTCCTCTCAGTGTCTCTCGGGGTCTTCCTCTTTTCCTCTCACCTGTTGTCTCCCACATGGCTTGCCTTGCCATTCGGCTATTATCTCTTCCTATCACATGTCCAACATATGACCATCGTCCTCTCTTGACCACTGAAGATACCAGTGGTTGACTGGCGATCTCTCCAATTTCCTCTTTTATTTGAATTCATTCCACACTATACCAAGTATTTTCCTTAGACATTTATTTTCGAATACGTTCAACTTTGTTTCTATGTCTCTTGTTGTTTTCCAGCTCTCACACGCACATGTAAGGGTTGATAGTACATTAGATTTAAATAGCCTGAGTTTTGTGTTTGTGCTGATGAGTTTTGATTTCCACAACTTTTCAAGGCTTCTGAAAGACATTGCTGCTTTAGCTATTCTGATTCTAATTTCTTTACTTGTATCCCCTTTCGATCAATGTGACTTCCAAGATAAAAGTGATTGATCTCTTCCACTGGTTTGTTTTCCATGTATATTCTGTCATCTGTTAGAATTAAGCTTTTCATGACCGTAGTCTTTTCATGATTGCTCTCAAGCCCAATTTTGCTGGCTATTGATGATAGTTCATTTGTGTTTACTTGCATAGTTTTTATCTGACTGCTGATGAGGACTATGTCATCAGCAAAGTCGAGGTCCTCCAATTGGTCTCCTTGTATCCATTCGATGCCTTTATTACCAGTGCAGCATTTCTTTATTATGAAGTCCATAACAACTCCAAATAACAAGGGCGATAAAATACATCCTTGTATAACCCCAATTTCTATTGGGAAACATTCGTTCAGTCCTTCCTCTGTTCAAATTGCACATGTTTAGCTATTATACATGTCTTTAATAATATTTATGATTTTTTATGGTAAGCCATATTGCTTCAGAATTTTCCACAAAGAATCTCAATGAATACTGTTGAATGCTTTTTTGAAGTTAAGTACAAAAGGTTTTTGCTTTTCAATGTGTTCCTTCAATATAAGTCATAGAGTAAAAATGTTATGATCGAGTCCCTGTTAGAACGTTGCACTGTGCACTGCGCCAGTGGCCCAGTGCATCCAATTTCTGCTAACATTTTATTTAGGCTTGCTTTCCTTAGCCTTAGATTGTCCCCAATCTTTCTGCAAGGCAGCAGATTGTCTTTTCTGTAGGGGGATTCTGCCCTTAGATGGTCAGCCCTCCCAGGCTTACAAGCACCATCTGCCCGAGATTGATGTAGATATTATACGAACATTTGTAACACAAATGATGAAGCCAAATCCGTCATCAAAAGTCAGTATCATAAAAAATGGAAACAAGAACACCCAAAACATAACAAGAGGGACGGATACCTCCAAATATCAAGGAGGGATCAAGTCATCATACTTCGCTTATGCACTGGCCACTGTAGAATGAGAAACCATATGTTCACCAAATTCAAAATAGGTACAACCAGCCAATGCCACTGCACACTGGACAACATGACAATAAAACATGTTCTACAGGATTGCCCCTAGTACACAGACCTGAGAAGGACAATGTGGTCCATACCCACCTCCCTAGAAGAGAAACCATATGGGACAATTGAATCACTTAAACTGAGAGCTGACTTCATAAGAGAGTCTGGTATCCTACTCTAATTGAGACTTGATCGCAGAGAGAGAGAGAGAAAGAGAGTAAAAATTGGTCAAGGTGGCTTCTAAACCTAGAACAATATTATTTACAAGTTTGAATTGGACTTATTTTGTGTGATATGTCCCTAAGGTACTAGTTTTGTTATCAGAATAACTACCACTCGATTCCTCTGAGACACTGATTGTTCTGGAATAGACGTCATCCACTAGCTAAACCTGAGCTAGATCGTCTTACTTTTTTTATCATAACTTTTACCAATATTCCGACCCATTATGATTATCACAACAAAATTATTGTCCAAGTCTAAATACTATGAATACTCCATTTCTGAATCACTCAATAACAAGGTTTCGAACATAGATCTAGCTTGTTCTGCACTATATCGTTTTGGTCGACTGCAAGAAGTATCAACAGCGGGCGTGGCCATGGCCATTATGTGACAAAAATTTGAGAAATAATGAATATAAATTAACAATTTTCCAACGTTTGAAACTCAGACCAAGCGGTTATCAGCAGAAAGTGAAAGTGAGAACTCTCCTACTTCCAGAAATCAAGTATTGGTTGAAATAAAAACGAAAATCAGTGAAAACGAATAAAATATTCAGCTACACCCGAAATAACTGACATGTCTGTGAATAGTTGGAAATGATTAGTTTTATAGAACCGAGGTGTCGGATAATAGTCCGGAAAAAGTTCTATCTTATTATTAAACTATGTATCCAGTAATCTGTGGATCATATAATACTTTTCTTGTAATTTTTTTAATCATGATAATTCATTATGATCATAGTTTTCTATTTGTGGAGAAATATAATAGTTCCTTGTTTATTATGATATCCTGGATTTTATTCTAATTTTATACTCTGCAGACGTGACACATTTAACCACCTGACCACATGGTTAGAGGATGCAAGGCAGCATTCCAACTCTAACATGGTTATTATGCTCATTGGAAATAAGAGGTGAGGATGTAAAACGGGTCTGTTTTTAATTTCATGTAACCCTACTTTATGATACCTATCTGTAACTCTCCTGCTTTTGATACAGTAGTAAAATGACTACACTTAATTGTAGCACTCGAAGCTCTATAAATAGTAATTTCTTTAAACTTTTGTTTTTCAAACATTTTGAAACTTTCACTCAAATTTGTGTGTTTACTCAAGAGGAAACACAGGCCTCAGATTTCCGGAATAAGATTTTATTTATGACCTGAAATTTGATGCATTGACAGAATTGTCACGTTGTCTATTGGCCTGGTCACCGTACGTCTGTCAGTATGTTCGGCAGCCTCGTAGTGTTGTAAGTAAGTCGCGTTTCCTGAGTTACAAAAGGTTTGATGCCACATCAACTGAACCAAGGAAATTTTCCAGACATAGGATAAAAGGAGGGTGGGTGGGGGAAGAACTGAATTTCTTGAAAATTGGCAAATTTTTAACCGAAACAAACTGTCAGATTCTAAGAATTTGTATTTTGAGGCGGTAATTTTTTGCAGCGGTATCACAAACTTAGGGTTAATTCTGCCTCAGACTAAAACAAAACACATAACTGAAATTATTGTCAGCTGTATTTTGAGTACTCTTCTTTTGGATGAATTCATCATATTATAGGGGCATTTCTCCATTTTCCTAGTTTAAGATATTGCAGCTCATATATTGTGGCTAGTGAACTGCAGAAGGGTACACTAGAAAATGTCATACAAGAAATGAAAAGAATGAGCTTACAATTATTGGAGGTCATAATATAAACAATCTAAGGTATGCTGATGATACAGTATTAATTGCTAAGAGTGAAAATGAGTTACAAGAAATGTTGGACATTGTAGTGAAGGAAAGCAAAAATAAAGGACTCAGCCTTAATAGCAAAAAGACAGAGGTAATGGTAACAACAAAGAAAAAGACATCACATCAGTGCAAAATATAGACAAGTGGAACAATATTAAAACAGGTAAAGGAATTTAAATATTTGGGAACTTTGTTAACCTCAAACGGAAGATGTACAAAAGAGGTGAGATGTAGAATGGTTCAGACAAAAGCAGCTTTCCAAAAAATGAGGAAAATACTATGCAATCCATTTTTGACAATAGAAACAAGAAAAAGAGTTCTTAAATGTTACATAGAGCCAGTCTTAACATACGGATGCGAATCATGGACAATAGTACAACAGACAAGAAAATCACTGGAGTCTGTAGAAATGTGGTTTTACAGAAGAATGTTGAGAATACCATGGACAGCTAAGAAGAGTAATGAAGAGGTTCTGAGAAAGGTCAAAGCAAAAAGAGAGCTAATTTCCAATATTAGGAAGAGACAATCATCATTTTTTGGCCATGTAATGAGAAGAGAACAACTTGAATATATTGTAACAACTGGAAAAATTGAGGGATGAAGAGATAGGAAGCAAAGAGAAAAAATAACAGACAGCTTAAGAGAATGGCTTGGCAGAAGGTCAACAACAGAAATGATAAATAGCTGCCGAGATCGAATGTTGTGGAGAGACATGATTACCTACGCCACTAGGCCCGGTACTTGATGATGATGATGATGAGTGAACTGGACTATGGACAAATGGTCGGATGACTCTGTCATCCTTTGAGCACGTGATAGATCATCATCATCATATTATATGATTATTAAAATGATTTTCATCATCATGTGCCATACCGATTGGCATAAGCTATCATGTCCTTCCACAATCTTCTGTCCACCATGCATCTTATCAATTCTGTTGACTGTTTTCCATGCCATGACACCAAGCTATTTAGTATTTTCTCTTTTTGTTGTCTACGATCGCTCTTTCTTTGTATTTTTCCAGTTGTAACCAAGTATTCCAACTTTCCTCTTTTCATGATGTGCACAAAAAAATGTTGATTGTTTCTTTCTGATGTTTTTTTATGAGCTCCTTTTTGTGTTGGCCTCAGAGAATTTCCGTGATGGTCTTTTTGTCCAGGGAACTTTCAACATTCTTTTGAGAAATCCCACCTCTCTGGCCTGTTTCCTTGTGGTCTTTTCATTTGTTTGTCTGCTGTCTATGATTCACTTCCATAGATCAGAATTGGTTCTATATAGCACAGAAGAACTCTCTTTCTTATTTCTATTGACATAGATTTGTTGCACAAGATATTTTTCATTTTCTGAAATGCTATTTTGGCCAGCCCTATTTTTTTTTTTCTGTGGTGCATCTTCCTCACCACAGAAAAAATGATTTTAGGATTGATAAAATATTCTCAAAACTAATGTTGCATACCAGTAGCAAGAGACATGGTGGAATGACGCTCCACTGTAGCCAACCATCAATGCGGAGATAGCACTGAAATGAAAATGAAATGAAACAACAAATTATGGTGCCCATCATTCGTGATGCCATATGGGGAACATTGTGTAGTGCTCATACATTTTTTTACCATGGCAAATTTAATGCATCATGTGGTCAGTATCACAGTTAGCTGCCCTACTGTACCTAGAAATTTCTGGCACCTTCTTCTTAGCATTCATCTGTTAAGTGGCTGTGTTGTGAGTTTACCACAATGTCTGTGCTTTTTGGTCCAACATATCCATTTTCAGCATGGGTAGGATTTTGCTAAATAATAATTTGCAAATGCAGCAGCGATTTTGGCCTACTCTTAACTGCCAAGGATTCTTTAATATGTGAAAGTGCAAACGGGACAGCATGTTTTTTCACCATTATCAGGTAGGGCTAGACATTGGGTCTCACTGAACAGTGACTTGGAGCTGATATAGCCACAAAGAGTGGATTTGAAATTAATATTCCCACGGTCTATGACAGGATTTGAATCCAGGACCTTCTTGTACAGAGGTGAACTCTAAACCACCCAGTCATACCTCAGACTGGTACCCATTTTCAGAAGCTGTGGTGGTCTGAAAATGATGTGCCACATTTGGTAATTGAACAGTTAGCACATAAGTATACTAACCAGTCAGTCACAATTTGTTTCTGTTGTGTAGTTGCATTTTTTTTTAAAATTTGAATTGAATTTTTAATTGATTTATTTGGTGGATCTATTTTTTTGTGTGGGGTGGGGGATACATGAGATTAGCCAAAGAATCAGAGGACTGATTTCCCAATTAAAATCTTGTCCTTTTTGATACTTCTGTGGTTGCATGCCAGATTAGACCAAATATAGTGGTCTCTTGATTTTATTTCTGTACTTTTTTTGTTTAACATTTTTTTTAAATTTCAAAAATCAAATTTTTCTTGCAAGAAGAAATACCTAAAGACTGGAAAGAAGGTTATACAATTAAACTACAATATAAAGGAAGTTTACAGGAGTGCACAAATTATAGGGTAATTATGCTACTATCAGTGCCAGAAAAAATACTAAGCAAAATCATTCTGGAGAGATCAAAAGAGGGCTTAGAGAAACATTTGAGAGATGAGTAAGCAGGTGTTAATAAAAACATGCCGTGACCAAATAACTACCTTATGTATATTAGATGAACAAAAGAAATTTGCCGCTTTAAGAAAACTGCAGCTGCAAGATATTTGTTAAATATACATTTAAAGGGTCTTTTGCATTCTAATAACATTTGGAAAATTTCAACAGTTTTTAACAAACGTTTACTGAGTAATAGCGTTTTGAAGTTGGGCAAGTGATTTGAAACGAGCTATAAAACAGAATTAAGTGTGAATAGATTGTTGTTTATTGATCTCTTAGGCTATTTGATTTTTCTCATCTGTAGAGATAGTGAAACATACATTTTCATATTCAGTCCACGCAGCAGCTTCACAAAATAAAAATATCTAGCATTCCATTAATTAATTTTTTTAAAACCCATATCTGGAACATGCAGCCTTTTTCATCTCACTCATGGTTGAAAACTTGCAGATTTATTGTCTTCAAGAGTAACTACACAGCGCTGTTTTGCCTAGTAGATTCTCTTGTGGCTGATTTTGCCAATTTATTTGAATGGCAGGATAGGTTACAGAATGAACATGGCAATTTTATGTCCATGGGTCTCACCTCTTTTCTAGTTGACTCTTTTCCTGCAAACTTTGACTTTCATTTCATTTTCAAATGTTATCATGCTATATTGATTGTTTTTTTTTTAAATTTATGTTTATTATAAATTTATTATAGTACGTGGGTGAGGTGGAAGAAAGTCGCTCAATCTACTCATAGATGACAACTGCTGATTTCAAACACTACTCAGTTTTCAATCTTCTTCCTTAGTGTTCATGTTTTGTGATCATGTGAATTTGGCTCTTTTTCCTGTTTCATGATGGAGGGGTAAGAACATCATGACACATGAGTACTTGGTCAGTACTCGTATATGTGTGCCCTGATATTTCCCCTAAACCTGTGTCATGGCTGACACACTCCTTCGGCAGACTGGATCTTTATTTGTATAGGAGTTTTCTTCTCATAGGTGTTGGTTGCTGTCCAGGGCTGTTAGGTCCACTATGCCAGTGATTTCTGTCCTATAGCCTTTCCTTCTCCCAATGTAACTGTTAGGCAGCAGTGGTTTGTTTTTCAGGGTGTTCTTCCTATAGAACTTTGAATGCTGCTCTTACTCGCATGGCCTGTCCTGTTGTTGGACATATGGGACATTGTTTATTTGGTGCAACACTTCCACCTATTGCCTTACCCTGTCCTGGCTTGAGAGGCCTTCCATCTGGTCCTTTGTTCATGAGGTCAGATCTGCAGTTCCATTTCCATTATAAAACTAACAGTTCTCTCCAGGTCATGGTTTCCCCATAGTTTCTGGCCTAGTTCAGCACCCGCTGGACAGATTTGACACTGGTTTTTTGAGGGCCCGACACTGATGGAAGATGCTCTGGGTCCCAGATACCAGTTCCAAATGAGCATTCTTTTGTGTAGGGCACTTTGAGACAGTAGTGACTTAGGAGTCTACAGTGGCTGGTTTTCATGTGGAAGATGATGGTCTGCTGAAATCTCTATAATTGAGTTTTCAATCTAACTACCTATGTGAACCTCTAAAATTCAAAATTAAGGTATTTTTCCTGTCCTATATTGACCAATCAACCAAATCGCCAATCAACCACTAATATCTTCAGTAATAAAGAAAAGACGATGGTCATACGTTGGACATGTGATGAGAAGAGATAATAATCGAATAGCAAAGCAAGCCCTCATATGGGAAACAACAGGTAAAAGAAAAAGAGGAAGACCCAGGGAGACACTGAGAAGAACATTGATGAGAGAGGCAAGAGCAGCAGGAATCGGCTCCCTCAATGAGATAGAACTGCTTGCACAGAACAGAGACAGATGGCGAGATTTGATAAAATATCTTTAAAAGAAAACTGCTAGAACAAAAATTCATATAGGAGAAGGTGTATCTTGGTCTACGCCCTATGGGCCGGTTACGGCTCGAAAGGTCAATAGATAGATATTGACCAAAAATCTCTACATTATTAAACTAACTTAACTGAATAGCCCTCAGGATCTTGTGTTGCTAAAGTCTACATGGTATCTATATAGTAATGTCTATATCTAAATGTTGTCAGTCTACTAGGTTGTGAGATTATCTAGTTCTTTCTTCCCAATCTCTGGATACGCCTGTTGTCTTTGATGTCTGGTGATACTCTGCTGTTCTGAAACAAAGAAGCTTGGCTTTCATTCATTGTCACTTATACTATTTGGACATGATTTGCACAGATATCCTTGAACTGTTGGGCTAACAACTATCCTCTATGTCCATCAAGTTATAAAGATTTACACACACACACGTCTCTCAGCTTTTATTTTTATCCTTACTAAGTTAAACACTGGGACAATGCCACTTTTACTATATCTTCTCCATATGCTACTCACATCTGCCAGATTTTCCTAATTTTTGACCAGAATGATGACTGAGTATTTAAAATCCTTTAGTCTCAAAATAAGACAAAGGGACGGTTCAAATCATGGTAGGCTCTAAAAAGGTTTCTGTTATCAGAGTTTAAACAAAAGCTTTGGTTAGAACACCTTGTATGGCCCGCAGCTTTTGTTCTCAAAGTGTTTGGTTAATGTGTCAGTGAAAGTCTTATTTTTTAGGTACTTTAGTACACAATATGCACCAATTCTGGAAGTCTGTGGTTGCTCATTTTCAAAGGATGGTGGTCACAAGAGCGAAAGTAGCTGTTTTTTTGGTAGTGTGTAAAACCAACCCAAGGTGTGTGTTATTGCATTGTCATGGTGCTGTTTGTTCTTTTTAACGAGACATGGGGTCCTCTTGTTTATGGAAAATTTCATTTGGATTTTTACTCATCCATTATTAGGTTATAGCTAATTTTACATTTTATTTTAGGTATTTTATTTCATTTTGTGGCAATAGCTTGTTGAAATTGAGTTGGATCAACTTGTATAGGTATTTTGATTAATTGTGTACTTGTGTACACTTCATTAGTGTGTGAAATTTGAAAGAAATATGATAATTTGTTTTACTATAGAAATTTAAGTGACCTGACATGTTCTCAGAACCATGGGGTTAAATGGCGGATTATGTATTAATTACTTTGAATAGATAAAAAATGATATAGATGTCAAAAAATAACATATGTCCCCCAAATGTAAAAAAAACCAAACTATCTTTACGTCACATAGTACCATTGCTGGTGTATGTCGGGGGGCAACGATAGAACCAGAGGAATAAAGGCCGCTTGTTCAAGCAGTCGCCACGACGTGTGAGACTCAGGATTTTTATTTCACCCCCGTTAGAAAAAATCCTTTCTGTCTACCGCGGATTTCAAACACCGTATGCCTGCTTTGCAGCCAGTAGTACAGTGGTTTTAGCAGCACGGCCCCCCAAATGTGCTTATGTAAATAAGTGTGCTAGATTTTAAAGAAATCGGTGGGTAATTTAGGTTATTTGAAATAAATGATGAGTACTAGATGCTACTGAAAAAATAACAAATTAGTGTTTCAAAGTACCATAAATGAGTGAGACCTATATATATATATATATATATATATATATATATATATATATATATATATATATATATATATATATATATATATATATATATATATATATATATATATATATATATACAGTAAAGTCTCGATTATCCGGAATGCTCGGGGAAGAACCCATTCTGGATAATTGAATTTTTCTGGATAATCGAGAGTAAGAAAACCAAACTCAAAATTTATGAAAAAACATGATTGAAAAATTGCAATGCTCAGAAATATTTAAATTCGTGTGACATTCACTAGCTTTCTCTATCAACATGGGTCCTGATATTGGCATTCCTTTTCTTCTTCTTTCTAAAAACCACACATAAAGGACGTCGTCGAGTTTTTCAAATTTTGGCCGTTTCATACTTCGTCTCTGGTGTATATTGTTGCTGCTTTCAGACTCCGACGCAAACTTAAACAACTCATCTTTTTGATTTCGTATGTCATATAATGTTGAAGAGGCTATGCCAAATTCGGTCATCAAAACGTTGCGATTAACGCCTTTTTCAAGTCTACTAGCGATTTCAATCTTCTGGTTCAGTGTCAATACAGTTCGCTTGCGTTTACCTTTGCGGGAAATTGAGGTGTGGTTTGCACTCGCAGAGGCCATTATTTAACACAAAAATGTATTCCGTTAAAAAGTATGCACACATGCGTTTATAGCATATCATGTATAATTTATACTGATGGAACGAATTTCAGCTTGCACAAATGTCTGAGACAAACTAACGTCAAACTCTGTATCTTACTCTTTTTGAATTTCCAGTCGGTAATTTTTGAACCCCTCCCCTTTCTTCTCACCATCTCTATGTCACTGCACGCCGGCTGCTCAACCTTTGATTTATAATCATCAACGTTATGGGCTCTTCAATTTTCACAAACAATACGTCTGCTTCTAATGTTCGGTCAGACTGTCAAACGCCATATTTTTGACAAATTCATGACCAACTTTAGATCTAAAGCAGGCTATGAGAAAATTAAGCAAATTTGTAAAATCATGTAGATAAGTGTTTTTGGCACGACTAAGATTTCCCGACAAAAACATTTAGTCGGGGGAAAAAGTGAAGATATAGACTGTCTGTCGCTTTTACTTGGAATATTTGGAGACACAATGTCTGGATTGAATAAAATATGTTCGCTCCTATTTGAAGTATATTACTGTAAATACACTATTGTAAACGCAATATTGTGTAATGATAGAGCCTGTAGAAGTAAGCGCAGCGCACAAACCGTGTTGTAGCGTTTTCGATTTCCGGATAAAGGCATTTAATTTAACTGAACAAAACATGATTCAAGCTTTCTCCCTATAATAATTAAAAAAAAAAAAAAGTCCGTTAAATTGAGAATTCCGGATTATTGAGTACCGCATAATCGAGACTTTACTGTATATATATATATATATATATATATATATATATATATATATATATATATATATATATATATATATATATATTAAGCACTTACAGGGTTCAGAAAACAAATTTCACCATATGATTATGCAGATTTATCTTAATTAACATGTGTTTTAATTACTTAGAAGTGCTAAACTTTTTAAATATTTGACAAAGAGACTTGAAGGTTATCAAGCTTTTATAAGTAAAAAAAAAAGTAAAGCACCCCAGTCACGCCAAGTGGAGTATAGGGAAATATGGTGTTAGTGACCCTATATTTTACAGACCTTCAGCACATGATTTTTGGGGTAATGTGGTCGGTATTACGCCCATGCTGCTTTACTTTCCCAGAAAAAATCTGGTACCCATTTAAGGCTGGGTGAACCCGGAAGCCATCGGTTGGGATCAAACCCTACCCCTTGTCCTTTGTAGTCCAGTTCACTAACCACTGAGCTATCACGGCTCCCATCAAGCTTTTATATTTAAAATTAAAAAGAAAAGTGAAGAGGGAAGACAACCGGGTACTCAAAAATGTTGTGCTGAAGTTGGATGTGTTGGGCCGAAAGACGCAAATATAACAGTTATACTGCAAACCACAACACAATGCAGACATGTCCACTACGTCCTTGTAAGGGCGGATGATGAAGAGCAATATTCTAGTCTACAACGATACTCTAACTTTAGTCATAGGGCGATCGCAACCAACCAACCAAATAGCAAAGAAACCTGTATTTTTTTCTTTGTTGTCCAGTGATTTGGAAGCAAGAAGAGAGGTTAAGAAGGAGGAAGGGGAAGCATTTGCAAGGGAGCATGGCTTGATATTTATGGAGACCTCAGCTAAGACTGCTGCTAATGTTGAGGAGGTAAGCTATTTTAACAATTTCCAAACATAGAAAATGTTTATTGTGTGTTCACAAATGTTTGCCATTGCAAGTTCTTTAATTTCTCATCAATTATTTATCCTAGAAACTTATTTTAATCACACATCGTATATAGATGTGTGAGCACAGAGTTATAAAAACAGTCATTTTCTTTGTTACTCTTATCATTTTCTTAATTATTGGTGTATCAACAATTTTATTTTACAGTATTCTTCTTCTACTACTTTTCAGCTCCCTGTGGAGCTCAGGTCTTCAACAAACACTTTCCGAGCTGTTCGTTTCTTGCCATTCTTTGAAGATCATTCCATGTCTTCCCCATCATCGTTGTCTCCGCTTCCACCTGTCTTCTCCAAGAATATTTTGGTCTTCCTCTTTGTCTTTTTCCTTGGGGATTCCAGAAAAGGGCCTGTTGTGTAGTGCTCTCAGTTGGCTTCCAAAGTGTGTGTCCTATCCAGCGCCATTGTCTTCGTTGTATCTCTTTATCCACTGGTATTTGACTGGTACTTTTCCATAATTCTATGTTAGGGATTTTGTCCTACCATTTCTATCCTTTTATTCTGCTCAAGCATCCATTAATACAGGTCTATATCTTCATGATTGTCATAAACTTTGCAAACATTTTACAGTATTGCAGTATATCTTTATTCTTTTTCACAAATCAGCGGCATTTATGCAATTGTTCTTCAGTAGGTACTATTCCACAAAGTTGTTTTAGATGTGTGAATGCCTTGATTCTAAGTACAATTTTTAAAATTTCTATAAATTATTTGCCATCCAAAAATCTGTAGATCTGTCATTTAATCACTTCTTGTCAAAGTTATCCAATTTTCTGTGCCAGCTCTTTTTGGTATCTTTAGAAACTACAATTTTCAATTAGCCATCTCAGTTATGCCAAGTTACTAAAACCAAGGGCATTTTTTTTTCTCTCTAGGTTCTTAATACAATGAAACAGCTTTTCACATTAAGCCTCAAATGTAAAATATTTATATAGTTTTAATGTAATGTTCTTGAGTCTGAACCATTCTAAATTTCAACTCCATTCCAATGAAACCACAAAATTTGAGTTATGAAACACCCCTGAATTTGCACATAGATTCCAAAAACGGGACACTGACATAAATTTTCAGCATGCTCAGGATTTTCTTTAAAAAACGTCCAGGTGAAAGCTACCACAATATTATCCATAAAACTCTTACCATGTGAGGACTAACTCTAGATTATGACACCTACCTGTGATTCACTTTTTTTTATGGCACCTTTGTAAATATTACGAACACTCTTTATAGTTTGGAGAAATAATATTTTCTTTTAACTTTTGCAATAAAGCTTTGTGTCTACCTAAGAAGAGCTGTGGGAATCGGATGGGATAATCATTTGCCGGTTTAGGTACAATTTTTGGCCCAAAATTCTAATGCATAGCTATATCCAATGCTGCCTTGTTTATTGACAGCGTTATCAGATTTGCTATTGCACAGTGCCTTGTTTATTGACATGTTGGTTGGAACTTTTGCTACAAGTTTTTATATTTACCTAAAAAGAATCATGGGAAGCGGATGCAATAATCGTTTCCTGGCTTTGGTCTGATTTATGGCCCAAAATTCAAATGCATAACACTATCAGATGGTGCTTTGTTTATTGACACGTTGGCCGAAACTTTTGCTACAAAGCTTTATATTTACCTAAGAAGAGTCGCGGGAATCAGATGCGGTGATTATTTCCTGGCTTAGGTATAATTTATGGCCTGAAGTTAGAATGCACAGCGCTATGGTTATTGGACGGGTAATTTGATTATTGACACATTTGCCATCAGTCCAGCATTTAAATGGAGGTTGACCACATGAGACAAAGATACACGGGGCGAAACTACATAGGTGTAGTAAATACTATACAATAGAGCAGGAGATGCTATAGGTGCAATAAAATTGGACACATAAGGTGTCATCTAAGAAATCAACCACTGGAAGATAGATATCAACTACAGGGAAACACCAGAACTGTTCACAGAGACAGGCCGTTGTGAACATAAGGAGAATTGTATAGAAGGAGAAGGTTGAAGAAGTGTAATGCCAGAAGACTAACCCTAAAGGTGTAGATTACATAGGAGATATATATGGAGAAGTATGAAGAGGTGTAGTGCCAGAGGGCTAACCCGGAATGGGTAGACTATACAGGAGATATGTAGCATATAGTAAGTGGAAGTGTAGTAGCGAACAAGCTGATCCAGAAGGCACTACACAAGAAGTTATTAAACTGCATCGAGCAATAAAGAATTATATTGCGGAGGCCATGATTTTAGATAGTTGGTGAATGATAGAATAGGAGAGTACGCCGAGTTGAATATAGGAAGAGTAGATAGGTGTAGTGGCAAGATTGCCAATCTGGAAGGGATAGACCACACAATGGATCTATTGTAGAAACAATAGGGTATATATTGCGGAACGCAATGAAAAGAGAGGAAAATAGATGGCCTAGAGCAGTAATGAAGGAGAGTTATGGGGGAAGTTATGAGGAAATATTCAGATAGTAATGGATATTTACAAAGAGGGGTTGTGCAGGACTAGACTAGTTTAGTGACAGAAAAGGGATTATCAAAAATAGACAGGTGACTGAGGCCTGATCTGCGGGTTCTGTCATCATCATCATGTACCCTGCCGGTTGGCGTAGGCGATCATGTCCCTCCACAATCTTCTATCTACAGTGCATCGTATCAGTTCTGTTGTTGAATGTTTTCCATGCCATGACACCAAGCTATCCAGTATTTTCTCTCTTTGTCGTCCGCGATCTCTCTTTCCTTTTATTTTGCCAGTTGTAACCAAGTATTCCAATTTTCCTCTTCTCATGATGTGCCCGAAAAATGTTGATTGCTTCTTTCTGATGTTTTTTAAGAGCTCCCTTTTTGTGTTGGCCTCTTTGAGTACTTCCTCATTGGTCTTTTTATCTGTCCAGGGAACTTTCAGCATTCTTCTGAGAAATCCCATCTCTGTGGCCTCTAATCGTCTTTTCATTTGTTTGTCTACTGTCCATGATTCGCTTCCATAGGTCAGAATTGGTTCTATATAGCACCGATGAACTCTCTTTCTCATTTTTATTGACATAGATTTGTTGCATAAGATATTTTTCATTTTCTGAAATGCTATTTTGGCCTGAGCTATTCTGCTTTTTATTTCTGTGGTGCATCTCCCATCTGTTGTTATTATTGTGCCCAAATATTTGAAACGTTGTACTTGTTTCAGGTTTGTCTCGTTTATTTTTATGCTGCATGATGGTGATGATTGTTTCTTCGATATAACCATTACTTCTGTTTTCTTACTATTCAGACTGAGACCTTTCTTGTTGCTTTCTTCCACTATTATGTCTATCATTTCTTGTAGTTCGTTCTCTGTCTCTGCTATTAAGACTGTGTCATCCGCATATCGCAAATTATTTATGTTGTGACCGTTGACTTCAATTCCTTTTTTGTCTACTATTGATCTCATAATATATTCGCTGTAAAGTGAAAACAAATCCGGCGACAGAACACAGCCTTGTCTGACTCCTTGTTTTATATATTGGAACCTTTGGACAATGACTGACAGAGACACTGCATAGTGAGAGAAGAAATAAATTTATGGCAGTTTAGGAGATAAGGGTGAAATATACAAGAGAGAAGGAGGAAGATAAAATGAAGAGGTGTCTTATAGGGACAGTATAAATAGTGAAAGAAAAGACAGAGAAAATTAATAGGGAAGAGCAGAGATATTGATAAGAAGGTTATGAGCAAACATTGGTTGATTATAGTAATGAATAAAGATGTGGTATGATTATAATAAGTAAATTAGGAGGAGGTTGATGTTACTACTTAGTCGTTAGAATAGAACGATGACTAAAAATGGGTTAGTGGCAGATATGTAGCAGTGAATGTAGGGAAATGAAGGGTGTGGAAACGGTTTGGAGAGAGTGTGACAAACACTGGATGTGGGAAGAAGTGTCAAGCACGAGATAATGGAGTGAACTGTGTTCTAAGGGAGTAGGAAGAGACTGACAGGGTTTAGAAGACAAGTGATAAACACGGACAAAGCGAGTCAGGTGGGGGTTAAGGTCAAGGTAAGATAGGTAGGATGACGTGAAGAAAACCCATTGGATGGGAAACTAAGGAAGTAGTTATTGATTGGTTGAAATGGGAGATACATAAGGAACTGTAGAGCGTCCGAGACAAGAGATCAGACATAGAAACTAACATGTCAGCAGGATGGCTACACCAAGGCCCGCTGGTCAGGGGGGAGCACACACTGCATAGATAGTTAGCACCAGGAGTGTGAGGTTAAAACCACGAGCACAAGCTCTGTGATAATTAGCACCAATAAGTGGAATGTTCAACTAGTTTTAGGAATAATTTAGATTAGAGAGAGAATTTTGGAAAACTACAGTGGTAGAAATGATATAGTCTATGTAAATAGTTAGTACCAGTTAGATGGAATGTCTCAGAGACTAGTCAGGTCACAGGTGGAACTTAGAGACCTAACGGGTTCTGGAGTGTAGTGTGAGGAAGTACCAGAGCTGAAGTATTAGTTACGTAGTTACCCGAGCAGGAATATCTACACCACAGGGCATTTTTATGTGTTACAAAAGTGTCATTTTGGACTTGATGTAATAAAGCATTTATACAGTTTTTATTCAAAGTAAGACTTGTGTGTATGCAATTATTTACCCAAGTCAGTGTGTATATGGTAGTTGAGTCTGAAAACAGTCCAAGGACACCGAAGGCAGACGCGAAATAAGCAAGGCAGTACAAGACCACACTAACAACGGAAAGTATGTGCGGTGGGCCGAATAGCAAAAGGTTGTCACAGAAATCAAGGACAAGATAGTCCACAGCCAGCAATACAGTAAAGAGCGCCATATACCAACCACCATACCACCCACGAGGGGCTAAGCTTTTACAAGAACAGGAAAGAGCAGTGTAGGTTGTTTCCATGGTGCCAAGATCAGTATATCAGTTATTGCACCCACCACATGACAGAGGCAGTATTACCCAGCAGTCAGTCAGTCAGCCAGTTTCAAGTACTATCCTTGTACAAGTCACCCCAGCAACAATCAGAAGCTCCATCAGTCAAGGCTCCCCTCAAGCAGCTCAAAACTTACATATTACCCTTCTATATAAAAATACGTGTAAGGAGTGGGGTCCGGGTACAAATAGACTCAAGATGCAACAAAGTTTGTCAAATCATTGGACAGCTATTACCCATATTGTCCAACAAGGAAATAACCCTAGAGGCAAACAGGCACTCTACAATACAATTTTCATTCTAGCGTTGTGCAATGCCAAACTTTGACCCTAGATGCAAGAACAATAAGAAAAATAACCACCACCAAAATGAAATGTGTAAGACGAATGCTTGCTTGCGGAGAAGTGGGGGGGGGGGGGGTTGTTGTGATTTTTGCTCACAGTAACTGTCCCCCCAAAAATGTTCATTTTGCCGTCATCATTTTTACAAAGGTGTCATAATCTAAGGTTAAGATATATTTCTATATCTCGAAGCAGCAAAAATCTGTTTAATTTACATGATCAGATGGAGGAAAAGTATGCTAGAAAGTTGACGATTATATTATGTATTTTTAACCATTTTTATATCACTAATGCTGAGATATAAATTTGTAAACACACTGCAAAAATTTGTGAACGCATTATAGACTTTATGTTACTGCTTGTCCTTATAAACATATATAAGTGATGTTGAACAAAACTGTCTAGATCATACTCTACCACTTTGATGTGCCCCTCCTAGAAACAGACTAACCTATTTACCCAAATGAGTATGGATTGAGAGGGAAGGCAACCTTGTGCTCCAAAATAACATGCTGAAGTTTATGTGTTGGATTGAGTCTCAAATATGATGTTTTAAGATATAAGGTGGTTATAATCTGCTGCCCATTCAACTGACCAAGACCTTTCCTCAACCTTCAAATCGGTCTCCCTGGTAAAGGCCTGTGCTAAAAATAAAAACTGAACACCATGTTCTCTGTAGTGGTGGCATTTACTGATATAAAGTGAGTAAAGAGCCCCATCACGCCAAGTGGCATACAAGGAATATGGTGTTGGTGATCATAATTTTTACAGACCTTTGGCACATGACTTTACTGTTCCAGAAAAAATCCGGTACCCATTTAAGGCTGGGTGAACCTGAAAGCCATCGATCAGGATCGAACCCAACCTCTTGTCCTTTGTAGTCCAGCTCACTAACCACTGAGCTATCGTGGCTCCCTATTTACTGATACAGAAGACCTAATATTGCAGTATCTATAGACAAAACAAGTTCCAACTTCTCCAGTAAAAAAGAAATTTAGGAAAGCCATTACAATCCAACGCTTATCATCTTGGATACATTAGCCTGAACTTGTATCGACCCATTTTTATTAAAGTCAGGTCAGAATAGGAAAACCAGAAAATAAATTGGTAAAGGGGCAGATATGAACTTTTGATTCTGTCGTGAATTGTAAATTTTATGTTCCGTTCTCTTCAGGCATTTATTAACACTGCCAAGGAAATCTACCAAAAGATCCAAGATGGTGTCTTTGACATTAACAATGAGGTATAAAGTCATATTGAATTTGTAATATTTGTGTGTGTTTTTATTTATATTTGTTAAGTCTTTTCAGTATATTTGCAGATACTTTATTCTTTTTTTGTTCCTTCAATGTCTTATTTCTTAATTACTTTAGTTGCTTTCATAACTAAGGTCTTTTAAAAGCAGCTCTTTTACAAGGTAATAGTTTAGTTTAGTCGCCTCATTATCATCTTCATTTCACATCTAACAAGCCCATAACTACTCAGATCACCTCCTCGGAGAATCCTGCAGTGTTAAACGACTGAAAAATTTAAGTCTTCCCCTGTTACCACTGGAGTTCTCTTGTTTCAAAGATCTGGCACCAAGGCTGCAGATTAATCCAGACAAACATCATCAGAATATTCATCTCACTCTCCATATTTTTAAGCATCAAGCATTTGTATATTGCATGCCACATATTCCAGAAATATGTCATATGCACAAAACATATCAACAATGTATGTACATAGAACACTTGATTCAATGGAAAAACTGCAGCCAGGTGCATGAACACTGTAGTGTTGGCCCAGAATTCTTAAAGTGAAATCTTTAGTTGACATGGCACAGCAATACACATGAGAGCTGGAAGTATAAAGCAGCCTCTGAAATATATAAAATAGTGGCTTATAGAACTTCCAGAGCGATGGCTTAGAAGGCACAACAAACTTGATAACATCATCATTATCGAGTGCCATCTCCGCAACGAAGGTTAGCTACCATGGAACGCCATTCTGCTCTGTCTCTTACTTTGATGGTGCAGGTTGTCATAGGCTGGTTTGTCCATCTTTTGATTTTACTCGTCCATGTTAGTCTTGATCTGCAAACTTGATAACAAGGGACATTATATTCACACTGCCAGTTTGGAATTGTAATTGCATTTCCATTTCAGTTTTTTTTTAGGCTGGAAAGCTGGTTTTCAGACTACCAGTATTAAAAAATCTGGGTCTAAGAGCTAACAGCTTCAGTCAGACATTTAAAAAAAAAGTAAAGGTTCCCTCCACATTATGCTAGGCTGTATGGTGAATATGGAATTAGAGACCATATTTTTCCATGACTACATGTTAGGGTGATGTAGTCGGTATCATATCAGACAGCTTTTAAGTAAAGCAAATGGTCCATCTAAGCCTTCCTTGATGTATGGGGATATAATATTAATGACCATACTTTTCCATGACTTTTTTGTGTGGATATTGTGGTCATTATAACATCAGGCTGCCTTTAATTCCAGAAATGTCTCTGGTACCCATTTTTAAAGACTGGATGAACCTTGAAACCTAGTCAGCCTGGAAAAAAATATCTTTCATATGTAGAAATTGAACCCTGACCTTTCTGATCAAGAAGCAAACACTAACCACTCAGCCACTGAAGCTCTTTGCTTAGCCAGGTTTTCATCAAATTCATTTCAAAGTAAGGTCATGATATATTTTTGAGGGAGACATGCTGAGGTCACTCAATAATAGTCATTTAGATGACACACCCATTAATGAAACCACAGTTCTGAGACTACTGGGATGTTTATTTATGTATGCCACTGGTGGAGCTAGGTTATTAAAGGAACAATTAAGAAGTATGTTTAACATGTGAGTCACTGGAATCATCAGCATATATATGCTCTTTGCTATCTTCTGAATGTGTTTCAGTAATGGTTTATAACATCACTAAATATCATTATTTTTCTTCTGAATTTGTTCTTTCATCTAATTTTTTCTCTCTAGTTTTTGTCTGTTGTTTTAAAAAAACATATTTATTGTGCTTATATATCAGCACTGATTCATAGTAAAACTGAGCTATATATAGCTCATAGTAGAATTGAGTTACTTATACTTTATAATTCATAGTATAGATGTGAAATTTATAGTTCCTATTAATTGTTCTTTGGAGCTGAAGCTGGCACATAGGGCGGAAATTCTAGACTCTCTGTGCCTGAAGATCTTTGTTATCAAATGTCAGACCTTGCACATTGTATCTTGCCACACATCCCTATTCTGAGTGAATCCCTTATTCTCTGCGAGGGGGCTGATGCTTGCTGTGTTGCCTCTCACCTCTGTTCTTTTTAGTGGTTCTCTAGGTCGGCTTTTTTTTTGTTTACCCTCTGGTTCCCACATGATGCCTTGGTTTGAGATTCTCTTGTTGTCTGTTCTCGTCACTTAGTTATCTATTTAAAAGTCGAGATAGTTATTATGCCCTAGGTGAATTTAATTATTTATATCTCATTATTCATTAAAAGTGAGTAATTTCTAGCTCCTATACTAATTCTGTCGCCGGATTTGTTTTCACTTTATAGCGAATATATTATGAGATCAATAGTAGACAAAAAAGGAATTGAAGTCAACGGTCACAAATAAATAATTTGCGATATGCGGATGACACAGTCTTAATAGCAGAGACAGAGAATGAGCTACAAGGAATGATAGACATGATAATACAAGAAAGCAACAAGAAAGGTCTCAGTCTGAATAGTAAGAAAGCAGAAGTAATGGTCATATCGAAGAAACATTCACCACCATCATGCAGCATAAAAATAAACGAGACAAATCTGAAACAAGTGCAACGTTTCAAATACTTGACCACAATAATAACATCAGATGGGAGATGCACCACAGAAATAAAAAGCAGAATAGCTCAGGCCAAAATGGCATTTCAGAAAATGAAAAATATCTTATGCAACAAATCTATGTCAATAAAAATGAGAAAGAGAGTTCATTGGTGTTATATAGAACCAATTCTGACCTATCAAAGCGAATCATGGACAGTAGATAAACAAATGAAAAGGCGATTAGAGGCCACAGATTTATCAGAAGAATGTTGAAAGTTCCATGGACAGCTAAAAAGACCAATGAGGAAGTTCTCAAAGAGGCCAACACAAAAAGGGAGCTCTTAAAAAACATCAGAAAGAAACAATCAACATTTTTCGGGCACATCATGAGAAGAGGAAAGTTGGAATACTTGGTTACAACTGGCAAAATAAAAGGAAAGAGAGATGGCTGGCGACAAAGAGAGAAAATACTGGATAGTTTGGTGTCATGGCATGGAAAACAGTCAACAACAGAACTGATACGATGCACTGTAGATAGAAGATTGTGGAGGGACATGACTACGCCAGCTGGGATGGCACACGATGATGATACTAATTAAAATCAATTTATATCTCTTATTAAAAAAAAAGTAAAGTGCCCCCGTCATGCCAAGTGGCGTATAGGAAATATGGTGTTAGTGACCATAAATTTTACAGACCTTTGGCACATGATTTTTGGGGTAATGTGGTTGGTATTACCCCCGCGCCGATATAGCTCTTATACTCATGGTTAAAGGAAGTTGTTTATAGCTCATGATAATAATGAGCAATTTATAATGTCACCATTTTTTAAAAGTGCCATTTTTCTATTTTCCATATTACTAATTAATTTTGAATACTGTTACAGGCCAATGGCATAAAAATTGGGCCTCAGCATTCACCAGCCAATCAGAACTTGAATGTTGGAGGCAGTGGGGGCAACCAAGGTGGCAGCTGTTGCTGAAAGAAAGGCCAAACTCTGGAGGACGTGGGAACAAATTCAAGTTGTCTTGTTTAATACTGTGAAGAGAGCTTTGACTTGTTTTGAAGCAAGTCCAATATGTCAACTCATTTTTTTTTTGTATTTAAAAATAAATTTAAAGCCCGTCTTTAATTAATAAGGTATAGCAGGCTACAAGTTCAAGTATGATAATTTTGTCTGTGGGGAAACAGGTTTTAAATTGTTCCTGTCTTGTCATATTTAACAATGGGGTTTCCCACCACGTTGTCCTTTTTTCTTTCGAGGACGATTTTATTTATATTTGAGAATATAATTGAGTGCAATGGACAATAAATGTATTTGATATTTTGGGGATAACTGGTTATATTGGGAGAAAATAATGACTGGCAAATGTTTATTGAATTCTCTTTATATTTTTTTTCCACTTTAAGCTACTGTAAACAAGTCGCTATCATTGTTGGTTTTGCAGGTTGGTTTGATCTACTCTCACGGAATGATCTTCCTTTGTTCAGAGAATCTCAGAAATAAATGTAAACAAAAGATATTAAAGATAGCTCTTGGCAAATGATATTTCCTTCCACTCTCATCTTCCAACAGTCCCCAAAGTTTGGATCCAGGTTTGTTATCACTGATATTAATTTTAAAGAATCGGCCAGTAATAACTTGCGCTCAGTATTGCAAGAAAACAGGTATAAGTGTAACTTCTGTTGCTTGAATTTGGTTTAATTAAAAAAAAGAAACAGAAAAAAAATAAAACGTATTTTGGGGAAGAATTAAGACAATTTTTAATTGTATAAATGCCTCATTTGAGTGAATATTTCATTTAAAAAAAATAATAACACAAATATCTTTTGACATTTCTTTTGCAAGCTTAGATTTGTGTATGTTGTTCATGTGATGTAAACGTTGTTTATTTATATTGATATGTGCATGCCTGTGCAATAATTGGATGAACATTTCAGGACACTCTTCATTGTTTGTTTTCTTTTCTTTCAATCCAACTATAAAACCACATTTCAAAGGCTTCAATTTCATAGATCTTACTTCTGACATGAGTTATAATTTCTCTTGTAAGCATTTACTTTTCATGAAACGTGTACATTGTTAAAGAAAGTTTTCCTTACTCAAGAAATTAGATTACATTACCATTTTGGTTGGCAACTTGAGATACTATCCTAAACTCTGGATTCAAAATCAGCACTCAAAGAAATTGAAAGCAGACTAACATCTGAGGTTTCCAATATAAGATCTTTATCCAACCAACTCTCCACTACCTATGGCGTGACTGTAACCGTACAGTGGATCCCTGGTCACATCGGCATTGCAGGAAATGAGAGAGCGGATAGGTTTGCTAAACTGGGAGCATCTCTACTACAGCTTCCTGTTCAAGTTAGCCTCAAAACATGCAAGCAAATTTTGAGAAACAACTACCATGAGGAATGGTTAAATATGTGGGCTTCAGCTAAGACTGGACGCCTACTTTACAGATATCAAACAAAACCAGACACCCTCGACCCTCTGGGGGAGCTCAGAAAAAGGGATCAAAGCCTGATATTCCAGCTGAGAACAGGCCATGCTCCTACCAATCAACACCTGAGCAGAATAAAAACACAACATGATCCAATGTGCAGACACTGCCGTCAACAATCTGAGACAGTAGATCACCTGCTACTACACTGTCCCTATTTACAAAACCGACGGAGCATGTTACTCCCACTACTTCCATCCATCAATAGCACGCTGTACTCTGCAGCTGTACAACTGAGAAGGACCTGCGCCTTCATGTGAGAGGCATTAAGCTGTAAAGAGCTCATAGCTGACGGCTAACAAGGGGATTAAGTCAAGTCAAACTCTGGATTATCAATATGAATGTTAGATGACTGAACAAAATGCCTCGAAATAATGTGTGCACCTGGTATCAGCATGTTTGTGTCACTCAGTAAATGCAGTGTAGGCTAATCATAGATACACGCATACATTCATATTAGACGTGTGGTTTCTGTCAATTTTATTGTTGACTAGAATCCTACATTATTTTTGTGTTGTGGTCTAGGGGTAAGACATCAGCCCCCTGAACAGGAAGCTCTTGGGTCCAAATCCCGCCATAGGCAGTGGAAATTTTTCTGTTTCAATCCATGGGTTTTTCTTGGCTTTACCCTATTGTAGTCTCTGGGTAGTGAGTATCTAACCTTGGATAATGGCAAAAGACAGGACATCCATTGAGCTGTCACACATGTTAAAGAACCCATTGGCAGTTGGAAATCTAAAAGAGTGAGCCAAACAAGAAAAAGCTGCTGCAGGACAAAATTATCAGCAAAAATGTCCCCATACTGATGGATCCCAGGTTATGCTGTGGAGTTTGTGCACAGGGATCAGGGTTCTCTGAGTTTCTCAATAATTCAAGGGAAAAGTTGAAATGTCTGTGGATTTGTCTGGAATAAAATGATGATCCTAACATAACATATACACACACAAAAATCAGTCTATTTATGACAACGTATGGCTGAGTAAATATGAAGAATTTCCACTGTATCACATTGCATGAGGCACAGCTGCTTGTTTCAGCAAAAATGTAAGTTGTAACATTTTAATTCTGGTCCTGAAAGTATGACTGCACTTGTATATTGAAACTATGCTACATTCCTCTATTTCTTAAACTGATATTTTATTGGAGGTGATTTCAATTTGTGATATCTCCAAAAGAAAAAGAAAGTCAAGTGTCATATTTTAATTTAATTGTTTTTTGTCTTATCATTTTAGTAGATTGGTGCTTGTGAGAGAATATTTACAAAATATTATCTTCCTTGTCCACACTTTAGTGCAGATTTCAAAACAATTTAGCCACATCATGTCTTTGTGACATACAAATTATGTCTTTGAAAGGAATAATTTGCTGTAAATGTAGCTGGTGTAACACAAGACAGATTTACCTTGTTGTCCTCCATGAGATGGTCATGTGCTACTTATGGATGGAGTTGTTGACAGATATCTGTGCTATCAGCTGTTTAGCTAAGTGTTGTTTTGTGCTTCTGTAGCTGGAAATAACATCAACTTAAAACTTATTGCAAATTAACTTCCTTCTGTATGTACAAGAGCTCACAGTGTGATTATTGGGAAAGTATTGAATATTTCTTGTGAGAGTAGAATATGCAGCATGCTTTTTTTTATTAAATATAAAACACATGCATTTAAATATGATAGGCTTTGCATCATCAACTGAGAGCAGTGATATCTCAGTGGTTAGTGAACTGGACTACAAAGGACAAGGGTAGGGTTCAATCCCAACCGACAGGTTCACCCAGCCTCAAATGGGTACCTGAGTTTTTTCTGAGAAAGTATAGCGGCACGGGCATAATATTGATCACATTACCCCAAAAATCATGTACTGAAGGTCTTTAAAATGTATGGTCACTAACACTATATTCCCTATGTGACGGCGCTCTTAACTTTACTTTTGCATCATCAACTGCTGAGTTGTATTCCAGCACAATGTAGCCCAACCCACGACTAGTTTTGGCTCATGAGGCTTATTTTGGTGGCACACAGACCTCTTTGATGGTTTTCATTAATGGAATATAAACCAATACCATCATTTTAAAATTGTGAGATGGGAAAATAAAAAAGTCACTCCTTTTTTTCAACAGGTTCTATAGTTCCCATGGTAGAAAGCAAGCACACTGTATTTGTGTAACAGTGTAGCTCCCTACTTCATGAAATGTAACCGATGATAATACTTTCAACTACACATTCCAGCAGCTTTTACAGAGTCTTTACAAGGAAAATCTGTCCGTAGATTCACCCAGAAATACCATTCTCATGAGGTTGGGTATTTGGGGTACGGTGGCTGGGACGGGATACCTGGTCCTAGGTGTGAAATACCCTTGTAATCTGTCCAGTCGTCCAGAGTTTTGAGTAAAGTGTAAATAAATGTCATCTCTGTGCTGCAGTGACAGTTTAATCTTAGTGACTTCAAAGACAATAAAAATTGCTTGATGTTGACACACACACACACTGGAACAAAGCTATTCAATTACTGGGAGAGGTCATCTCTGAAAGTGTAAAGAAGACTTGCCAATAGACTGATGTCCATCAGGTGTTACCCTTCCTATGAGTCAAAATTATGGGTGGCACCACATAAAATAACTACAAATCAAATGTTCAAGGAGTTAAAACAGTCTATAAGTACAGAGTTTTTAGTTAGAGCCAATTATTTTACTCGGAAGTTCACAGTTTCTAAGTTCAGAGCCTTCGCAGAGTTTTTTTTTTTTATTCTTTCATTTAATCTCATTTCAGTGTTCTAGTACTTAAAGAGTTAAATTTGAAAAGCAGTCATCAGAATTGTACACTCAAAATTAGCTACTCTAAATTTAGCTCCGAAGTGTTGTGTCAATTTCACTGTGCTATATCGCTTTTAATTTTAGCTCAAAATGGCTGGAGCAATAAAAGACAAAATGAACCACAGAAGAAAAACTACATTTACAATCTAAGTAGCAAAAAAACTACTTTTTTTAATTGAACACAACGGTAAACCACAATGTGTTATTATATACACACAAGAGATGGCCAAGTCCCCCTTGCAGTAGGTTCTATTTAAGCCCTGAACAACAAGTTGGACCAATCTGTTCAGGTAGAAACATGGAATCATGCCATCATACCCAAGAAAGCTTCTTCTACAGCAATTTGTTGATGAAGTTTATTACTCATTACTTAGTCATTTACTTTGTGTTTGGTGGGAGCTCTTTCCACTCTAGTTATTGACAAGATCCCTACAAACAGGATGGTTATGTTTTGTCATAGATGCAGAAATGCTTTCATTATTTTCATTTTAGCAGTTCAAGGTCCTCGTCACGAAAGTGTCTATTATCACCAGTATAATCTGTTTCTCAACAGTAGTTATCATAAATATGTCTGTTTCTCAACAGTAGTTATCATAAATATGTCTGTTTCTCAACAGTAGTTATCATAAATATGTTTGTTTCTCAAAACAATTATCATCAAGATGGGTGTTTCTCAACATAATTATCATCAAGGTGGGTGTTTCTCAACAGTAGTTATCATAAATATGTCTGTTTCTCAACAGTAGTTATCATAAATATGTCTGTTTCTCAACAGTAGTTATCATATGTCTGTTTCTCAACAGTAGTTATCATAAATATGTCTGTTTCTCAACAGTAGTTATCATAAATATGTCTGTTTCTCAACAGTAGTTATCATAAATATGTCTGTTTTTCAACATAATTATCATCAAGGTGGGTGTTTCTCTCAACAGTAACTGTAAAAAAAGATGATTAGCGAAGTGCCATGTTGGCAAGTGTTTATGCATGCTTCAATTTCTGGATTGCTTGAGTGCGGACATTATTTGACTAATCTAAGCAATCATCAGTCAGAGAAGCTGAGTTCAAGATTCACTAATGAACTTAATACTACAGTTACAGTTTCATCTTTTAGTGTCTTTTTTTTTCAATTGAAACAAATTGTGTTTTCAAACTTTGAAGTTTCATCTTTTCAACACACTAAGCATAAAAGCCTGTGATGAATGTTGCTCTGGCACAGACAATATGACTACCAATGAGTTTATGAAGATTGAAGTTGAAACATGTATGCAGCAGTAGAAGGTGACAATATCCTGTTTCAGACTTCTACCATGCCTTGAAGGTCTCCATCATGTGCTCATTATTTATAATTCATTCATGTTGGTATCATTAATTTGGTTTCTGTAATGCTTTTTGTTTATAATTTGTGTAATTTATTATAACTGTTCTTGTAGTGAAGTATTTGTGACTATGTGTTGTGTGGTTTTTATATTGCATCACTTTTACTATTGGTCTTCTGTAACCTGGCATAATTGCAAGTGTTAATAAAGGGAGTGGTCCCTGGACAGAACTGTGTGCTCAACGGTTGGTTGATGTGATCAGGTCTGGCTATTTAAACACTTTTTGTCTAGACTCAAAAAGTATACACCCTAAACAATTAGTTTCACTAGTTTTTCTTTTTCTGGTAGTTAGATCTAATGAATGATATAATCTTGGAGACCTTTACACGTAGATTGAATTTGAATGAGTTATGACTTGCCAAGAGGAAAAAACGAAATCCAAGATCAACCATTCTTATGCGATATGGGATGGAAAAACCAGGTGAAAGCTAATTCACTCACATTTGAACTGGATGCAAGTGGTGACAGAAGAGTTAGACTAAGTCAAGGCCTTAGAAAGTTTTTTAACCAGAAGGAGGAATCTGTTTGCAGGCAATCAGTCTTTTAATTGAGATCGGGATGTTCTAAGCTGGGAAACTTTTCTCCTAGAATTATGTACAAGTGGGATTACTCATATAGTTATTATAAAGAAAATGTTGATTACCATGTGCAATATTTTGTGTTGAAATCTTGAGTTGTCTTGTTTTCTCATTCATTTCACTCTTTTATTCATATACATATATACATACATACATACACGTGCACACACACATATACATGCAATATGTTGGACATCACCTTGTCAATAAATAGCTTTCAGCTTGTCTGTGAGCAGTTGATATCATACCTTTTATGCTTGATTTTGTTACTTTGTAATAAGTGTTATTTATTGAAGGGCGTTAATTTCCATAATTTGTTTCACTTGACACTCATGACAAATACAGGTTTGTTCTTTTTACCGTCAGTAAGGGCACTATAAACTTAACTGATCAAAATCACTTTTAGTAAATTTCTATGTATTTGTTGATCAGTTCCATTTTAAAGGAATGCTTTGGGAAGTGCAACAGCGAGAATAGAGATATCTTGGGACCCTTTGAGGATAAGACATCTCAAGGAAATGGAAGCTGGGTGCTGGAATTATGTAACCAAAACGATTTGTTCATCACCAACGCATTCTTCAAACACAGAGAGTCGCAAATATACACCTGGTACAAGTGGAATGACATGACTTGTAGAAGCTAGATAGATCTTAGCTGACAAAAAAAGAGGAACCGACAGCAGAGTTGCTGTCCCTAGCATTACGGATGACACATACCACAAAATGGTTATGATTACACTCACACAGCCAGAAACAAAGAAGATACACGAATAAACAAAAGAAGCAAAGAGAAAAGATAATAACAATAAAATAATTAAAAGATTAAGAATCAAGGAAAACCCTTGAAGAAAAACTAACGGAGCAATTCAAGAAAATCAATAATGAAGAAAACATGATAGAAGAAGAGTGGAAGCAGTTTAAGAAAACAATAACCAACATCACAATAACAGTATGTGGAACAAAACTAAGGATAAAAAAAGCGAAGAAAAGCACCCTATGGTGGAACTATGCAGAGAAGCATTTAAAGAAAAGAAGAAATTATTTAAAAATTGGAAGGAGAAGGAGAATATGAAAGTTAACATTTTTATCAGTGAAGCTACGCAAAACATCTGGATAGAATTGCGACAAAAGATATGCAGGGACTTTAAGACGGCCACAAGAGACTTCTACAAAGCAGTAAAAGCAACAAGAGCGAGGAGAAAACCACGAACCCACTTAATTCATAAATGACAATGATGGACAGCCAATATTAAATAACCACGATATGCAACAAAGATGGAAAGAATATTCCGAACATGGCACCAACTACCAAAAATACAACAAAAAAACTCAAAAGGATGCACAAACACTGAACGCAAATTCACGAAAGAGGAAATCGAAGAAATAATAGTAGTAAAATAAAAAAGTATGCACCAAGAAACCTGCAGCTATTCCCCGTTGTAGTTAAGTTTACTTCTGAGAAGCGGATGGACTCAGAACTTTATCGATATTTCAGTGGAATATTATTTATTCTTCTTTTGTTGACGTGTTTACCTATCATCGATAGGCCAACGTTTGTTAGCAGTTCGACAGGCAAACATCTATTTTGATAGCAATGGCGCCTACCGGGAATGTCCATAATCCCGAATGTACAAAGTCTGTGACGGTAGATGGGGCGGACGAATCAGAAATGAGCAACGGCTCAGAAAGTGAAAACAGCAAAGTGTGTGGTACACCACTTTCGTATGCACGAAAGATGAATATGGCTGACCACCGTGAAAGAGATTGGAGCCTCATCACGTACTATTCGTAAGACAGCCATAGAAGGAAAGTCTAATTATGTAAAGATAATACCCAAAGCCTACAAGTGGATATCAAGGAATAGGCCCGGAGACAGTTCAGAGCTACAACTACCTTGGGCATATAACCAGTGATGGAAAATGTAAAACTGAAATAAACAAAAGAATAGGAAAGGCACAAAGTAATTTTAATGCCATGAAAAATATACCATCAAATAAATGACACCAGGGCTATAATTAAGAATAGCAAAATGTTATATCTTCTTAACCTTCCTGTATGATACAGAGACATGGTCATTAGACAAGAAAACATAACATAAAAGCCTTTGAAATGTGGATTTATAGAAGAATAGGATGAAAAGAAAAGAGAACAAACGATGAAGTCTTAAAACAACTAAACATGATGGAACTATTAAACACAATTCAGACAAGACAAGTTTGATGTTTGGGGCATGTTAAAAGATACAACAGCCTACTAAAAAGTAATCTTGGAAGGGAAACCATCAAAAGATGGACAAGTCAGCCTATGATAACATGTACCTTCAAAGCAAGAGACAGAATGGAATGGGGTTCTATGGTAGCCAACCTTCGATGCGGAGACGGCATTCAGTGATGATGATGGCCAAGAAATAAAGTATCGGGGATAGATAACCTGTATAAATAATAGAAGCAGGAGAAACAGTAGCTACAAGGCTACACATGATATTCAATGCAGTATGGCACATACAGAAAGCCCCAAAGGTCTGGCAACAGGCTATCATATTACCAGTATGGAAAAAGAAAGGTAGCAAAGGAGACTGCAATCAACATAGAGGTATCTCCCTTCTCAGCTGCAAGGGAAAGTTATGCGCCAAAATTTTGGAAAAAAGGCTCATGCCAATGATAGAACTACAGTTAAGCGATTCTCAAATGGGATTCCGAAAAAAAAAAAAAAAACTGGATGAACTGACGCACTATTCACCTAAAGACGACAACACATCCAAAATTTGTACATAAATTTCATTGACCAGGAAAAAAACATTCGACCGAGTAAACAGAAGAAGGACGGGGATACTAACAACAAACGGAGTAAACCAACACCTAACCAACCAAATTAAAAGTCTCTACATCAGCAGCAGCTGCACAATCAGAACAGCAGCAGGCTACTCGGATCACTTTGAAGTTAGGTCAGGTGTAAGACGGAGGTGCGTACTATCTCCCTTATTGTTTATTACTTACATGGGCTACATATGTAAGCAAGCCAACCCATCAGAGACAGAGGAGATTAAAACTAGCTTTTGTTTACAGACGGTCAGGTACTAATACACAGACAAAAAGACGACATATAAGAACATTTAAACAGAGTTAACAGCACAGGCACTCTTATACAAGATGAACATCTACATCAATAAAACAGAAGTGATGAATATCGCCAAAGAGAAACAGAACATCACCATAACGATTTGACTGCAGACAACCAAAACAAGTAGATGAATTCAAATACCTAGAAGTCTAGTGACAAACAACAATTCACAAACAACACAAGCAGAGATAGACTCAAGTTGCAACAAAGCTTGTCAAATCAATTGACACCTATTACCCACATTTGACACTAGATGTGAAAACGAAATGAAATTTGTTAGGTGAAAGACAGGAACCACCTTTAGAGATAAGATCAGAACTGATCTAAGAAAAAAAAGCTAGGTACAATTCCCACCACGGAGTGCATAAAGGAACAACAGATAACATGGTCTGGCCACGTGATAAAGCAGAATGCTCACACCACAACACAGGGAGCCAATAAACGTTGCGAGAACACTAGACCCAAGGGCCGACCAAAAACATATGGACTGATGAAATATTAGAAAGACTAGGAGACATAACAGATGGAGAGACAAAATACAGAAGAGCAAAAGACCGCAAATTATATCCCCCCCTCAACGCTGAAAAGAAAGTAAAGAGGAAGATTGATCAGTTAAATGTTAGTAACTTTCTTTGTTGCTCCAGGTGTGATCACATTCTGGTCGTGTCGGAATTTAGTTGAACTACATTTGTATTTATCGAAGAAATAAATGTTTCTCTTCAATAGTTGTCCTTTTTATTTTCGTATTTTCTTCACGTCTGTTGTTTTGGTTTTGTCAATTTGTGAGAGAGTGATAGCACAACCAACTTTGGAGCTCTTGTGCATGTCAATAAACAGTGAAACTATGACCATTTCTCTGTTTTTTTTTTTTTTATTCAATCTTTACACATATTGTGTTTCTCTTACACACATACACCCCCCCACCCCCCCCCCCCCCAAATTACTCAGTACATGGTATCGAGGAGCAGTGGGAAATTCTCAAACAATCGATTCAATTTTGTTAATCAAAATGTGTTTCTGTGCTAGACTTGGTTCATTTCTTGGTGCTTTCCCGTGAGGCCATGGCTCAAATCTTGGTGTGTTTCTGTGCTAGCCATGGCTCATATCTTGGTGTGTTTCTGTGCTAGCCATGGCTCATATCTTGGTGTGTTTCTGTGCTAGCCATGGCTCATATCTTAGCTTGTATGTGTGTGTGCTGGCCATGGCTCATATCTTGGTGTGTGTCATGTTAGTCATATCTTGGTGTGTCCGTGTCAATCATGTCTCATATCTTTATGTACGTCTGAGTTTAGTAGTATCTCATATCTTAGTGAGTATCTGTGTTAGTCATATGTCATATCTTTGTGTGTGCATGTCTGGGTTAGTGATATCACATATCTTTGTGTGCATGTTAATGTTAGTCATATCTCATATCTTTTTGTGTGCATGTCTGTGTTTATCATATCTCATATTATTGTGTGTGCATTGCTATGCTAGTCAAATCTCATATCATTGTGTGTGCATGCCTATGTTAGTCATATCTCATTTCTTCGTGTGTATGTCTATGTTAGATATGTGTCATATCTTTGTGTGTGCATGTCTATGTCAGTCATATCTCATATCTTTATGTGCATGTTTATGTTAGTCATGTGTCATATATCTTGATGTGTGTCGGTGTTAGTCATGTCTCATATCGCTGTGTGCATGTCTGTGTTAGTCACATCTCATATCTTTGTGTGTGCATGTCTGTGTTAGTCACCTCTAGTGACTCGGGCAGATGGTGCTCGTAAATCTGGGAGGGCCGACCATCTAAGGGCAGAATCCCCCTACAGAAAAGACAATCTGCTGCCTTGCAGGAAGATTGGGGACAATCAAAGGCTAAGGAAAACAAACCTGAATAAAATACTGACTGAAATCGGATGCACTGGGCCACTGGCGCAGAACACAGTGCAACGTTTTAACGGGTGTTCAATCAGAGTGGATCTGGCAGACTCTAATTGTGATATTCGGACTGTGGGGGCGATCAACACACTTAACATGACAGCTGACTTCATGTGAGAGTCTGGAATCCTACTCTGATTGAGTACTGATCGCAGAGAGAGAGAGAGAGAGAGAGATTTAAATTCACGATTAATGTTACATATGAAACAGTGCTGCCATTCCGTGTAGCATTTCAAATGTAAATGTTACGGTTGCCCCTTTTGTTCATAATAAGCCTTCAATAAAAGTTGTCCAATCCTAGGCCTTCAATAAAAGTTGTCCAATCGTAGGCCTCCAATAAAAGTTGTCCATTCCTAGGCCTTCAATAAAAGTTTTCCAATCCTAGGCGTCCAATAAAAGTTGTCCAATCCTAGGCCTTCAATAAAAGCTGTCCAATCCTAGGCCTCCAGTAAAAGTTGTCCAATCCTAGGCCTCCAATAAAAGTTGTCCAATCCTAGGCGTCCAATAAAAGTTGCCCAATCCTAGGCCTTCAATAAAAGTTGTCCAATCCTAGGCCTCCAATAAAAGTTGTCCTTCAATAAAAGCTGCCCAATCCTTTCTGTCCTTTACTGTTTCTTCTATTCTCCCCGTGTGTAATTCAAATGTGTGATCTGTCTCTAGATTTTTCTAATCCATGAGTTTCTGAGGTCCCCTTTCCTTTAAAGTGGGTTCTAGATGGAGCTTGTCTGGTAACGCTTATTGCTTGTGAAGCGTGAGTCCTATGTGTCCCCACTGTGCTTTATTTATTGTTTTTTTTCCAGTCTGGATCAATATATCCATTGCCTAAAGTTCACCATTTCTGATGGTGTTCAATCTGATGATCTGAAGTATCCTCATAAGCAACTTTAATAAATGTCTGCAGTTCCTTTATATTCTTGGTTGATGTTGTTCCTGTGTCTGATCTATACACGGGATCAAGTTGACATTATATATATAAAATGTGTGTCTTCCTATTGATGAATTTGATAAATCAATCCATTCTCTCTGTGCCTACCGACACATTAGGCTGCCAACGAGGACAGTCACTTTGTCTGTCCTAGTTTCTCAAGTCAGCATTAAGTAAAAGTGTTCTATATATATATATATATAATCGTGTGCCGTCTCCGCATCGAAAGTTTGCCACCTTGATCGCCATCTCATCCTGTACTCTATGGTACACGTTGTCATATGTTCTCCTGTCCATCTTTCGATGTTGTCTGTCCACTTCAGTTTTTATCTACTTCTACCTCGTTTACCTTGCATACCTTCAATATGACCTACAGTAGCTTATTGTGTCTTTACTTTTTCTTTAAAATGTCATACCCAGTTTGAACTATGTTAAATAATTCCTTCTTCCTTTTCTTCATGCTTCAAAGCTTCATTATTTTTTCTCTTCTCTGTCCACCCAATGCTTCCCTTTCTTCTATAAACCCACGTTTCAAGGACTTCATTTTTTTTTCTGCTTTCCTATAAAATGTCTATTACTAAAAAAAAAAGAAAAAGAAAGAAAAACCCATTGACTTTTCTAAATGTCAACTCTATTAACATATTTGTTTCTTTCCTTCCTCATTTGTCTTTCAGCGTTGAGGGGAGATATAGTTTGCTCTTCTGTTGATATCTGCTGCTGCTGTTTCATAGTGTTTCTAACATACCACCAACTGATATTTTTCTTGGCCGACCTTTGGGTCTGGTGTTCTTGCAGCATTTATTTAAGGGATGTTGGCTGTATCTTATCTTATCTTATCTTATCTTATCTTATCTTATCTTATCTTATCTTATCATGTGGCCAAACTGCTTTGATGTTCTCTTAAAAATGATGTAGCGGAAAATACTCCAAACTTTTTTCTCAGTTCTTCATTTATGATTGTTATCTTAATAGCAGCATGAATGCTATCAATAGAAACTGTCAATGATGAAGTGTCGCATGTGACAAGGTTTATACTCTGGGAGACCATTTTGGTAATGGAAGGTGTGAAAATTCGTGAAAATGTCACAATAAGGAAAACGTGATATAGTCCCAAATAGAAAAGATTATTCAGGAAAAATTAAAAAATACAAAAAAAAAAAAAAAATGGTATGTTAGAAGCTTTACGTGATACTAACATACCATTTTTTTGTATTTTTTAATTTTTCCTCATATTCAGCTTTACTGCAGCTTCGCATTTTTATGCATTCATTTGCATTTCTTTGCCTTAACCCCAGAAAAGATTATTCAGCCTGCTTAGATTGTTTTCCTGCTAGATCTGACTTTTAACAATTGTTCCTTTGCAGAAAAAATTAAGGGAATCTAGGAAGCTTGTCCATATAAGTGTCTACAAAGACATAAAGGCGATGGATCGTAATGTGTATGTGCAGTATAATACAACCCCTAATAAACATACGATCGATGGTTTGACAAGCTGTCATTGTAAAAAGTATTGTTATGGAAACAAGCCATAGATTTTAGAGCAGTGATCTCTGCAATATGTGCCATTTTGGCACGCAAGGTTTCTGTTTTTGAGATTGTGGTTCTGCACTATGTGCCGTCTTCGGCTCGAAAGGACAATAGATAGAATAAACGTACTGATAAGAAGATGAATTAGGGGCAGCAATACATTCAAATGTGCCCATACAGTTTGTCACAGAAATATAAAGATAGCTGCTATTAGATGTAGCCTGAACTAAATACAAAATAGATCAAGGCAGTCTGCTGGATTGGTCAGTAAGTTATTTGAATAAACAAGCACGTGTGTGGCGGTTTTAAATCTGAAAATCTGAGAATCCACACACAATCATTCTCTGTCTATCATCCACTGCCCACGCCTTGGCCTGGTAGCGACCCTGAAACAAAAATCATGAAATGTTGAAAGGCTTGGCTTTTGTTGTATGTGTCAATCAATGTGTACATACGTTTCTATATTATCATAAGTATACAGGTAATGTAAAACATGTCTAGATTTTTGGAAACGTGTCGGAACATTTTTTTTTATATCAGTCCACTTCAGTTTTTTTTTTTTTAGTTCACACAATGGAGCAATTGATAAAACACATATTTTCGAAAATGGCACCTCTACCGGAACGTCCATCTCCAAGTATACGAAGTCTGTGACAATGGATGAGGGGGAAGAATCAGAAATGATCAACGGCTCAGAAAGTGAAAGCAGCAAAGTGTATAGTACATAAGAGACGTATTCGGGACACGAAAGACTAACAACCGAGGAAAGGAAGGGAGCCTTGTTTCACTCGAAAGCAAGCCATGGAGAGCAATTTGACAAATCTTAAAACAGCAAATAAAGACCTACAAATATGTGCATGGCATGTCAGAACTTTGTACAAAAATAGAAAACTGGATAATCTTATTTTAGAAGCAGAAAGAATTAACATAGATATTTTAGGCATACCAGATACAAGATGGAAAGAATGCGGCTACATACAAGAAGAAAAATATACATTCATATTCTCAGGCTATACAGAACATGAAAGAGATGTAGGAATACTAATAAAAAGAGAACTACAAAAATACATAAGTACACACTGGAAATACAACGACAGAGTAATACTACTAAAAATGAAAGCAAATATAGTAGTAATACAGACATACAAGTAGTGTAGCATTTGGTGTATATCATGAACTCGGAGTCCCCTTCTTCGAGCTGCATGCACTATTATAGTATGGGGATCCGTAGTGTTAGGGGAAGTAAGTCGTAGTGTTAGGGGAAGTAAGCCGTAGTGTTAGGGGAAGTAAGCCGTAGTTTTAGGGGAAGTAAGCCGTAGTGTTAGGGGAAGTAAGCCGTAGTTTTAGGGGAAGTAAGCCGTAGTGTTAGGGGAAGTAAGCCGTAGTGTTAGGGGAAGTAAGCCGTAGTGTTAGGGGAAGTAAGCCGTAGTGTTAGGGGAAGTTAGCCGTAGTTTTAGGGGAAGTAAGCCGTAGTGTTAGGGGAATTAAGCCGTAGTGTTAGGGGAATTAAGCCGTAGTGTTAGGGGAAGTAAGCCGTAGTTTTAGGGGAAGTAAGCCGTAGTGTTAGGGGAAGTAAGCCGTAGTTTTAGGGGAAGTAAGCCGTAGTGTTAGGGGAAGTAAGCCGTAGTTTTAGGGGAAGTAAGCCGTAGTGTTAGGGGAAGTAAGCCGTAGTGTTAGGGGAATTAAGCCGTAGTGTTAGGGGAAGTAAGCCGTAGTTTTAGGGGAAGTAAACCGTAGTTTTAGGGGAAGTAAGCCGTAGTGTTAGGGGAATTAAGCCGTAGTGTTAGGGGAAGTAAGCCGTAGTGTTAGGGGAAGTAAGCCGTTGTGTTAGGGGAATTAAGTCGTAGTTTTAGGGGAAACCCTGATTGGTATTGAAGATATAATAGTGACCAAAGCTGGTCGATAAATAAGAATAAAGGGGTCAAAAACAAAACTGACCGATTTATTGTATTTTAATTAATTTTAATTGGAATTAAGGGGTGGAAGGAGTGGATTGGTAGGGTGGGGGGCGGTCGTAGAGCGGTGGGGGTGGAAAACTGTGATAGCCGAACAAAAGCTGATTCATTAATTGTATATTGTATTTTATTGGGACTTTGTGGGGAGGGGTAAAAATAGATAAGATATAATAATAGTGAACCAAAACTGGTCGATAAATGTAATAACCAAAACTGACATAATTATTGCATTTCAATGAATCTTAATTAGATATTACGGGGCAGGCGAAAGACGCGGATGGGTTGGGGGGGGGGGTGTATTTCCGGTTGTAGGGGCGGAGAGGGCGGGTATTTTAATTGATTTTGAGTTATTTTGGTGGATTTTGGCGGGATTTAAATAGATTTTTAGAGTCGGATTGGGAGCCGTGGGGGAAAGATATAAATGTTGGTAGCGTGAATTGTAGTTAACGCGGCGTCTTGTAGGTATTCTGCAAAAACATATCATCAGCATGTACCGGAACTGCTGGTGTAGGCGATCATGCCTCTTCACAATTTTCGATCTCGACAGTTATTTATCATTTCTGTTGTTGACTTTATGTCAATCCATTCTCTTAAGTTGTCTGGTATTTTTTATCTTTGCTTTCCTCTATCTCTTCGTCCCTCAATTTTCCCAGTTGTTACAATATATTCCAGTTGTTCTCTTATCAATACATGGCCAAAAAATGATGATTGTTTCTTCCTAATATTGGAAATTAGCTCTCTTTTTGATTTGGCCTCTTTCAGAACCGATTCATGAATGTACAAAGAAGTTACGACGGTGGTTTGCAAAGACATATAGCAAAATATATTTTCCGTTGATTTTACATGATATATAAAGAAATGTTAAAAGTTATTGAATTAATGTGTTATTAGCGGGTCATCATCATTACACTCCGAACATGTCCATAAGTTCTCAGATCCCCTCCTCAGCAAGTCTCGCAGTGTCCAGCTACTGATGACTCCAGTTCTATGTTGGTTGATAAGTCATCTTATACGCCCACTAAATTTCTCGTTTCTGGCTGTGCCCATCTTAACTCCCATCTCTTTCATTCGAAGCAGTGACGTGGACTCAAGGTTGTCGAAGTCCTGTGCTCATCTCACATATCTGAGGGTATTGATGATGTTCGCCCGATCCATTGACCGTTCTCAACGACAGCGCAGCTAGCCAACCTGTCCGCTCTTTCATTTCCCCGTACTCACGCATGTTCTGTGACGTAGACAAATGTGACCTTATCTATTTTTGACTTCTGTAATGACTCTACCCACTGCATACGTACAGAGCCCGCCTCCACTTTTGCCTTTGTCACTGCCATCGCCTCCATTGTCATGCTACTCGTGGTCATGACGTATGCACCACTATCTTCCTTGTCTATTCTGCCTGCCAAGCGTGCTGCAAATGCCCATGTGCTCTTTTGGTGTTGTATTACAGATCCATCTGTATAGATGACTGCATCTTTGTCATCGGTATTATCAATATTAAAAGTGGTCAGAGATAGCTATTTCTATCTAATAAAATATAGGTGTCATTATGGGTCATTATGTCCAGGGGTCATGAATTTAAACATAAAAAAGAAAAAAATAATGCGTGTAAATGTTAAATGTGTGTTTTGTTTAATGACCTTCATTTATGAAATACTAAAGTTAATATAGGGCTAGGTCATTGCTTTTATCTTCATCCTAATGTCTATCATGATCATTGAGTGCCGTCTCCGCATCGAAGGTTGGCTACCATGGAGCCTCATTCCACGCCGTCCCTTACTTTGTTGGTGCAGATTGTCATAGGTTAACTTGTCCATCTTTTAATGTAACCCGTCCATGTTAGTCTTGGTCTGCCTCTGCCTCTTTTATCTTGTATTTTCCCCTCCAGGATTACTTTTAGTAGGCTGTCGTGTCTTTTAACATGACCCAAAAATCGCATTTGTCTTGTTTGAATTGTGCTTAGTAGTTATCTTTTCATTTTTAGTTGTTTTAAGACTTCATTGTTTGTTTTGTTTTCCTTCCATCCAACTCTACCTGTTCTTCTATATATCCACATTTCAAAGGCTTCAATTTTCTGTTCTGTTTTCTTGTCTAATGTCCATGATCCTGCACCATATAGGAATATTAAGAAGATGTAACATTTGCTATTCTTAGTTTCAGCCCTGGTGTTATTTGTTTTGATGTTAGTATGTTCTTAATAAAGTAAAGGACCAAGAAATAATAAAAATTTTAGAAAGCATAAACGTAGACAGCAAAGATCTAAGAATAATAAAGAACATGTGCTGGCAACAAACAGTGGCCATAAGAACTGGAAACCAATTGGGAATGTTTCAACAAATAAAACAGGGTGTTAGACAAGGTTGTGTGTTGTCACCAGATTTGTTTAATATTTATAGTGAAATTATTTTAAGATCCATAAGGGACATGCCTGGAATAACAATTGGAGGTCATAATATAAATAATCTAAGGTATGCTGATGTTACAGTCTTAATCGCTAAGAGTGAAAATGAGTTACAAGAAATGTTGGACATTATAGTGAAGGAAAGCAAAAATAAAGGAATCAGCCCTAATAGCAAAAAGTACAGAAGTAATGGTAACAACAAAGAAAAATACATCACCTCAGTGCAAAATAAAGACAAGTGGAACAATATTAAAACAGGTAAATTAATTTAAATATTTGGGAACTTTGTTAACCTCAGACGGAAGATGTACAAAAGAGGTGAGATGCAGAATGGCTCAGGCAAAAGCAGCTTTCCAGAAAATGAGGAAGATACTGTACAATCCATTTTTGACAATGGAAACAAGAAAAATAATTCGTAAATGTTATGTAGAGCCAGTCTTAACATATGGATGCGAATCATGGACAATAGGACAACAGACAAGAAAATCACTGGAGTCTGTAGAAATGTGGTTTTACAGAAGAATGTTGAGAGTACCATGGGTTGCTAAGAAGAGTAATGAAGATGTTCTGAGAGAGGTCAAAGAAAAAAGAGAGATAATTTCCAATATTAGGAAGAAACAATTATCATTTTTTGGCCATGTAATGAGAAGAGAACAACTGGAATATTTTGTAACAACTGGAAAAATTGAGGGACGAAGAGATAGAGGGAAGCAAAGAGAAAAAATAACGGACAGCTTAAGAGAATGGCTTGGCAGAAAGTCAACAACAGAAATGATAAATAGCTGTCGAGATCGAAAGTTGTGGAGAGACATGATCACCTACGCCAGTAGGCCCGATACTTGATGATGATGATGATGATGTTCTTCATGACATTAAAATAACTTTTTGCCATTCCTATTCTTTTGTTTATTTCTGGTGTACATTTTCCATCACTGGTATTTTGTCCAAGGTAGTTGTAGCTCTGAACTGTCTCCAGGTCTATTCCTTCTATTTTGATATCCACTTGTGGATTTTGAGTATTTTCCTTGTTTATGATCATAGTTTTAGTCTTTTTGACATTCATATCTAGTCCATATTTTTTGCTTGTCATATTTATTTCATTAAGTAATTGTTGTAGATCTTTAGGATTTTCTGCTAGTAGTACAGTATCGTCAGCATAATCTTAGGTTAATGATTATCTTTCCTTTAATTTGTAGGTCTGGCATCTCTATGTTGTTTTTAAAGATTTGCTCAGTGTATAGATTGAACAAGCTTGGTGATAGGATGCATCCCTGTCTTACTCCTCTTTTTATATCAATGGGTGTAGAGTTCTCTTTGTTATATTTTATTATTGCTGTTTGCTCCCAGTATAGATTACATATTAGTCGTATGTCCATGTCATCTAGATGTATCTCTTTTAGGCATTCTATAAGTTGTTTATGGTGTACTCTATCAAAAGCTTTGGTGTAGTCTATGAAGCAGGCATATATTGGTTTGTTTACTTCTATGTATTTTTCGATTAATGTTCTCATGCAGAATATGGCTTCATTTGTCCCGCTATTTTTCCTAAATCCAAATTGCTGCTCATCTAATTCAGTATTGATTCTATTCTGAATCCTTCCTTGTATAACTTTTAGCAACAATTTTTGTAACATGGCTCATTAGGCTTATTGTTCTAAAGTCACTGTCCAACATATTACCTAAATAGGATATATAGGGAAAATATATAAATATATATAAGGAAACAAAATGGATGATTGAAGCCAGGTTGAGAAAAAATGGATAAAAGAAGACTGGCAAAGAACACTAACCAACACACCAAAATAGATAGCGAAATCCACAATATGTGCAGACAGGCAAAAGAAAAATGGCTCAATCAGAGATGTCTAGAAATAGAAACCATGAAAAAGAAAAGGATGTACACAAAAATAAAAAGAATGACCAACAATATTTAAAAAGCCACATATGGGGATGTATTATAAGCAAAAAAGTAGAAATGTTAACAGACAGTAAGGAAATCATCAGCAGATAGCATAAATACATAGCGAAGCTGTTTGAAAGTGAAAGAGATAAGAAACTAACCATAAAGTGTATATCAGGTTACAAAATCTTAAAGTCGGAAGTAGAGGTAGCTATAATACAATGAACAATAAAAAAGTTGTAGGGACATACAACACACAGATTGAGATGATAGAAGCCCTAGGAGTTTTTGGTACAGTTATTACTACATGCATGTGCAATATAATTGATATACAACTCAGGATGCATACCGTATGAGCTTAAAGTATCTGTATTTATGCCTTATTTATGCATCATAGACTACACCAACTCTTGTTTGCAGAATACATCGTAAACAACTAATAAAATGCCTGAAAATATATACATCTGGATGATGCTGACATAAGACTGATATGTAATTTGTACTGGGAACAAACAGTTATGCTAAAATACAACAATGAGAACGCTGGGCCAATTGATATAAAAAGAGGAGTAGGCATGGCTGCATTATACCATCACGTCTTTTCAACTTATATAATGAGCAGATCTTCAAGGATATCATGGGGATGTCAGAACTAAATAACAATTATAATCAATAATCTCAGATATGCTGATGATATCATGACAGTAAATCCAGAAAACCTACAACAACTAGTGAACAAAATAAACAAGACAGCAAAGAATATGGATTGAAAATAAATATTTAAAAGACTAAAACTATGACTATTAGCAAAGAAAAGACACAAAATATACAAGGAGTTACGAAGTAGATGAAAAGAAGTAAGTTCAATAATAAATATCTTGGACATGTTATAACAAATGATCGAAAATATAACACAGCAATAAACAAAAGAATAGGAAAGACAAAAAACGGTTTTAAGAACATGAATAATATACTTATATTTAGCAAATAACATCAGAACTAAAACATCGAATTGCATAATATTATATTTACTCAACTTTCCCGTTTTGGTGCATGGAGATGGACATTAAATAAGAAACCAGAGTAGTAAATTAAAGCTTTTGAAGTGGGGATCTGTAGAAATTTGGGAGAACTGGGTGAAAGGAAAAGAAGACAAACAAGAAAGTTTAAGCTCAAAATAGAAAAAAAGAACTACTTAACATAATTCGAAAAAGATTGCAATGCATAAACATCAACAATACCAAATAATAAACTTACAGATGGTAGATAACCAGGTACGTGCTTGCTCTTCTGCTTGCTCCACTTCCCAGGAGCAACTGGACATGAAAAAGTCTTGTTCTCCACAGGTAGTCGATTTTCAAGCTCACAGAGTTCCCAATAATTGTCATAAAGATCCCTACCGTTGTATTTAACCTGAAGGTGGAACTCCCCTCCTTGGACTTCGCTTTCTGTTGAATAATCGCGATAGTTAGTTCGAATTTCTGCTAAACACTGATTACTGGAAGAATAATCAACTCATTTATGGTTATAGTTAGTCGAAGGTCCCGGTATCACAACAAAAATTAAAATCCATGATTTCTCAACCATCCGTGCCAGTGACAACCGAGTTAAAATCTCATTGCATTGAATGATCCAAACAAAGAAAAGCAGCTGCAGTACCCAACATAGCAGCCACAGCACATGCCAAAAGGCATAAGGTGTAGCAGCACAGAAAGTGAACGCAATTGAACTGTCCTTCGTCATACAATATCATTGGTTATGGTTATGGTTATGGTAGGCCCCAGTATCACTGCAAACGAATTAAAATCCATAATTGCTCAACGGCCCGTGCCAGTGGAATCATCCGAATTTACTATCTCATCTTTCAAACAAAGAAAGGTAGCTGTAGTCCCCATCATAACAGCCTCAGCACACGCCAAACGACATACGCCGAAACCGCACAGAAAGTGAACACAGCCATCTGTTCTCCATCATACGATATCATCATTCATCGTAAATAATCGGAATATCGAAACACGATAAAAACAGATGAAACTCACAGCTCACAGTGTACACAGGGCACTTAATACTCAGTAGCTCTTGCAACAAGCCGGACTTGGAATATGAGGAAACTGCAACAAGGAACACTTTTCAGACATATCCTTTAATGTTTTCTGTCGCCTATCCACCATATTGACCGGAAGTTCACATCCCTCTGATCTGAAAGTGATGATCGTCATATTTTTTTTTAAATGTATAGCGCTTGATGATGTTAACACATCATTTTGACTCCAAATCCGAACACATGAAATACAGTTAGTCGTCGGATTATCCCCGTCGCAAACCAAACAACAGATTGTAAGATATCCATGCAATGTGAATTTGTGAAATTATAAATCCCTCCTGACTAATATGAACCTCCGGGAGTTACCCCGGTACTGCAAAATCATGAACGAAACTCCATTTCGCCTTTCTATGGGTTACACTATTATTATTCATCGTAAGCAATCAGAATATCGAAACACGATCGGGATGAAAAACTTACGGTGTGCACAGAGCACAAAACTCAGTAAGCTGGACTTGCAATATGAGGAAACTGCAACAAGGGACTCTTTTCAACGCCTCAACGGTTCATGACGCCTATCCGCCATATTGACCGGAGCTCCCTTCTGTATGTTTGTATCTGTGTCAATGGCTAGCTCCAGAATGCAATTTGCCCTAAGAAAAATGGACGAACACCTGGCCACTACTGACTAACGAAAAAAAAAAACTACATACACAATTTTCAGCCTATCAAGAAACACACTCTCTGCAAAATTGAAGATAAAAGACCATGCACTTCCTATTGAATAAAACCCAACATATCTTGGCGTTACCATGGATCGCAGAATGACATGGATAAATCAGATAGACAAAGCAAACAAAAGAGTTAAAAAACGAACAGATATTATGAAGAAAGCAGGAACGGACTGGGGAGCAGACAGCAATATCTTGAAACGACTATACGTAGGAAGAGTAAGACCAGTCCTTGAATTTGGAGTCACAGCCTGGGCTACAGCTTCCAAATCACAGCTTAGCAAAATTGACAGAACACAAAACCAGGCTGCCCGTATCATCACTGGTGCTATGAAATCTACATCTATCGAGACTCTAGAAACAGTAACAGGTTTACAACCCTTAGAAGACAGACGGAAAACTAACGTAATGCAACAAGCGGAGAAATATAAAAGGCTCCCTAATCACCCCATACACCAAAGAATAACTGGTTTCGGAAAAGGAAGTCTCAAGAGGAGCAACTTCGCTACAATCTCCAAAGAACTGGCAACTAGTGACCCAGTACTGTCCCAGACAATGCTGAAACCCATAAGCCCATCTGATATGACTCCTCATGGGAAAAATAAAATACCAGAACCTAAGGAAGACATAATAGGAATCATGAAAATAAGAACCCAAACAGACACAGAGAGAAAGCACATAGCAGAAAAACACATAAACGACAACTACCAACAGGACTCCTGGCCCCACATATACACAGATGGCTCTGCTACAAACGCCACCAGAAATTAACACGTGAATGTCGATTCATATTCTCTTGAGAACCAACATTTGTTTGTTTATACTCGTAACTCTTTTGATAGCCATTGTCAGTTGCAGATGCGCCGATTTTAAAAGTGGCTACCCATCTTACTATAGATCGGTTATTTCACCGAGATGCCAATCCAATCTCTCTAAACATTTGAACCAAAATTTGTCAGACATGAGTTTTGTGCACACATCTTGAAAGAGGCCAAATTTTACACTTGTTCGTTCCTGTTTAACTTTGGCAACTCGAGATCAGTGCAAAACCTTCTCTCCCTAGACATTTGTATCAAAAGTTGCCAGACATGGATTCTGCTCACACAGCTCGAACGAAAAAAATTTGTTTCTTCTTTTACATTTATTTTTCGTTTTTGAGTAAAATTTAGAATATTGTGAATATTATGATGTAGACTTTTTTTCCCTGACGAAAGAGATAATTTTTTTCTTCATTTTATTTTTCGTTTAGCAGTCCAATTTAGAAAATTTTCTGATGGTTTTTCTTTACTTTGTCGATAGGTCAATTGGTTGTGCAAAATGAACATTGATTGTATTTAACCTTAGTGAGACAGACCATTAGACCCGGGGTGCGTGCAAAGTGACCTACGACTGGTGGTTCCAAAATCTGCATCCATCGCCGAATTTATTGGCAGATATGTCGAAACTGTAAACACAAAACACCATTCCCTGGAACAATCAAGCCAACCCACCTCTCCTCCATGGAATATGCCTCCGTGGCCTTAAGTTCCTACCACACAACTCCATCTCTACTTAGTTTTATCAAATACAATTTATTTTGTGGTGCACTGTTTCGCATTCTTTTTATCTCTGTTATTTTTGTTGTCTCAGTTAATTTTTTTGTCTCTGCTATAATTTGTTGTTTGTTATATTTTGTATCTGTTATATATTTTGTCTGTTGTATTTTGTGTCTGTTATATATTTTGTGTGTGTTATTTTTTGTGTCTGTTATATATTTTCTGTCTGTTATATATTTTGTGTCTGTTATATTTTGTGTCTGTTATATATTTTGCGTCTGTTATATTTTCTGTCTGTTATATATTTTGTGTCTGTTATATTTTGTGTCTGTTATATATTTTAAGTCTAATTTTTAGATAACGAAATATGGCTACAAATCATGTTCTACAGGACTGCCCCCAGTACACGGACCTGAGAAGAGCAATGTGGCCCACGCCCACCTCCCTGGAGGAGAAACTATATGGGGCAATCGATTCGCTTAAACAGACAGCTGACTTCATGAGAGAGTCTGGAATCCTACTCTGATTGAGTCTTGATCGCAGAGAGAGAGAGAGAGAGAGAGAGAGAGAGAGAGAGATAACGAAATTATCAAACAATGTACTACTCAAATGTACAATTATACTTATCACTATATTTCTACCAAACTTTATCACACACAATGCATTTCTCATGTGCTTTACTTCAAAACCGCAAAAAATCCCCTTTGGTTCAGCACCTCATGTTAACAATTTTTTCTTCATCTAAAAATAGAACAACACCGTAACTAACTTTTGTTTATTCTTCTAACAAAAAAATTCAACATCATTTTATGTAAACAACTTTTCCTCACCTAAAAATCAATAGTCCCTGTTAGTCGAGACAAAAAATTAATAACCCTGCTCGTGGCCCAATTTTTTGGTCCCTCTACAAATCAGTAGACGTTCAAACTTAATCTACATACCGCCATTTTGAAATGGAACTCAATTTCCACCTAATTAACACCCTTTTGAAATCTCACTGAAATTAACCAAACCCACATAACAAACAACGTCACGCCCATTCACAGAGAAAAAGGAAAACCCACTGTGACGTCATAGAACCCAAATCTAATTATCTAAACCCACAGCAAAGGACCCACTTATGGAGAACAAAAGGAAAAAAAAACCCAAATTATACCTAACAAACACACATAACAAACGATGTAATCCATTTATGGAGAACAAAGGAGAACCCACTATGGCGTCATAAAAATAACAAATTCACATAATTATTCATAGAACTCAAAACATTTAACAAGTGTAAAAAAAAAACCCACTTGACCTTAACCCACATTCAATAACTGGTTAAAACGAACCCACAAAACTCACTTTCCACATTCAACTTTGTAAATTTCAGAAAAGGAGCGTCCATTGCACCATGAACTCAACACAGGGAAGATGTGAGGCTAAAGAGGCAAATCTTGAGTGGGCCGAGCAGAAGATGCCATCAAACAGGTCTGTGGGCTTACACATATCAACGCAGGCAAGGAGTGGATACCGGTGCCCATGTCATTCAGAAGGACAATCTCGTGTATTGTCACAAACGACAGGAAATGTAGGGAACATGACTCAGTCGTGGTCAATGCGGAAGTCAATGGTCTCCTCTGGGATAACACCGATGAGAAAGATGCAGTCATCTATACAGACGGATCTGTAATACGACACCAAATGAGTGCATGGACATTTACGGCACGCTCGGCAGGCAGACTAGTCAAGGAAGACAGTGGTGCATACGTCATGACCATGAGTAGTATGACGATGAAGATGATGGCAGTGACCAGGGCATTCATCTGGTTAGAGTCACACCCACGCCTACAAAGTGAGTGATTCTATGAGCATGATAAAAAAAAAGTGGAGGCGAGTTCTGTACGCATGCAACTGGTAGAGTCATTGCAGAAGTAAAAAAAATACGTAGGGTCGCCTTTGTCTATGTCCCAGGACATGCGGGACTTGGGGAAATGAAAGAGCGGACAGGTTGACTAGTTGTGCTGTCGTTGAAGACGGGCAACCAATGGATCGGGCTGACGTCATCAATCTCCTCCGAGATGCGGGAAGAACACAAGACTTGGCCAACCATGAGTCCACATCACTTTGATGGATGAAAAAAATGGGAGTAACGATAGGTACAGCTAGAAACGAGAAGCTTAGTAAGCGCATAAGGGGATTTATCTACCAACACAGAACTGGCGTCATCAGTCGCTGGACGCTTCGGGTCATTTTCAGGAGGTGATCTGACCACGTATGGGCATGTTCGGAGTGCAGTGATGATAACGCACAAATAACTCAATACATGAAGGGAAATTTCTAGAATTGTGATGGGCACTGTGTTTGAATATACATGAAACAAGATAAATTCTTCCTCATTCTCAAATTGAGATACAATTGATTACATGTGCTACTTTCACAAGTGCCTTTATTGTTTATTGTTTATGGAAGGCCTCGGTCTCACAGCAAACGAATTAAAATCCATAATTGCTCAACCGCCTGTGCCAGTGGAATCATCTGAATTACTAACTCATCTCCCAAACAAAGAAAGGTAACTGTAGTCCCCATCGTAGCAGTCTCAGCACACGCCAAAAGACATAAGGCGAAACCGCGCAGAAAGTGAACACAGCCAACTGTTCCCCGTCATACGATATCATCATTCATCGTAAATAAGCGGGATATCGAAGCAGGATCAAAACAGATGAGACACACAGCTCACGGTGTGCACAGAGCACTTAACTCAGTAGCTCCTGCAACAAGCCGGACTTGGAATATGAGGAAACTGCAAGAAGGAACACTTTTCAGACATAGCCTTCAATGGTTCCTGCCGCCTATCCACCATATACCATGGGAGTTTACGTCCTCCCGAAAATGATGATCGTCGTAGCACTTGATGATGTTAGGCCATCATTGATGACTCCAATTCCAAACATATAGACACACAGTGGTGGTAAGTTATGATTTCCAATCCAACAGAAGCCACATGACCTGTAGTTAGTAAAAACACAATTGATGATGTTCTCCGCTCCCTTCTTGTAGCTGCCGCCACACGATTCTGATGTCTCATTAACTTGGACATCATTCAAGAACAATGTCAGATGAACATTCCATAGATATGGCTCTGCTGATGAAGTGCTTGGTGCAACAGTTGTATCAATCATACTGGAGGCACGTGGTCTGTGGTCATTAATATCACAGACGGCACGTGATGTTGTTATATTCAGAATTTCTTTCTGGGGTGTAAATATGTGGCACACACATGGAGAGTGGTTTGTGGTCACAGTAATCCCATTAAAGGCAATTATAGGGTAGCATGGCATAGCTGTTTCAGAACAGCACAATCCTGTGATATTTTCTGTGTTCGCTATAAAGCTGCTGCTGCTACCCAATCCTGACCAATTATAGGTGTGGACATTATTCACTTGCAATGACAAAACTGCTTTGTTTACATCATAAACCTCTGGAAGCGAATCATTTATGGGACTAATAGTACAATTTATTCTTCCATCGGAGATATCTTCATTGAGTCCCAAAAAAGGTCTTTGGTTAAAAAGCACATATGCTTTTGAGTTAAACACAAAATGAGCAAACTTCATAGATTCAAAATGATCCTTGCAAATGCCATCCGTTTGCACAAGTTAGGTCCTTAGCTACCAAGGTCACAAACTAAGCCATCAAATTAACAACTTTATCTACAGCGAAGGTTAACGAACTGTGAACAAAAATTTATGTTCAAACCCCTCAATACATTTCCAAAAATCTGCCAACTCGCTGCAATAACATATATCGTGGTATTCAAAGTAAACATTCCTTAATCCATAGCTCGAATTGAATGTAAATAAGTGTAAAGTGCCTTTACACGATGGTGATCATCGTTTATCTATTTATACGTCCGCTCATCCATCCATCCATCCATCCACCCACCCACCCACCCACCCACCCACCCATCCATCCATCCATCCATCCATCCATCCATCCATCCATCCATCCATCCATCCATCCATCCAATCTAATCCCATCCTACTCTATGTGTACGTCTGCCTGCTTGATTACATAACTATTTAATTATCTGCCGCTTGTAACCTAACCTATCTATTCTATACATTCTCACCCAGTGTCAAATTGAAAAACGTTCTAGTCCGTATTCCGCCGACCTGCTTGTCCGCCTCCAGTATGACAGCTCCGAGCTGCGTCCTGAGACCATCTGGGAAATTAAAACTCATGTAATGAACAAAGTATTCCTGTTGTTCCAATAAAACAATAACCACTATGGTTTGTATCCTCATCGCACATCACATTCAGGGTTAACATTCATGATCACCTCATCGAACATTATGTTAAGTTTAACATTCGTTGCATGTTGAGTTTTGACATTTATAATCTCATTATCGCATCTCTTATTAAGTTTCAACATTCATAATCTGTCTTATCATACATAATTTTAAGTTTCAATTCATTGTCTCCTCATCGAATATCATTTTAAGTTTTTACATTCATGATCGCACATCTTAATCATGTTCAGATTTAGCACTCATCGCATATCACCTTTTGTTTTAAATGTAATTATCCATCTCGTTCTCGTCATTCACGCTGTTTCATTTTGCTAATTTCTTTAAACACTCTTGCAGTATTACTGCATTGCTGAAATTAAAATGTGAAATTTCTTGAAGCTGTTTCCGCTATGGATTTCAGTAGGCCTATACTATGTGATAAAATATAACATTTTACAACAAACAAAGCCGATCAAATAAACGGATCAATGTACAAAATGGAAATAATAAACAGCTTTCGGTATCTTTGTTTCATTACTAAACAACGAGACGCACCAAGATGGGTGCTTGTTTGCGTTTGAACAAAGACCAACTGCCAAGATCTGAATTTGCAGAATTTCGTTCATTCTCAACGGTGGCCGTTATAGTTTATCTTTTGCTAGCACAATGCCTGGAGTATAAGATCGGACCACCATCTTATCGTGCTTTCTCCCTGCATCGCAGACTAAACGGACGCTGTCTAAATGAACCAAATTATTAAATAACCTTGATAATAGATAATAACAGCCACTGCTGTTGCTGCTGAGGTAACGCCAAATGAGATAGGTCTTGAGAAATGTTTGCCAAGTCCAAGGCTGGTGTTCTTGCACATAATAACCTACTTTGACTTGGTAGTAACGTTGCTACTACCGCTGATCGCCATTACTGTCATGCTCTTCACGATCGTTCTGCCCATCATACACAAGTCCCGGTAGAAGAAGCTCAGTGGCCTGCCGATGCTGGAGGTTTACGAGCTGAAACCGATCAACGATCCTAGGTGAAGCTCAGTGCGAGCTAGAGCCCAGGTTCGTGTGGCTAGGCTGCTCTTTGCCTTGTCTCTATCTTACATCATCATGAGCGCACCCTGCCACATGGCCAGACTGTACTATCAGAAGCGGACTCAAGATTCAGGGGACATGAAACTGACATTGTCTGAAGGTCTTATCTGGCTGATCTTCCTGCATGTCGGCCACTCCCAACATGCCTGCAAGTTTTCGATCTTCGTAGTCGTCCGTAGAAACTTTACCAAGAACCTCAGACAAACTTTAGTGGAAGTTATCAAGTGTATATGTTAGTCTTAGCTCATATCTTGCTTGGTGTATGTGCTGGCCATGGCTGATATCTTGGTGGGTGTATGTGCTGGCCATGGCTCATATCTTGGTGTGATGGCCAATGAGTTTAATGCCAGCATTCAGAGTGGCCAGATTAAGGAGGAGTGGCGCCACTTACTACCGCTACCGAAGCCAAACAAAGACCATTCTCAGATCAGTGCCTACAGAATCATCACAATGCAGAACACTGCGGGCAAGCTGCTGGAGAAAATAGTTGCCCGTGTCTTCACCTGTCACCTTGAACAGAAGCGCGCATTCCCACCCACACTCGGAGGTTGTAGATACAACAAAGAGACATGGCTCAATGCGGCAGTCTTTGCTTATGACGTCTTCGAAGGCTTCCACAGACGAGAGGAGACATGTGCTGCTGCTATATATCTAGAGGATGCATACAACAGGGTACCATTTGAATACCTCATGCATATGCTCCTCAAACTGGCGGTGCACCCCTTCCTCATTAGATGGATCGCCGCGGCACTGTTTCAGAGGAATGTGATACTCAGGTATGGAAGTTGGTCTTCCGAGACAACATTCATTTTTCCAGGGCTGCCACAAGGCTCACCATTGTCACCAGTTCTATTTAACGTGTACACAATAACGATCACGGAACAACAACTGGATGGGAGGGGAAGAACTATGACTTTTGCTGATGATATTCTGGTATATCGACAGGGAAGAGACAGACGGGGAATCGCCTCCACAATGCAAGACGAACTCGATCGCATTTCTTCCTGGTGTGGGGTTTCAGGTGCCTTGGTTAATTCCAATAAAGCATCAGTTTCATGGTTCTCCCTTAACAATCATATAGTTAATACGACCATACCGGTAGTACGAATGGGAGCTGATGAGGTGACCAGGGACAAATTGATGACATACCTCGGAGTTTAGTTTGATCGCAGCCTGTGTTTTCGGGACCACGTCGACCATGTGATAACAAAATACCGCAAAGGCTTAGCCGCCTTGAAGGTCATGGCAGCTGCCAACATCAAGCAGAGGCTACTTACTCTTCTGTTCCAGGGATTAGTCCTCGCACCAATCGAATATTCACCTGGCAATTCTTACTGTCAGTACGACTCAAATTGATAGGCTGGAGAAAATACAGAATGAAGCCATGCGCATTATCCTGGGATGTACGAGGGACACTCCCTGTGTAGCAATGAGGTATCTTCTTGACTTTCCAACCATGGATGACAGAATCAAGATCTGGAGAGCACGAGCATACCTGAAGATTAGTACAGATACAGAGCATCCATTGCACCACGTGCTCAACACAGTGAAAGGTGCCAGGCTGAAAAGAGGCAAATCATGGGTGGGTCGAGCAGAAGATGTCATCAAACAGGTCTGTGGGCTTACCAATATCAGCGTTGGTGAGGAGTGGATACCGGTGCCTACGTCATTCAAGGGGACATTCTTGTGATATTGTCACACTCGACAGGAAAAGTAGGGAACAGAACCCAGTCCTAGTCAACGGTCTCATCTGCGATAACACCGATGAGAAAGATGCAGTCATCTTATACAGACGGATCTGTAGGACGACACCAAAGAAGTGCATGGGCATTTACAGCATGCTCGGCAGGCAGACAGTGGTGCATACGTCATGACCACGAGTAGCATGACAATGGAGGTGATGGCAGTGACCAAGGCATTCAAATGGTTAGGGTCACAAGACTACACCCACGCATGTATACTGAGTGATTCGATGAGCATGATAAAAAAGTGGAGGTGGGGGGGGGGTTGGCTATGTACGCATGCAATTGGTAGAGTCGTTGCAAAAATTCAAAATACGTAAGGTCACCTTTGTCTATGTCCCTGGACATGCGGGAGTACGGGGAAATGAAAGAGCAGACAGATTGGCTAGCTGCGCTGTCGTTGAGGATGGGCAACCAATGATTCGGGCGGACATCATCAATGCCCTCCGAGATGTGGGAAGAGCACAGGACTTCGACAAACACAGATCCACGTCACTTCTTCGGATGATGGAAATGGGAGTTAAGGTGGGCACAGCCAGAAATGAGAAACTTAGTGGCCGTGTAAGAAGACTTATCAACCAACATAGAACTGGAGTCGTCAGTCGCTGGACACTGCGGGAATTGCTGAGGAGGGTATCTGAGCACCTATGGACATGTTCGGAGTGCAATGATGATGACCCGCAAATAACTCAATAACTCAATAACTCAGTTTGCATGCAATATTAATTTCAGTTTCCTAAGAGTAACAAGTACATTTGAAGAAAACATTTTAAATATCTCCCGTCTTATGGCATCCACGTCAAAATCGTCAACTTTTCTTGTCCTTCCTTGCTTGACAAGAGTGTACTCTGAGTCTTGTTTAATCCAACAGGAAAAGGATGATCTATCCAGACCAAGCGCCAGCTGCGTTCGTCTCTCTCTGGCTCATGAATATCGCGATATAAATGACCGATCATCGATTCCCTGCGGAAGTGCTGGTGTAGTAAAACGGTAACCTTTTATATAATTATATATTTGCAATTCAAACTCGATATGATGTTGATGTAGATGCTAGTTTTAAGAAGCCAATATTATACCACAATAATTTTACAATACTAACTGGATACGACTTTAACATGAACGGCTGCGTCGCATTAAAACGTTACTTGTTTACTGGTTTTAACTGAAAGTCGTATTTGTAGAAGGGAAAATAAAAAAAAAATTATTTCTTCGGCCTACATAAATGTGAAGACAAAACTACTTTTAGAACAACACAACTGAGCACTGAAGAACTGTTTAAGTTATTTCCATTTCCGTGAAGTTGATATAGCCTAAACAAGAAATCTTGCAAACTAGATCAAATGTCTAAGAGTAAAAAATATTTACATAACGTTATTGAAATTCTAATGGTTGCATGCAGACAAAAAATCACTTCGATTTAACAGATAGTTTTCAAGCACTTCGAAAGCAAACGTGTCCATACATTTATGAACCGACTATGATAAATATTCTTCACTTTCCCGTTTCGACTATCTCCCGTGACTTCAATTCACCTGAATTATTTAAAATATGATGATCTGCTTCTCAGCAATTCACCACCAATAGAACTTCGATCCTTCCCCAGACTTAATTCTCCCCATCGGGCAGTGACTCTATTGTACATTGTTAATTTAGCTCTGTCATCTCCAACATTAGAAGCACTAATGGAAGGAAAAGAAGAAACTTTAAAAAGTGGAGGGAGAATAAGAACCAAGAAAACTATTTAAAATATGCCTTAGTTTGAAAAATATGTAACATTTTGATCAAAAAAGCTAAGCAAAAGAAATGGACAGAATTCGGACAAAATATGAGCAAGGACTTCAAGACAGCCACAAGAGATTTCTACAAAGCAGTAAAAGTAACATGAGCGAGGTAAGAAAACCATGATCCTACTGAGCTCATCAATGACAAAGACGGACAGCCAATGTCAAATAACCAACGTACGCAACAGAGATGGAACGAATATTTTGAATACCTATTAAACATAACAACAAAAACCACACAAGAACGCACAAATACTGAACCCAACATCATGAAGGAGAAAATCGAATAAGTAATCAAATATGCACCAAGAAACAAAGCACCAGGGATAGAGAACATACTAGTAGAAATTATTATTTATATTATATATTATTATTATTTATAATATTATATATTATATTATATTAGCTATTAGCAGCAGCAGGAGAAACAGAAGTGACATGGCTGCACACAATAGTTAAAGCAACATAGCACCAACAACAAGCCCCAGAAGACTGGCAACAGGCAATTATTGTACCGCTATGGAAAAAGAAAGGTAGCAAGAGAGACGGCAACGAACATAGAGGTGTATATCTCTTACTCAGCCATGTAGGAAAGCTATACGCCAAAATTGTGTGAAAAAAGGCTGAGACCAATAATGGAACTATAGTTAAGCGATTCTTAAATGGGGTTCCGAAAAAAACAGAGGACGCTCTATTCACATTAAAACAGCTAGCAAGAAAGACCACAGAAAACAATCAAAATGTGTACATCGCTTTTATTGACCTGGAAAAAGAATTCGACAGAGTAAATAGAGAACAACTGTGGGAGATACTAACATATAGAGTAAGCAAACATCTAACCAAACCTAATTAAAAGTCTCTACATCAACAGCAGCTGAACAGTCAAAACAGCAGCAGGCTACATGGACCACATTGAAGTTAGATCAGGTATAAGAAAGGGGTGCGTGCTATCCTCCCTACTGTTTATTACATACATGGACTATATACGCAAGTTAGGACAATCCATCAGAGACAGGAGATCAACTTCTTCTAGGAGCGTTTATTTGCTGACGATCAGGCACTAATACATGGAAAAATAGAAGACCTACAAGAACACTTAAATAGACTCAACAGCACAGACACACATTACACCATGAAAATCAATATGGCACCAAGATGGACGCTTGTTTGTGTTTGAACAAAGCCCAACGGCCAAGATCAGAATTTGCAGAATTCGTTTTTCGCCACATACGTATTTAGCTTTCTGTCCGCATGGTACGTTGTGTGCATAACAGGGGAGAATTACATCACCATATGTCATCCAACAAGCTTTGTGGTTATGTGCACAAGGTGACGCGCCAGTATTGTGGTCATGTGCATTCTGGTCTTGTCGTTGTTGCTGTATATGGCCACTGCTGTTGCTGCTGAGATAACACCAAACGATATAGGTCTTGAGAAATACTTGCCAAGTCCAAGGCTGATGTTCTTGCACGTAATAACCTACATTGACTTGGTAGTAACGGTAACGTTGCTACTACCACTGATCACCATTACTGTCATGCTCTTCACGATCGTTCTGTCCATCATACACAAGTCCCGGTGGAAGGAGCTCAGTGCCCTGACGATGCTGGAAGTTTCCGAGCTGAAACCGATCAAAGATCCTAGGTGGAGCTCAGTGCGAGCTAGCGCCCAGGTTCGTGTGGTTAGGATGCTATTTGCCTTGTCTCTGCTTCACATCATCATGCACGCACCCAGCTATGTGGCCAGACTGTACTATCTGATGCGGACTCATTACTCAGGGGACATGAAATGACATTCTCTGAAGGTCTTATCGGGCTGATCTTCCAGCACGTCAGCCACGACCACCATGCCTGCAAATTTTGGATCTTCGTGGTCGTCAGTAGAAACTTTACCAAGAACCTCAGACAAACTTAAGTGGACGTTACCAAGTGTATATGTTAGTCGTGGCTTATATCTTAGTGGTTGTCTGTGCTAACCATGGCTCATATCTTTGTGTGTGTTTGTGATAGCCATGGTTCCTATCTTCGTGGGTGTCTGTGATAGCCATGGCTCAATTTTCGGTCTATATCCGTACTAGTCGTAGGTGGGAGTATGTGCTGGCTATGGCTCATATCTTGGTGTGTGTCTGTGCTGGCCATGATTCATATCTTAGTGTGTGTCTGTGCTGGCCATGGTTCATATCTTGGTGTATTTCCGTGCTAGCCATGGCTCATATATTAATGTGCTTCTGTACTAGCCATGGCTCATATCTTAGCCTGTGTGTGTGTGCTAGCCATGGCTCATATCTTGGTGTGTGTCATGTTAGTCATATCTCATATCTTGGAGTGTGTCCGTGTTAATAATTTTCTCATATCTTTGTGTGTGTCTGTGTTTAGTCATATCTCATATCTTAGTGTCTATCTGTGTTTGTCACGTGTCATATCTTTGTGCGCGCATGCCTGTGTTAGTCATATCTCATATATTTATGTGCATGTATACGTTAGTCATATCTCATATCTCTGTGTGCATGTCTATGTTAGTCACATCTCATATCCTTGTGTGCATGTCTATGTTAGTCACATCTCATACCTTTGTGTGTGCATGTCTATGTTAGTCATGTCTCATATATTTGTGTGTATGTCCACGCTAGTTACATCTCATATCTTAATGTGTGTCTGTCTATGTTAGTCATGTCTCATATATTTGTGTGTCTGTGTTTAGTCATATCTCATATCTTTGTGAGTGCATGTCTATGTTAGTCACATCTCCTATCTTTGTGAGTGCATGTTTATGTTAGTCATGTCTCATATCCTAGTGTGTGCATGACTGTGTTTAGTCATATCTCATATCTTAGTGTGTGTAACTGTGTTAGTCATATCTCATATTTTAGAGTGTGTCTGTGTTAGTCATATCTCATATCTTAGTGTATGTGTGTGTCTGTGTTAGTGATATCTCATATCTTGGTGTGTGTCAGTGTTAGACATGTCTCATATCGCTGTGTGCATGTCTGTGTTAGTCACATCTCATATCTTTGTGCGTGCATGTCTGTGTTAGTCACCTCTACTGACTCGGGCAGATGGTGCTCGTAAACCTGGGAGGGCCGACTATCTAAGGGCAGAATCCCCCTACAGAAAAGACAATCTGCTGCCTTGCAGGAAGATTGGGTACAATCAAAGGCTAAGGAAAACAAAACTGAATAAAAATCTGGCTGAAATCGGATGCACTGGACCACTGGCGCAGAACACAGTGCAACGTTTTAACAGGTATTCAATCAGGGTGAATCCATGTTCTGTCTGTCTGTGGGGTCAATCAATTCACTTAAACAAACAGCTGTTTTCATGTGAGAGTTTGAAATCCTGCTCTGATTGAGTCTTGATCACAGAGAGAGAGAGAAAGAGAGAGAGAGAGAGAGAGAGAGAGAAAATCAACATCAACAAAACAGAAGTCATAAATATCGCCAAAGAGAAAGAAAACATCAACATAACTATAGAAGGCAGGCAACTAAAACTAGCAGATGAATTTAAATACCTGGGAAGTTTAGTGACAAACGACAATTCACAAACAGCAGAGATAGTCTCAAGATGTAACAAAGCTTGTCAAATCATTGGACAGCAATCACCACTGTTGTCGAAAAAAAATAAATAACTCAAAAGGCAAAAAGGGCACTATGCAATATAATATTCATCCCAACGTTGTGCTACCAATGCCAGTCCTGGATACTAGATAGTAGTGAGAAAGGGTGTTTTGAGCTACGATTCGGTGCAGCACGTGCAGCACGATACAGGTAGATAAGCGGGTGGTCGGCCTCGTGGGGGGGGTCTTATCTCAAGTGGGGGGGGGGGTCTTATCTCAAGTGGGTGAGAGTGGGTGGTCGGCCTCGTGGGGGTCTTATCTCAAGGGTCTTATCTCAAGTGGGTGAGCGTCTGTCGGCTCCGTATTTTAAAGACACCAGTGGTTAATGAGAACATTAATCGAAAAATACACAGAAGTAAACAAACCAATATATGCCTGCTTCATAGACTACACCAAAGCTTTTGATAGAGTACACCACAAACAACTTATAGAATGCCTAAAAGAGATACATCTAGATGACATGGATATACGACTAATATGCAATCTATACTGGGAGCAAACAGCAATAATAAAATATAACAAAGAGTTCTCTACACCCATTGATATAAAAAGAGGAGTAAGACAAGGATGCATCCTATCACCAAGCTTGTTCAATCTATACACTGAGCAAATCTTTAAAAACATCATAGAGATGCCAGGCCTACAAATTAATGGAAAGATAATCAATAACCTAAGATATGCTGACGATACTGTACTACTAGCAGAAAATCCTAAAGACCTACAACAATTACTTAATGAAATAAACACGACAAGCAAAAAATATGGACTAGATATGAATATCAAAAAGACTAAAACTATGATCATAAACAAAGAAAATACTCAAAACCCACAAGTGGATATCAAAATTGAAGGAATAGACCTTGAGACAGTTCAGAACTATAACTACCTTGGACATACTATAACCAGTGATGGAAAATGTACAACTGAAATAAACAAAAGAATAGGAATGGCAAAAAGTAATTTTAATGTCATGAAGGACATACTAACATCAAAACAAATAACACCAGATCTAACACTAACAATAGCAAAATGTTACATCTTCTCAATATTCCTATATGGTGCTGAAACATGGACATTAGACAAGAAAACAGAACAGAGAATTGAAGCCTTTGAAATGTGGATATATAGAAGAATAGGTAGAATTGGATAGAAGGGAAAGAAAACAAACGACAAAGTCTTAAAACAACTAAAAATGAAAAGAGAACTTCTGAACACAATTAGAACAAGACAAATGCGATTCTTAGGCCATGTTAAAAGACACAACAGCCTACTGAAAGTGATCCTGGAGGGGAAAATACAAGGTAAAAGAGGCAGAGGCAGACCAAGGTTTAACATGGACGAGTAACATCAAAAGATGGACAAATCAACCGATGACAACCTGCACCATCAAATCAAGAGATAGAGCAAAATGGCGCTCCATGGTAGCCAACCTTCGTTGCGGAGACGGCACTCAATGATGATGATGATGAGTGGTTCTAAAACTTGTGTATCAGCGGTTCTAAAACTCGCCGGGGGTTTGCTTTTTTATGGGTCGTGTTATTAGTATCGTCCAAGGCTAAGGGTGGTCGCTGCACCATGTGCCAGGATAGGGGGGAAAAAGGGGTTCGAGTGTTAGTACATATACCAGGTGTTAGCGATATGACACATCATCGGGCCACATCATCATCATGCGCCACGTCGGTCATCAGGTCCCACCTCATCTATCTATCTTTCGTTCGCTCGAAGTATTGTCTATACCAGCAATGTCGTTTCCTGTATGAATTTTACTGTCTTTTGTAATTCTTGCAGTGGCCCATATAGTTTTGTCTGTAGTGTTATGGGCCCTATGGGCCAATGGATTTTCCTCAGTCTACTATATTCATTGCAGTCTTGAAGTATGTGTTCAGCAGTCTGGGGTGCCTGTCCACATGTACAAGTAGTTGATGTGCCGATCTTGAATTTTGTATACATGTGACTATGGAGTCGATTGTGTCCTGTTCTTAGGCGTATAATGATAACTTGTTCATATCTATTCATATTATGAAAGGCATCCTGATTTGGGGCTTGTGGTCCTCTGATTGATTTGGTTATCTGTTTCTTATGATGGTATGTAACTGGTGTATCTAGTTGTGTGCCTGTTGAACCTTCCTTTGCCAACTGATCTGCTTTCTCATTTCCTGGTATTCCACAGTGAGACGGGATCCACTGCAGGGCAACCCTGTGGTGCTTGCAGAGTTCAGTCAATAAGGTCTGCAGATGTGGTAATTTTCTGGATTGTAGTGCCTGGAGTACTGATCTTGCATCTGTCAAAACACTACAGGCTGTGGGCTAAGATTACTGTTCAGCAGCTTTTCTATTGCCAACTTTATTGCTTGTATTTCTGCATCATAATTGTGACAATATTTCCCTGTTGCTATTTTATTCATATCCCTAGTGTTATTTGGGTACTCTATATATGCACCTGCTCCCCTATTCTTTACTGCATTCTGTGCTGATCCATCTGTGTACACACGGATCCATAGGTCTTGTGGGTATTCTTCATCCAGGAAACTGAGAGTTATTGTTTTTCGCTGTAGACTATTTTGTTCCTCTTTGTCAACTATTCCTTTCACTTCTGTCCGTATTTGAACTGATAATCCTGATTCATCTGTCCAGGGAGTCTGTTCTGGTATGGGCAGAAGGGGTTTAACAACTCTTGGCATGTCTGGTGTTTGTCTACTAATACGCTTGGCTTGGTGGATAAAGCTGCTTCTCTTAAGTCGTCCCAATGCAAGATTTTGGAATCTGTCCTTCATTGGATGTCTCGGCATGCATACAAATTTTTCTGCCTGTATCAGCACCTTTGTGTCTCTCCGTTCTCAGTACTGGTATCCTCCACAATTTCTCCATCTCCAATATTGGTGTTGATTTCATTGCTCCTGTGATGACCCTAAGTGCCTGGTTTTGTACTTTATCCAGTTCTTGCAATGTGGTGTTTGATGCTGAGCACCATGCGGATGATCCATATTCTAAATGTGGGCGTATACTCTGTTGGTAAACTTTACTTAGTATTTTCCCACTCGCACCCCATGTGGTTCCACACAACTTTCTTAGAATAGCCAATTTCCTCCTTGCTTTTTGGGTTGCCTTATTTATCTGCTGTTTCCAAGATAGTTTGTTATCAAATGTAACTCCGAGATATGTAGCTTGTATGTCTTCTTTCACAGGCTCATTGTTTATGTAGATGGCTCCTGCTTTTTGTTTTGGGGAGAGTGTGAAAAGTGTAGTACTGCATTTGTCTGTATTGATGCTGATACACCATCTATTTGTCCATGAATTCAGTGCATTCATAGCTCTTTGTAGCAATTTGGAGGCCACTGTTGCATATTCCTCTGTGCACCACATTACCAAGTCATCTGCATACATTGCCACTTTGATGCCATGTGGTAGTTCAGTAACTAGGTCATTGATGTAGATCAGAAAAAGTGTTGGAGATAGTACCCCTCCTTGTGGAACGCCCTGGCGCAATAAGACCTTCTTACTCTTAAGACCATCCAGTTGCACTCTGGCTCTCCTGTTATGCAGGTATGCTTTGACCCATTTGTACATCCTGCCATTTACTCCATAATTTCTCAGTTTCTTCAAAAGCCCTTCCTTCCATACCTTATCAAATGCTTTCTTTAGGTCTATCCATGCTGCTAGTACCAGTTTCTTTTCTTGAAACGCATCTTCAATTTCCTGGGAAAGATAGGTTGCTTGATCTTCGGTAGAGTAACACTGTCTAAAGCCTGCTTGTTGTGGGACAAGGAGATTTTCACTTTCCAGGTACCACTGCAGTCTGAGATTGATTATACGTTCCATTGTTTTACACAAACAGCTTGTAAGGCTGATTGGTCTATAGCTGGATGTCATTGAACCATCTTTTCCTGGCTTTAGTAATGGTATCATAATTGCTTCTCTCCATGCCTGTGGCACTCTACCTGTGATCCAGCAAATGTTGTAGATCTGCAGTAGTTTTGCTTTAGCTGCAGTTCCCAAGTTCTTAATCATTTCATTGTACACTCCATCACTGCCTGGTGACTTTTTCATTTTTAATTTGGATATTGCCAGCTCTAGCTCTCTTTGTGTAATGGGTGTTTCCATGACTTCATGTGTGGTCTCTTCTTGTCTTGCATTTTGTTGTTTTAAACTGGTCGCTTGTCGTTTTTCTAGGCTAATTTCAATATTATTGTCATTTGCAAAGGAGTCTGCAAAGTAATTTGCTGCATGTTTACCTGTTAGAATGTTTCCATCCTTCTTCAGTGTAATTTTGGTGTTCCTTTCTGTACCCTCATCATTCAGCTGTTTTACAAGCTTCCACACTTTTCTTGTGTCTCGTTCAAGATTCAAGGACTCTGTTTTCTCTTTCCAGCTTCTCCGTCTGGCTTGTAGTTTAGCCCGTTGAAATTTGGCTTTAGCATGCTGGTAGTTGTTGTGGTGTTCTTGGCAAGGGTTATTTTCTGCTTGCTTTCGAGATGTTTCCATGTCATTGTGCAGTTGCTCCTGTTCACTACTCCAGTATGGTTTGTAGTGTTTCCGTGCCCCTCTAGATATTGTTTCACTGGCAGCTTGTATTATTAGTCTACTGAATTCATCAACTATTTTGTTGATGTCTCTATCTGTATTTATATCTTTAGTCAGTACACTGGTGTAGTGTTGACACATTTTCCAGTCTGCCTTTTTGTAATTCCATCTGGAGAGAGTGCTGCTCTCCCTGATGGCCTTATTTTGTACCACTAAAAAGACTGGTCGGTGGTCGCTGCCTCCAAGTTGTTTCCCAACAATTCGTGTGATATTCCAATCCAGGTCTGGTGAATGGAAAGCAAGGTCTGGTGTAGATGTGGTATGCCATGATCTGGAGTAGAATGTTGGTGGATCTGTTGCCTGGTTTAATAGTATAAGCCCATTGTCATCCTGCCAATTTTCAAGCTCTTCACCTCTCTTGTCCATATGTTCATAGCCCCAGCTCTGTGAATGACTGTTAAAGTCTCCACATACAATTATTCTTTCTTGTAATGTAATTGTGTCTAGTGCTAGTGGGCGGTCACTCGGACAGTAGTAGTTAAGTAGATGGAAGTCTGTATTTCCTGTCCTGAGGTGCAGTATTTGATATTCCGCCCCATCCATATACAATTCAATCTGACATGCATTAATGTTGTTCCTTACAAGAGTCAGTATTCCGCCCTTTTGTCTATTTTTTCTGTCAGATCGGTAGCACTGGTATCCCCTAATCTTCAAGGCTATGTCGTTGTTTAGATGGGTTTCCTGCAAACAGCATATGCTTATTTGTTCTTCATCCAGGATATTTTCTAATTCTATCTTTTTACTGTACCCATCTCTTTTGCTGTTGATGCCTTCAGCATTCCAGTGCATTATTTTTAGTGGTCTTATTTTGGATTGGCCAGTACAATACTGTATATATATTCTCTCGCCCCCTGACTCCACAGAGCGGTTGAGAAGGACATCCAGTATTAGAGGTTGGGCCCTTTCGAGGCTGAGGGCCCGGCGCTGCTCCTGCCTGAGTGTCCATCACAGGGCGAGTGCCATATCGATTTGCGGTTATAGACATACTTCCATTTGCGTTGAGTGCGTGGCATCCTGATTGTTGTGCGCCTTTTGGCTGGTTGCCTCCGACTTCAGCACTTGAACTTGCTAGAGCAGATTGTGGTCTTGCTCGGTTATAGGAAGGCCTGGCCAGTCTTGGTTTTCAGTCCCTGGTGACTGTTAAGCCCATCCCCACGACAAGGAGCTGGCCTTGATGAGGGTCCCACCTCAGTCATCAGCATCATGTGCCACGTCGGCCATCATGGGCCACCTCAGTCATCAGCAGCATGGGCCACGTCGGTCATCATCATGTGCCGCCTCGGCGCTGGTCGGCGGTCTCTGGTCGTCGCTGGTCGGCGGTCGCTGGTCGGATCGGGCAACATCATGTGTAGTGATTAAATAGTGACGCTCTCTCTCTCTCTCTCTCTCTTATCATCATCATCATCATCATCAAGCCACACCCTCAACAACATCATCATCATCATCATCATCATCATCATCAAGCCACACCCTCAACTCTCTCTCTCTCTCTCTCTCTCTCTCTCTCTCTCTCTCTCACACACATTCACGGTAAAGCAAAACAAAAAAGTCGCTCGATATTTCACACATATTTATTAATACAACAAATATACAACACATATGAGAAAATATATATTACTGTCCGATTGTTGATAATTTTAAGCGTCTGGGTTTCCTCCCTCCTGTTTTGGCAGTACTGTCTGTTTGTGTTAAATGTCTATCAAACACAGGGGCGTAGGAAGTCTCATTAGCCTTCACAACACAACCGCCCTCTATTTTGACAAAACCTTGATCAAAGCTGGAATAGGTAATTGGTGACTCAGCTGAAACACCCGGGACATCCATATTGCCCGCCGGATCTGTCGTCTGATTAACAAGAGCGAGGTTCCCTTGGTTAACAAAAGGAGGGGTCGTGTAGTTGATGAGATTCGGGTTAACAAGAGATGGTGTGTAGTTCTGGTGGTTAACGAGAGATGGCGTGTAGTTGAGCTGGTTAAGGAGAGGTGGCGTGTAGCTGATCTGGTGGTTAACAACAGGTGGCTTGTAGTTGAGGTTAGCATATGCGGTTAAAATGTCTTCTCGCATATCAACTAAAGCGATAAATTCCTCTCTCGATAGTGTTATCCCAGTTCGGGTAGGAAACTTAAAAAAACTCTCACCGCTATATGTCCTTATATTTATCAACGGTTGGTTGCGAAAAACACAAACCGAGACTGCCTTAACGCCATCTTTAGACAACGGAACTACAGTCTCATTTCCGCGTGACATAAATATGCGCTGATCACTGACATCAAACGAAATTGGCGTATTCAAGCTACACGACTCCATATTCAAAGCAAAAACAAACACAAGCCACCTGGCAACAGACGCTGGTTATCTATGTGTGTACACTGCTCGGCTGGGGGTTTTTATACCTGCTACGTTTATCGTATCGAGGACCGTCTATTTATAGTAGCTAACGCAATATGTTATCAGGCGAGGTAATATGTTATCAGGCGAGGTAATACGTTATCAGTCGTGTTGCGACATGTTCCGTGACTTCAGGAAGGGTCCAAACAGGGTGATAGGTGGGAAATATGATATGTGTGAAATAATTGTGTATGTATGTGCACAACTCGGTCTCAGGTATTGCGGCTTGAGACTAGGAAACGACCCTGTAGTGTTTATATAGGATGTGTTTTTTTTTTAATAAGTGTTAATTGAAGAGGGGAAACCTGGCGTGCTGATCTAAAATCACTCCTTGTTATTTTTGTGGGTGGTATAAGCACTAAAGTTGGTAGCACTTGTGAGGATGGATCCCCGATGGAATCATCCTTTCACAGCTCTGATAGCCGGTCCTACCGGGTGTGGGAAAACGGTATTTGTACAAAAGTTTATACAGAACCTTCACGAGTTAGCTGTCCCCGTACCGGAGGAAGTTATATGGTGTTATGCGGAATGGCAACCGATATACGAGACTATGAGGTCAGTATTTATCGTCTACCAGACGTCGATAAATTGGAAGGTGGTAAGAAGAGAAGACTGATCGTCATCGATGACTTGATGTCTGAGACGGACGAGAGGGTAACAAAATTATTCACCAAAGGTAGTCATCACAGAGATATTAGTGTGATGTACATTGTTCAAAACCAATTTGGAAAAAATAAAGAACATCGAACCATAAGTCTCAATACGCACTATTTAGTCCTTTTCAAGAACCCGAGAGACGGGAGTCAAATTATGAATCTGGGTAAACAAATGTACCCGGGTCGGGTGGGGTACCTTCAAGATAGTTTTAAGGACGCGACAGCGACTCCTCACGGTTATTTGCTGGTCGATCTTCGTCAGGACACACCTGATAATCTTAGGTTGAGAACAAAAATATTCCCGGGGGAGAGACAAATCGTCTACGTGCCAAAGTAGAGAATCATGTGTGATGAAGCACTTAGACGGCACGGTGAAATATTGAAATGTATGCGCGCCGCCTCGCCGAGCGGTTTAAGAGCCATATTAAAAACAGCCTCTCCCAAACTCATTAACTTTTTGTGCGAGTGTTGTCATAACATATTAAAAGGTAATGTTAGACTCACTCAGCGACAGAAGTGCGAGCTACGTCGACACAAGCACAAGTTGAGACTTCTCACTAAAAAGAAACCGAATCTTAAGCGGCGGAAAGAGATTCTACAAACCGGTGGGTTCATAGGGGCTTTGCTCCGTCCTATATTAAGTATTCTCGGGGGCGTACTAGGTGCGTAACAATGGCCAAAAAAATGATATTGATGGATCCTCGATTCCGCGAGGGTCTTATACAGACTACTAGCACGTCGTATAGCCCACCCGAGGCGATCGGTGACAACTTGAGAGATTTAGATGATGAAATGCAACGTATCCTATTCCGAGAGGATTTAGCACCCGCCGATAAGGCCAGAGTGTACCAACGTGCCCTGCATCAATATTTAACTAGATTGGAGCAGTATAAACGTCGCTCATTGGGTTCGGTCGATCTCATTCAACACAACACGGCAACAGAAAAAACACATTCCCCACCACCACCACCACCACCAATCGAAGTATCACCAGCGCAGACCAAGACACCACCACCACCACCAATCGAAGTATCACCAGCGCAGACCAAGACACCATCAACACCACCAGCAGCCGAAACCCCAAAGCTAGGTAATGAAACCACTCCACCCGTAACCACGTATAAACTGAGACCTAAAAAAAGAAAGAGCGGAATCCCAACACCAAAATGGGAACGGTGGAGAAAATATTGAGACGTCGTTACTTTGACCCTAGTCGACCAGGGGCTTTTGTGGTGCAACGGCCCTGCAACGTAACACCAAACTGGGACTCGCAAAGATCAAACAATGGTTGAGTCATCAGGATACCTATACCCTTCATAAACCAATTCGTCGCAGATTTGAAAGGCGTCCCATTATAACGAGTGGCCCCCAACAGCAATATCAGGCAGACCTAATTGATTTGAGACATTTGAAAAACCACAACGACGGCTATTCCTATTTGGTTTCTTGCGTGGACGTTTTCAGTAAATTCGCGTGGTCTGTACCGATACGAACCAAAACGGGGAAATCCTTAGTGGAAGCCGTTGGAAAGATATTTCGCTATGGGAAACCTGCGAGTTTTCAAACGGATAAGGGGTCAGAGTTTCTGAACAGAACATTTCAGAAATTACTCGCTGACAACAACGTTCACTTTTTCACTACGCAGAACGAAGATATTAAGATTAAGGCCGCCGTGGTAGAACGCTTTAATAGGACTCTCAAACAACGGATGTGGCGATATTTCACGAAATCCAATAAGCTGTCTTATGTCCGAGTCCTACCCGCCCTACTTCGAAGTTATAACCATTCGTATCACAGAAGTATAAAAATGGCACCGGTCGACGTCAACGCAGACAATCACGAACAGGTATGGAACACGTTGTATAATAACAAACGCAACTTAAAATTTCAAAGACCCCTGTACAAGCCCGGTGATCGAGTTAGACTGGTCCTGGGCAGAGCTAATTTTAAAAAGGGTTATGCCCCGGCTTGGACGGAGGAACTGTTTTCCATCAGTCGAGTAAATGAAACAAACCCCGTTACATATGTGTTGAAAGACGATAAGGGTGATGAGATAGAGGGGTCATTCTACACACCGGAAATTCAGAAAGTTGGAGACAAGCACGAGTACAGAATCGAGAGTATCATAACCGAGCGACGCACATCATTCGGGCGAAGAGAGAGTTTAGTCAAATGGTTCGGGTACAATTTCCTCATTTAACACTTGGATACCGTCCAAGGACATTGTCAGGTACAAAAACTAGAGATGAGAGACGAAGACGAAGAAGTGGAAACTTTTGGTGGAGAGCCCGATTTGCGAGCCGTAAACTCGGGAGTGAGGATAGAGAGCGAACCACGCAGGGGATCGGTGTTTGGGAAACTATCCCCCTATTTAGAACTTGTCTTTATTTGTCAAGTGGTAGTTATATATACCGTTGTCGCGGTTTCGCTGTTCAATCTGACCACCGAAAAGTCAGACGCAAAGGAGGGAAAACTGTGGATAGCCCTACTGACCAGCTGTTTGGGTTACATGCTACCGAATCCAAACTTGGAGAGGCGACGGTGAAACGAGTAAAAAAAAAATGAGTTTTTATGTCACCCTACCCAGCAATGCATCTATGGACCTTTTTAAGGATAATAACCCCGGCCACTTTTTCGTTAAACTCCCTCAGACCGTTGACATTTCGGCGCAGTATGAGATCGCACTGGTGGAGATACAGTTTCCGCTAACTTATTTCAATGTAATAGAGGGTGATGTCTGGATTCGCTACAAATCTCTCGCTAACGACGATATTTGCGACGCTAGATTTTATTTCAACGTGACATTGGAGCCTGGGTTATACACGAAACCCGATGCGTTCATCGGCGCGTTGAATGCGTCGATCATAAAAGCGGAGGATGAGTCGAACGGGGATGTGAAAGGGAAAAAAAATGAGATTCATTTACGCAAAAGAGGTGAATAAAGCCATCTTGAAACTTTATGAAAAAAGAGTCAGTGTTACCATAAGCGACACTTTGAAAAACATGTTAGCCTTCCCCACGACCTCTATATCAGACACGGCTCCCGATATCTTCAGCGTGGGGGTAATGGACTTGGAAAGCGTTGCGAAGAATGTCTACGTCTACTGCGATCTCGTTTCCCCCAGACCGGTTGGGGATGTGATGGTACCTCTCCTAAGGAGCGTGCCTGTTCTCAATAGAAATCACACCTCGGTGTTTCAGATCTACGATAAGCCTCACTACCTACCCCTGAGTAGATTTTCCTTCGATACCGTCGAGATCCTTTTAGCCAACGAACACGGAAAAACCATTCCATTCACCAGCGGAACGTCGGTGCTAACGGTACACTTTCGAGTGAAGAAACATCTCGAGCTGGTATAATGGTGAGACATACCCCCCTTCATCGCGATGTTGAGTTATACGAAGACTTTTACTGTTGTCAGGCGGGTGATGGGATGCCCGTGTTTATAGGAGGTCGAAGTCAGAGCGGTCGATGAATCGGTAGTTTCTTCGGTGGAGTCGGGACGGCTATTTTACCCTGGTTAAAAACCGGCGGTAAGGCCTTGCTCAGAGAAGGATTGGGGACCGGTCTGCAGGTCGCACAGGACGCATTAGCCGGGAAAAATGTCGGTGAAGCTTTCAAAGACCGAGCTAAGGAGGCCGGTCAGCGGTTGCTACACGGGGCCGTAGACCACCTGCGTGATAACAACCAATCAGGAAGTGGTTTACGACAAATCAGAAAGCGAGTTATGAAGTTACCCCCACCGGGAGAACCGGTTACGAAGATGATAAAATCGACAGCTAGACAGGTCCCCCTTCATTCGGTGTACAACCAGAAGAAGAAGAAGAAGAAGAAGACGAGGGTGGCAAAGGATATTTTCGACTAATAATGTCCCTCGTTCACCCCAAATCGTGCGAATGTCTTCACTCTGGATTGGATTTATTTAGCGTTCCACCCACACAGACATCTCTAGACTCTGGCCAGTTTATTGAAATTCGTCCGATCGCAGCCTTGTCGCATAGCGCACCGATAGAGTTTTTCATTTCTGGAAACAGCGAGGCGTATCTAGATCTTTTCAACACGTTTATGCAGCTGCGGGTCAAGATCACCCTCTCGAATGGTGACAGTGTACCACCCGATGCTGAGGTAGGACCGGTCAACAATTATCTTCACAGTCTTTTTTCACAAGTCGACGTATCGTTAAACGACACGTTGGTTACACCGTCGGAGAATACCTATCCTTTTAGAGCGGTGTTTGAGGCTACACTAAACTACGGGGAGGATGCGAAAACGGGATACTTGACGGCCGCTCTGTTCTACAAAGACACAGCTGGCCACCATGACGATTTGAAAGAAAATGAGGGTTTTAAAACACGGCGCGATTTGACTTCGGGTAGTAAAGAGGTTGAAATGATGGGTCGTTTGCACTCTGATGTCTTTGTGCAGGATCGTTACATGTTAAACAGAGTCGATGTGAAGATAAAACTCACGCCCTCTAAGGATATGTTCAGCCTCGTGACTCACGATAGGTCTGCGGGTTATAAGAGTGTTATCACCTACGCCGCGCTCGTGGTCAGGAAAGCTAAGCTAAACCCCGCGATTTCTCTGGCTCACGAAAAGGCTCTCTTGAGCGGGAATGCTCGGTACCCGATCAAGAGGGTTACCATCAAGACATTTTCCATCGCTAGCGGGATGTTCTCCTACAGTCAAGACAATTTATTTTTGTCTCAAACACCGACCCGTGTAGTGATAGGTCTGATTACGGCCAGTGCGTTTAATGCTGTTTATTCAGCTAACCCGTTCAATTTTCAACACTTTGGTCTGATTTATATGAACCTGACGGTCGACGGGAAATGCATCTCGGGAAAGCCTCTAACTATGGACTTTGAACGAAATCAATACGCGAGAGCTTTTTTCGGCACAAATCTGGCCATGGGTCTGATTGGTAAAGACGCCGGGAATAACGTTGATTATAGAGAGTTCAAGGACGGATATTGTCTATTTGGTTTTGACCTCTCGTCTCGTCTACTGGACGGCTCCCATTTTTAGCTAGCCACAAGCGGACCCTTGTCGATAGAACTCAAGTTTGCCGCTCCCACAACTACTCCCCTACAAGTCATCGTCTACGCCGAGTTGGACTCAGTGCTCGAGGTGTCCAAGACAAGGCAGATTCTAACAGACTTCACCGTTTGAGCGATAGAACGAGCGAAGATGAACACGATGGAGATTTACAACCTTTTGATGTCAGATATTTTCGTTCGACGTTGTTCCCTTGTTAGTGTAATTCCACGAAACCACTTACCTCCCAGCATCGACCCAACGGCGACCGCCGCCTTTGTCATAAACACCGACCCGGCACACGAACCCGGTGAGCATTGGGTGGCCCTCTTTTACAACGGGCTCGGTGAATGTGAGTATTTCGATTCCTACGGTTTGCCTCCCAGACATGTGGATATTTTAAACTTTATAGAGCAAAACTCACACGCTCCATTCGTCTACAACCCGCGGGTGTTGCAAGATTTGTTTACCAATTCGTGCGGTCTATATTGTGCTTATTATATACTTCTTAAGTGTCGAGGCGCGAAACTTAACAGAATTCTCATGCCTTTTTCAGCGAGACAGCACATAAACGATCGTATTATTTATCGTTTGTTCGCCCCGTGGATAATTCGGCTTCGAGGGGCCCACGGACGCTTAAAATTATCAACAATCGGACAGTAATATATATTTTCTAATATGTGTTGTATATTTGTTGTATTAATAAATATGTGTGAAATATCGAGCGACTTTTTTGTTTTGCTTTACCGTGAATGTGTGAGAGAGAGAGAGAGAGAGAGAGAGAGAGAGAGAGAGAGAGAGAGTTGAGGGTGTGGCTTGATGATGATGATGATGTTGTTGAGGGTGTGGCTTGATGATGATGATGATGATAAGATATATATATATAGAGAGAGAGCGTCACTATTTAATCACTACACATGATGTTGCCCGATCCGACCAGCGACCGCCGACCAGCGACGACCAGAGACCGTCGACCAGCGACCGCCGACCAGCGCCGAGGTGGCACATGACGATGACCGACGTGGCCCATGCTGCTGATGACTGAGGTGGCCCATGATGACCGACGTGGCACATGATGCTGATGACTGAGGTGGGACCTGATGACCGACGTGGCGCATGATGATGATGTGGCCCGATGATGTGTCATATCGCTAACACCTGGTATATGCTGATACTAAGGCACACCCCTTTTTCCCCCTATCCTGGCACATGGTGCAGCGACCACCCTTAGCCTGGGACGATACTAATAACACGACCCATAAAAACCAAACCCCCGGCGAGTTTTAGAACCTCTGATACACAAGTTTTAGAACCACTGGTGTCTTTAGCCAGCACGCTCACCCACTTGAGATAAGACACTTGAGATAAGACCCCCACGAGACCGACCACCCACTCTCACCCACTTGAGATAAGACCCCCCACTTGAGATAAGTCCCCCCCCCCCCACGAGGCCGACCACCCGCTTATCTACCTGTATCGTGCTGCACGTGCTGCACCGAATCGTAGCTCAAAACACCCTTTCTCGCTACTCTAGATGCAAGAACAATAAGAAAAATAACCTCTACAGAGATTAAATATGTCAGACGAATAACAGGAAACAGTCTGAGAGACAAAATCAGAAATGAAGAATTTAGAAAAATACTAGGAATAAATGCCGTCATAGAATATATAAAGAAACAACAGATAAAATGATTTGACCACGTGACAAGGCAGAGTGATCAAAACACAATACAACTAACCCCCAATAAACGTTGTGAGAAAACCAGACCCATGGGTCGACCACGAAAAAGATGGATTGACGGAATATTAGAAGCACCAGGATACATAATAGTATCAGAGGCGAACAGAAGAGCAAAAGACGTAAATTATATCTCCCCTCGACGCTGGAAGGTAAATGAGAAAGGAAAGAAAAAGAAGATCTCCAACACCATAACATTTACGTCCATTGCAAGTGACGATCACATAGTAATAACTATAGCTCTACTCCAGGCTCCACATGATATCTATACGGCACTTGTTTGGCTATTTGCCTGGTGCTCGTGTCTTGGAGGTTGTCGGCACAACATTCGATAGTGATGTACAAAGTCCTAAAGTAAGCACAGATACGGTATTGGCACCCTCTTGTGGTGGTTTGTGAGTTTTGAGGATCTCGCCTTTCTTCGGCTTCTGAATGCTTCGGGGATTTTCACCGATGCTACGCAGTCAGTTTTGGGGAGTTTCAATAATTCTTTGGCCGAAAATACCTGGAGACTTCTACGCTGTATTTGCCATTTCTCTGCATGAGACGGGCGAGGTCCTTCACCCAAACATAATGTTTTTCGATCAGAAGTAGGAGATCGATTTTACGATCTTTTTGCTTTGACACGTAGATATGGTCCATCCTTCCTGCCGAAGGCGACAGTGTAGGATTTTGCCGCCGAATCTTTGACCGAGCTCGAGGAATGGGCTTGGTAAATTGTTAGTCGGTGTGGATTGTGCACCTCCATACATAGTGACAAGAACGGTGCACTCAAAATAGTGATTGTCGTCTTTTACATTAAGGACGGTCCCCTTCAGGGTGTAATCTGGCGTCTAGATATAACTGCTCGCAGAACATATGATACTCGGTCAGTTGTCTAAACCCTGTGCAGCGTTTTAGTGTCCTAATTTAACCCTCTTTTGTGTACTCTTTTAAGTTTTTCATGATCTTAGCCTCGACTTGTCTGAATTTCTCTTTAATCTCCCAATGGTTTAAAACCGGTAAGTAGTAAAGTAGTACAAAAGTAGCACAATACAGTAATTGTATAACCATCTGGACACAACTTCTCAAACAAAACATTCAAAACCAATGAGTGTCAACGAGTAAGGAAAGTTGAAGGGTTATTTTACATGAAAAGAAGGGAAGGTTATGTAATAGTATTTTTGGAATGGTCTCTCTTGAAGGAGACAAAGAAATATAATAATAACTCACGAAAGTCACGGAGAAGACGCGAATCATGACGGTTCACTGGCAACTTAAATCGGCAAAGACTAGGATACGGGCATTCGACAATCGATAGTAGAGGTTGAACCTACAGCTTCGAGGGACGGCTGTGGAGGTGAACTTACAGCTTCGAGGACGGTTGTGGAGGTGGACTTACAGCTTCGAGGGACGGCTGTGGAGGTGAACCTAGCTTCGAGGGACGGCTGTGGATGTGAACTTACAGCTTCGAGGGACGGCTGTGGAGGTGAACTTACAGCTTCGAGGGACGGCTGTGGAGGTGAACCTAGCTTCGAGGGACGGCTGCAGAGGTGAACCTAGCTTCGAGGGACGGCTGTGGAGGTGAACTTACAGCTTCGAGGGACGGCTGTGGAGGTGAACTTACAGTTTCGAGGGACGGCTGTGGAGGTGAACCTAGCTTCGAAGGGCGGTTGTGGAGTTGAACTTACAGCTTCGAGGGACGGTTGTGAAGGTGAACTTACAGCATCGAGGGACGGCTGTGGAGGTGAACTTACAGCTTCGAGGGACGGCTGTGGAGGTGAACCTAGCTTCGAGGGGCGGTTGTGGAGGTGAACTTACAGCTTCGAGGGACGGCTGTGGAGGTGAACTTACAGCTTCGAGGGACGGCTGTGGAGGTGAACCTAGCTTCGAGGGACGGCTGTGAGGTGAAATTACAGCTTCGAGGGACGGCTGTGGAGGTGAACCTAGCTTCGAGGGACGGTTGTGGAGGTGAACTTACAGCTTCGAGGGACGACTGTGGAGGTGAACCTACAGCTTCGAGGGACGGCTGTGGAGGTGAAAGGAAGGAGTTGTCGAGAAGTGAACTCACCATCAAGCTAGAAGATGATAGCACGATAATTGAAGGAGGAGAAGTATAGATGTAGTGAAGTATAGATGTTTGAATTCATGTAGCGGACTTCTGGTGTGTGACTGTGCTGGCAACACAATTTGCGATGGGAGTCACATTTAAATTATAAGTGAATTTCAATGCCCGTAGTAAAAGAAAATCAAGCGTTCTTGTGTCATTTCGAACGGATTTATTTGTGATTTATTAGAATGGGCATTGAAACAGAATAAAAAGAACAAAGCAGCTGGTATAGATGGAATAACATCAGAAATGCTACTATAATAGTCCGTTCAGAAATTCATAATCACACCTGAATTAGTTTTGCGTGACAACCGTTTGTTATTTTGCTTTCAAATTTTGCATGCAATCTTAGAATATTGATAACGTTATAGAAATATTTTTTGCTCTGAGAAATTTGATCTAGTTTAAAAGTTTCTTCTTTAGGCTATATTAAATTCACCCTGTTTGAATTTGACACCATTCTAGGATATATACATTAATTTGGTGCGGTCGTTCACGTAAAATAGTTTGGCTATTGTAGAAACACTAACTTCAGGAAAATCCCGTGCACAAAACTGAATTGTTATTGAACGACATGACGCACCACGGCCTTGGCATTAATTACCGAAGGGAAGGCGTATCTTTATTAATTTTGTGAAGACTCAGAAGAAAATATGTTGACTTTAAATACCGACATTTATATCTAAATTACAATGAGTTTGAAATGCAAATTTATAACTATGCAAAAGGTTGTTTTTTTACTATATCAGCACTTCCTTAGGGAATCCAAGATGGGGCATTTATATTGTGATATTCATGACCCAGAGAGACGAACGCAACTCGCGCTTGGTCTTAATAGATCGTCATTTTCTCGTTGGATTAAACAAGACTCAGAGTGCACTCATGTCAATCAAGGAAGGAAAAGGAAAGTCGGCAGCTTTGACATGGATGTCATAAAACGTGAGATATTGAAAATGTTTACTAATAATGTACTTGTTACTCTCAGGAATTTGAAATTAAAATTGCATGCAGACTGCAATATTGACATTTCTAAAAGTACTCTATGGAAGATTGTGCGAGGAGCCGGCTTCACTTTCAGAAAAACTGTTGGGGGCAAGAATATTATTTGTGAAAAACCACACTTGGTCATTGCTCGAAGCAAATACCTGAGACAGATCCGTGAGCGGCGGAGTGAACGGTATGATATTGTATATTTGGACGAATCATGGTCAACGCACACCACACCTATGCTAAAGAATGGCAGTCAGTAAATGGCAAACTCAAAAGAACAATTCCGAGCAGCAAAGGCCAGCGCATTATATTAACGCATGCTGGAAGCACTGAAAACGGCCTTGTCCATGATGCGGGACTTATTTTCTAATCAAAAAGTACCGACGGTAGGGACTACCATACTGAAATGAATGGAAACATTTTCAGGCACTGGTTGGAGAACGATCTTTTACCAATCCTAGAGAGACCTTCCATGCATAGTCATGGATAATGCATCATACCACAATGTCGCATCAGAGGAAGACAAAGTGCCTACTGCATCAAATACAAAAGAGCAAATTAGGACATGGCTTGCGCATGAAAATGTCAAATTTGACGACACATATTTAAAACCCGAATTATTACAACTTGTGAAGAATACGAAAAAAAAGGTGTACCATGTTGACAAAATCATTGAGAAATACGGCCACACCTCTCTTCGACTCCCTGCATACCATGTGCACCTTAATCCAATCGAAGTTGTCTGGACTCACGTCAAAGGACAAGTTGCAGAACAGAACATGACGTTTAAAATGTGTGATGTTGAAGTTCTGACACGCGAGTCTCTCTCAAAAATAGACATTCCGTTCTGGAAGAAGTGTGTTGAACATGTGCTGCGGGTGGAAGATGAGTACTTGAAACGAGATGGATTACTATTTGTCCAGCCAGCAATGATTATCAATTTCGTCAGATTCGGAATGATTAAAATTAAGATGAATTCAATTCCAGCTGCAGTTAGGACGTCCTGGGGTCTAATGGTGACCGTAGGACAAGACTAATTGTAACCAATTGAATTCATGTTTGTAAATACACATAACGAACAACACCCACAATTAAGCACTATGTAGATACGCCTCTGACAAGAATTTGCAGTAAACTGGAAAATTTAACACGATTACTGTAAACTCTAAAATTTGAATCAACTTGTGTGATATCGTCATAAAAGATCAAAGGAATTCGCTGATGTGCAAAATCTGTTGTGTTTGTGGAATAAAAAATACCAAAAACTTTGCGTCAGCAATATTCTAAGATTGCATGCAAAATTTGAAACCAAAATAACAAGCGGTTATTACGCAAAACTAATTCAGGTGTGATTATGAATTTCTGAACGGACTATAGCCTCTAAGGAAACAGCTATAGAATAATAATGGCGTAATATAATATTCAATATGGCGTGGGAAGAAAGAAAAGTTCCAGACGACTGGCAAAAAGCTATCATTGTCCCGTTTTGGAAGAATAAAGGAAGCAAAAGGGAGTGTGAAATGTACAGAGGAATATCCCTATTGAGTCAAGTTGGTAAAATGTATGCTAAAATATTGGAGAGGAGAGTAAGATACATAACAGAACCTCAATTAAGTAATAATCAATTCGGATTCAGAAAAGGAAAAGGCAAAAGCTGTACTGACGCTATATTTACATTGAGACAACTATGTGAAAAAAAACCATAGAATATGACAGAATCATAAATATAGTGTTTATAGATCAGGAAAAAGCGTTTCATCGTGTGGACAGGAACAAACTTGGCAAACTCTTGAAACCTACAGTGTAGCAGGACAACGACTAGATAATATAATGGCATTATATAAAAACAGTCAAAGTGCCGTTAGAACATCGGAAGGTCTGTCAGAATGGTTTCAGGTTACAACAGGTGTAAGACAAGGAGGCGTCCTCTCACCATTCCTCTTCATCATATATATGGACAAAATAAATCAGGAAACAACCAACAACAAGGACAAATCAAATAATAATATAGAAGTAGAAAACTCCAACATCAACGAGCTACTCTTCGCACATGACCAATGCCTAATATATGAGAATGAAAACCTGCTGCAACAGCATTTAACACCTCTAGATAAAAGCTGCACAAACTACAGTATGAAAATTAACACATCAAAAACAGAGGCTATAAGAATAAGCAAATTAAGACACTCATTAAACATTAAGATCAAAGATAAAGAAATAAAACAAGTAGAGGAATTCACGTGTTTAGGCACAATGTTCACAGGAGAAGGAACACTAGACAGAGAAATTGACATGAGAATACAAGAAGCAAATGATGTCACATACCAGCTTTCACCATTGCTAAGACATCCAAACATTTCTATGCCAGCTAAACAACAAATAATAAATAGCATTTTCATACCAACTTTGTGCTATGAAAGTCAAACATGGACCCCTTCTAAATCACATTTAAGAAAGATCAATACATGTGAGATGCAATGCTTGAGAAAAGTAACAAACAACACAAGAAGAGATATAATACAAAATCTCTCTCTCTCTCTCTCTCTCTCTCTCTCTCTCACTCTCTCTCTCTCTCTGCGGTCAGGACTCTCTCAGAGTAGGATTCCAGACTCTCACATGAAGTCCAGCTGTCAGGTTAAGTGTGTTGGAATACCAAATGAAACCATAAGAAAAATGGTAAGAACAAAACCCTGCCAAGAATATATAGAACAACAACAACTTAAATGGTTTGGCCACCTGGTCAGAATGAATCCTCACCAATCACCATCAAGGGCGTTCTTCTCGAGAATGCACGGAAAAAGACCAAGAGGAAGACCTAGAAGAAGATGGATAGATGCAGTGACAGAGACACGTAACAACAAAGGAAAGTCACTAATTCAGACAGTTCGAGCAGCTCAAGAACGACAAATGATATAAACCATGACACCTTTTAGGTAGCCTAGTTGGGAAAACCACCCGACTGGACTACCGACGTTCGGACAACCCGTGTTCGATTCCCGCTGGGAGCAGTGTGAGTTGTACTCGTGGTTGGAAAATAAAATAACCCCACGGTCGACCCAGCCGTTGGCAGAAATGGGTACCAGGGTATTACCCTGAGAAGGTGAGGAATGTCGCTTCGCATTTGAGTTTTGATCCGAATATTTCTGGATAGGTGGCCGAGCATATGTATGGGTGGAAACTCGCGTGCTAAGACGCCGGTTCAAGACTCGTACTTTACCTTTACCTTACCTATCAGTGAAAAGAGAAAAGAAGACGAAGAAGAAAAAGAATTCATGTAGCGAATATTGTGCTTGGTACTAATGTGAGCTTAGTGAGAAATGACTTTATTTAGCAGAGCCATAGAGATGTTATTAGTAAGACAGTAGTGGTTAGGTTGTGTGGAACAGACTTTATTAGTAGAGAGATACGCCTAGCTCTGTGAACTGTAGAGAGACATAAGTGTAATGTGAACCTGAATAGCTATGAGGTATCTTAAAATTGTGATTGTATTTTGTGTAAGTGTTGACAGTTAGTGATGTATTAAATATTGAGTTATTGAGTTACTTACGGGTCATCATCATCGCACTCAAACATGTCCTAGGTGCTCAGATCCCCTCCTCAGCAAGTCTCGCAGTGTCCAGCGACTGACGACTCCAGTTCTGTGTTGGTCGATAAGACTTCTTACACGACCACTAAGTTTCTCGTTTCTGGCTGTGCCTATCTTAACTCCCATCTCTTTCATCCGAAGGTGTGACATGGACTCATAGTTGTCGAAGTCCTATGCCCTTCCCACATCTCGGAGGGCATTGATGATGTTGTTTTCACTTTTCATATACATTGAGTACTGGAGAAAATGTGACGATCATGTGCTCAGAGAAGAGAAACAATACTGGCAACGAGATGTATTGCAGCTTGTCCAACCGATAACAGTTGTTAAAGTAATAAATTTGAATTCTTGGTCTGTCAATTGAAGAAGGCACAAACCTCATCATTGACGATGTATTAAATATGTATTAACGAACTCTATCTCATGTGGTATATTATGGAAGAAAGTAGTAAGAGAGTGATAGTTAATAGATTAGTCTACAATGTTTGTACTTTCCATCACGAGCTGAAACACCGATTACTTACAACTACAGTTCGTTCACAAAGTCGTGCCCACAGAGTTTGTAATTGGGATTGTAATTATTTGCTTGTTCCCTTGTCAATTATCTTGGAAACTGTTTGATAATTCCAGTAATTCTTTTTCATGAAATCTTATTTTTTTAAATGGAAAATATCAAATCGTGTGCTCTGAACATTAGATTTTACTGTAAATTACGTTAATTTTCTAACTATGCAAGTCAAAGGCGTAACTGCATCACATAGAAGAATTGCTACCACTAGTGAAGCCAAAAAAGGACCATTATCAGATCAGTGCCTACAGAATCATCACAATGCAGAACACTGCGGATACGATACTGAAGAAAATAGTTGTCCGTGTCCTCACTTGTCAACTTGAACAGAAACACGCATTCCCACCCACACTCGAAGTTATAGATATAACAAAGAGATATGGCTCAATTCGGCAGTATTCGCCTATGACGTCTTCGAAGGCTTCCACAGACGAGAGGATACATGTGCTGCTGCTATAGATCTGGAGGATGAATACAACAGAATGTCACTTGAATACCTCATGCACATGCTCCTCACATTGGCGGTGCACCCCTTCCTCATTAGATGGATCGCTGCTGCACTGTTTCAGAGGAAGGATCTGATACTCACATGTGGAAACTTGTCTTCCGAGCCAACATCCATTTGTCCAGGGCTGCCACAAGGCTCACCATTGTCACCAGTTCTATTTAACGTGTACACAATATCGATCTCGCTTTACTTTGGCCTCTTTCAGAACGTTTTCATTACTATTCTTAGCTGTCCATGGTATTCTAGGCGATCTTCTGCACATTTCTACAGCCTCCAGTAAATTTCTTGTCTGTTGTCCTATTGTTCATGATTCACATCCATATATTAATATGAATAATTATGGATAATAAAATAGTTATGGTTAGTCGAAGGCCCCAGTATCACTGCAAACGAATGAAAATCCAAGTTTTGCTCAACCGCGCGTGCCAGTGGAATCTTCCGAATTAAAATTCTTGCTGTTCAAAGGCCGTAGTTGGAATTGTTTGACGCCAATTAAAAGTTTTCAATTTAGAGATCTTGTACCGTGTTTCATTCGTTGTAGGCTGCATTCATAAGAGTAATAGAAAATGTATGGGCACAGTCATTGCTATGTGTGCTACCTCATAATAATGGCTGATCGGATATCCCTAGACCGGCCGTTCTCTTATGATGAAAGGCGAAATGATGGAGCTTTGTTCATGACTTTGCAACACCGGGGTGATTCCCGGAGTTTCATGTTAACAGGAAGGATTTTGTCTAGATCAAGAGGGCTGCTGTGAGATCTAGGGTAGACATGTTTGCTGCATGCTTGCTTGCTTTCGCTTGCTGACTAAAGGAGTACACCTCATCGACATCCGCCAGTAAAAGGACGTTAAGTGGGCGTGTCTGCGTTGCGTTGTGGTTTACAGTATGACTGTGATATTTGCGCCTTTCGGCCCAACACATCCGACTTCAGCACGATATTTTTGAATACCGGTTTGTCTTCCCTCTTCGATCCCTACTCGCTTGGCCAAACTAGACAGGTTAGTCTGTTAATAGAGGCACCACAAAGAGATGGAGCAGGTTCTGGATGGTTCTGGTTCACCGATCCTGGCGCAAGCCATCAGCTGTGGGTCGCTGACACCTTCCAGCTCTGGTGCTGTGAGGCGCGTCTTCGCCTCCAGGTAGACATGTGATTTTATCATTTCAATATGTGGTTTATAGCTTCACAAGGTTTCCACAGATGAGAGGAGACATGTGCTGCTGCTATAGATCTGGAGAATGATACAACAGAGTACCATTTAAATACCTCAGGCATATGCTCCTCAAACTGGCGGTGCACCCCTTCCTCATTAGATGGATCGCTGCAGCACTGTTTCAGAGGAAGGTGATACTCAGATGTGAAAATTGATCATCCGAGCCAACATCCATTTGTCCAGGGCTGCCACAAGGCTCACCATTGTCACCAGTTCTATTTAACGTGTACATAATAACGACCACGGAACAACAGCTGGATGGGAGGGGAAGAACTATGACTTTTTGGGACTTGCTGAGGAGCGGATCAGAGCACCTATGGACATTTTCGGAGTGCAATGATGATGACTAGCAAATAACTCAATAACTCAATAATTTCACAAATTCACTTTGCAGGAAGATCTTACGGTCTGTTGTTTTATGTGCGACGGGGATAATCCGACGACTAACTGTGTTTCATATGTTCGGATTTGTAGTCAAAAACGATGTCCTAACATCATCAAGCGCTATACATTAAAAAAAAAAATATGGCGATCATCATTTTCAGGAGGACGTGAACTTCCGGTCAACATGGTGCATAGGCGGCAGGAGCCATTGAAGGCTATGTTTGAAAAGTATTCCTTGTTGCAGTTTCCTCATATTCCAAGTCCGGCTTGTTACAGGAGCTACTGAGTTAAGTGCTCTGTACACACCGTGAGCTGTGTGTTTCAGGGAATAATAGAACAAAGAAGTATGTGTTAGCACTCGGAAAAATTGACAGGCAAACAACAATAGAAAAAAACGAAGAACAATATATGGTCCGAAGTGGGATCGAACCCGTACTCAGTGGCACCGCGCCTTGCCACGAGAAACCGAACGCTTGGCACACTGCCACGCAGCCAACTAAAAAATTGGCTATTGCAGCAGTGTCTTGCACGAAAGGCGCTCTCAATGACTATAGCATAGGGTAACGATCACAGACCGGAAATAAATTGTATATTGGTACTTTCCTATTAATGTGCTGTGTGTTTCACCCGTTTTGATCGTTTTTCGATATTCCGATTGTTTACGATGAATGATGACAGGGAACAGATAGATTTGTTCACTTTCTGTGCAGTTTCGCCTTATGCCTTTTGGCGTGTGCTGAGGCTGCTATGTTTGGGTCTACAGCTACCTTTATTTGTTTGGGAGATGAGATAGTAAATCCGATGATTCCACTGGCACGGAGATTGACCAATTAAGGATTTTAATTCGTTTGCAGTGATATCATGGCCTTCCATAACCATATTCATAACAATAACGATCACGGAACAACAGCTGGATGGGAGGGGAAGAACTATGATGATATTCTGCAATATCAATAGGGAAGAGAAAGAAGGGAAATCACCTCCACCATGCAAAACGAACTCGATAGCATCTCTCCGTGGTGTGAAGTACCAGGTGCATTGGTTAATCCTAATAAAGCATCAGGTGCATGGTTCTCTTTTGATAATCATATCTTTAGCACGGAAACACTGGTGGTACTAATGGGGGCTGATAAGGTGACTAGGGACAGGGTCATGACATACCTCGGGTTACGTTTGATCGCAGCCTGTGTTTTCGAGACCATGTCGACAATGTGATAACAAAATCCCACAAAGGTTTAGCCGCCGTTAAGGTCATGGCAGCTGCCAACATCGAGCAGAGGCAACTTACCCTTCTGTTCCAGGGACTAGTCCTCGCATTAATCGAGTAAGCCCTGGAAATTCTTACTGTCAGTATGACGCAAATTGACAGGCTGGAGAAAATACAGAATGAAGCTATGCGCATTATCTTGGGATGTACGAGGGACACTCCCTGTGTAGCAGTGAGGTATCTTCTTCACTTTCCAATCATGGATGATAGGATCAAGATCTGAAGGACACGATCATACCTGAAGATAAGTGGATATAAGGAGTATCCATTGTACCACGAGCTCAACACAAGAAAAGGTGTAAGGCTAAAAAGAGGCAAATCATGGGTGGGCCGAACAGAAGATGTCATCAAACAGATCTGTGAGCTTATCAATATCAAAACTGGTGAGGAGTGGATACCGGCGCCGACGTCATTCAGGGTGACATTTTCGTGTATTGTCACACTCGACAGGAAATGTAGGGAACATAACTCAGTCGTCGTTAATGCGGAGGTCAACTGTTTCATCTGGGAGAACACCGATGAGAAAGATGCTGTCATATATACAGACGGATCTGTAATAAGACACCAAAGGAGTGCATGGGCACGCTCGGCAGGCAGAATAGTCAAAGAAGACAGTGGTGCATACGTAATGACCACGAGTAGTATGACGATAGAATGATGGCAGTGACCAGGGAATTTAACTGGTCAGAGTCACACTCATGCCTACATACTAAGTGATTCGATGAGCATGATAAAAAATGTGGAGGCGAGCTTTGTACGCTTGCAATGGGTAGTGTCATTGCAGAAGGCAAAAATATGTAGGGCCACCTTTGTCTATGTCAAAGGACACGGAGGAGTACGGGGAAATGAAAGAGTGGACAGGTTGTGGACTAGATGCGTTATTGCTGTGGACGGTCAACCAATGGATCCGGCGGACATAAACAATGTTCTCCGAGATGTGGGAAGGACATAAAACTTCGACAACCATGAGTCCACGTCACTCCCTCGGATGAAAGAGATGGGAGTTAAGATGGGCACAGCCAGAAACGAGAAACTTAGTCGGCGTATAAGACTAATCAACCAACACAGAACTGGAGTCGTCAGTCGCTGGACACTGCGAGACTTGCCGAGGAGAGCATCTGAGCACCCATTGACATGTTCTGAATGCAATGATGATGACCCGCTAATAACTCAATAACAATTGTTCATTTGATTTTATATCTTCGTCATAGAGACACATATTCAGCAAATAGTAAGAGTGTCATCAACACAATTGTGACCATGTCATACATACCTCATTCCGAATCAGAAGTCTCTAAGAGATTAACAATTGTTATCGGTTGGACAAGCTGCAACCCATCTCGTTGCCAGTATTGTTCCTCTTCTCTGAGCACATGGTCGTCACATTTTCTCCAGTACTCAATGTCTATCGTTGAGAGGCTATAACGCTTCAATTCTTTAACATCACACATTTGAAACGTCGTGTTCTGCGCAGCAACTTGCCCTTTGACTTTAGCCCATACAAGTTCTATTGGGTTGAGGTGCGAATGATAAGGTGGGAGGTGAAGAGGTGTGTGGCCATACTTTGCAATTATTTTATCAATTTGATATAACGTTGTCTTCTTTGTTTGTGTAACAAGTTGCAACAACTCTGGTTTTAACTGGGTGTTTTGAAAGGAAACATTTTCTTTTCTAAGCCTTGTGATGATTTAATCTTTTGTGCTTGACGAATTAGGAACTTTGTCCTCAGTGCTACAACATTATGATAGAATGCATTGTCCATTACAAGGCATGAAGGTCTATCCAGAATGGAAAGTAGAGTGTTCTCTATCCAGTCACTGAAAATTCGTCCATTCAAATCGGTGTAGTAGTCACTATCGTCTGTGGACTTTTATTGAAAAATAAGTTGTGCGTCATTAACAAGTCCATTCTCTCTACTGCCAGCATGTACTTGTGTAAGAGGGGGTGTAAGAGTGTAAGGAGATGGAGATAGTGTACGAGTAAGGGTCTCGCATGAAGATTGGAATGCACGTGTCAGGGAGAGTGGTCAGGTGTTAAGAGGGACAGGGGAGTAGAGTAAGACGCAGGTAGTTCTCGAGAATGTCAAGGGGGAGTGAGGGACACGAAGAGTAAGTAGAAGTAAGAGAGGAAAATGATTCCATTGGCTGGGGGGAATGACGTAGGGAGATTCCCATTGGTTGAGACATGAGATGTTTAAAGGGCTGCGCAGATAGAAAACAGGGAGAAATCACATGTAAGCAAAGGAGATAGGAAGCCGGTCCACGCTATTAGGGCGTGAGTCCATTTTAGTAGTAACAGGGCAAACGCTCTTTTTAGTTAGAAGTGTGTATAATGAAGTGTTCAGAGAGATTCATAGAAAGAGATCACCTGTATTCTAAGTTATTTGAGAAGTGGATCTATTTTAGTGGTAAAACGGCGAATGCCCATATTAGCTAGCCGTGTATGGGAACAACCAGACTGTGGATATTTCGCTTAAGGAGAAGTGAATGTAGTTTAAAGGAACGAGTGGTGAGACTGGATCCTTAGTTTAGGAAGCTGGATGTTCTGTAATCATACTGTGGAGTGACAGTGAGCAGATTAGTGAGGAAGTGACTAATGATATGTTCCATGAGATGGATTTATGACGTGGACATTATGTTGGTTGTTAATTTCTGTACACTGTTCAGGGAATGTGGACAGAGATAATTGATTCAATGTGTGAATCACGGTCACACTAATATAATGCGTTGTCATTTGCTGCTGGGAATGCTTTTATTTTCTCTGTTATATGATTGCTATACTTTCTCATATGTATGGTGAGCATTGACTCACGTTTCATCCAAATATACTATATTGTAGCCTTCCATTCGTCTCTCACGGATCTGTCTCAGGTATTTGCTTCGGGCAGCAATCAGGTGCGGTTTTTCACAAACAATATTTCTACCACTAGCAGATTTTCGAAACGTGTAACCAACGTCTCTTACGATCTTCCAAAGAGCCGTTTTTGAGATTTCAATATCACATTCTAATTGTAGTCGAACTTTAAGTTTGCGCAGTGTAACAAGTTGATTCGATTCAAACATTTCCAAAATCTCTTGTCTATTAACATCTTTGTCAAAACCATCAACTTTAATTTATCTTCCTTGCTTGACCGTCGCCTCTGCAGAGTCAAAGTTCTGTCCTATCCATCGATTGAAAGACTTTCTATCTATATTTAGAGCTGCCCGTGTTCTTTTTCTGTTTTTAAATATCGTAATATAACCGACCCATTTTAGATTCCTTGCAAAAGTGCATGTACAATAACAGTTATCTTTTGTATAGTGATGAATTTACACTTTAAACTCTTCATGGTTTTAAAAATCAAGTAGACACTTCACAACAGCTTACAAATGATCACAAATAAAGAAATATATATTAATAGTAAATATTTAGTCCAAATACGCATTTGAACCTATTTAACAAGAAACCGGAAATGACAAAAATAACCTCACAATGGCGTGACTTATAAGTTACAACTCAGTAATAGCGAGCTGGCAAGATTGTGTGGAGAAACACATGAAATTTGTTTTTTTTAAACGATAAGTTAATTACAACAAATGTGGGCATTGTGTAGCCCTAAAAATTAGGACAACCAAGAAAATCACATTTTTTTACACCTCAAAGATACACAAATCTTTCCTAAAAGCATGGCAGTAGGGAAAAAAAATCAGACTTAGGGTCGGTGAAAAAATATGAGTTCATGAAAAAGAATTACTGAAATTCAGCAAACAGTTTCCGAGATAATTAATAAACTTTTGTGGGCACGAATTTCTGAACGAACTATACACCACCAGTCCTCAAGATCCGTTACGTGCCAACGACATGAACCCAAACATTGACAGTTAGGAGGTAGTGTAGTAAGTTAGGTGATGAGTGATGATAAATACAAAAATATATCGCACTTCTCTAATAGAAGCTTTATTATATCATCACAAAGAGTAGGTGTAATTGATGCATCAGTATATCACACATCTCTAATATGATGCTAGTAGTTGATACATTAGCTAGCATTAGTATATTACACATCTCTAAAAGGGAAATTTATACCATTACAAGAAATTGTAGTAAATGATAAATCAATATATCACTTTTCTCTAATAGGACGCGTCACAACACATCTCTTATAAGACGCGTCACAACACTTCTCTAATAAGACGCGTCACAACACTTCTCTAATAAGACGCGTCACAACGTTTCTCTAATAGGACGCGTCACAACACTTCTCTTATAAGACGCGTCACAACACTTCTCTAATAAGACGCGTCACAACACTTCTCTTATAAGACGCGTCACAACACTTCTCTTATAAGACGCGTCACAACACTTCTCTAATAAGACGCGCCACAACACTTCTCTAATAAGACGCGTTACAACACTTCTCTAATAAGACGCGTCACAACACTTCTCTAATAGGACGCGTCACAACACTTCTCTTATAAGATTCGTCACAACACTTCTCTTGTAAAACGTGTCACAACACGTCTCTAATAAGACGCGTCACAACACTTCTCTAATAGGACGCGTCTGAACACTTCGTTAATAAGACGCGTCACAACACTTCTCTAATAAGACGAGTCAATACGCTTCTCTAATAAGACGCGTCACAACACTTCTCTATTAAGACGCGTCACAACACTTCTATAATAGGACGCGTCACAACACTTCTCTAATAGGACGCGTCACAACACTTTTCTAAGGAGCCGCGATAGCTCAGTGGTTAGTGAACTGGACTACCACGGACAAGGGGTAGGGTTCGATCCCAACCGACGGCTTCCGGGTTCACCCAGCCTTAAATGGGTACCGGATTTTTTTCTGGGAAAGTAAAGCAGCACGGGCGTAATACTGACCACATTACCCCAAAAATCGTGTGCTGAAGGTCTGTAAAATATAGGGTCACTAACGCCATATTTCCCTATACGCCACTTGGCGTGACGGGGGTACTTTTCTACTTTTTTTTTACAACACTTCTCTAATAGGACGCGTCACAACACTTCTCTAATAGGACGCGTCACAACACATCTCTAATAGGACGCGTCACAACACTTCTCTAATAGGACGCGTCACAACACTTCTCTAATAGGACGCGTCACAACACTTCTCTAATAGGACGCGTCACAACACTTCCCTAATAGGACGCGTCACAACACTTCCCTAATAGGACGCGTCACAACACTTTTCTAATAGGACGCGTCACAACACTTTTCTAATAGGACGCGTCACAACACTTTTCTAATAGGACGCGTCACAACACTTTTCTAATAGGACGCGTCACAACACTTTTCTAATAGGACGCGTCACAACACTTTTCTTATAAGACGCGTCACAACACTTCTCTTATAAGACGCGTCACAACACTTTTCATATAAGACGCGTCACAACACTTCTCTTATAAGACGCGTCACAACACTTTTCTTATAAGACGCGTCACAACACTTCTCTTATAAGACGTGTCACAACACGTCTCTAATAAGACGCGTCACAACACTTTTCTAATAGGACGCGTCACAACACTTCTCTTATAAGACGCGTCACAACACTTTTCTAATAGGACGCGTCACAACACTTCTCTTATAAGACGCGTCACAACACGTCTCTTATAAGACGCGTCACAACACTTCTCTTATAAGACGTGTCACAACACGTCTCTAATAAGACGCGTCACAACACTTCTCTTATAAGACGCGTCACAACACGTCTCTTATAAGACGCGTCACAACACTTCTCTTATAAGACGTGTCACAACACGTCTCTAATAAGATGCGTCACAACACTTTCCTAATAGGACGCGTCACAACACTTTTCTAATAAAGGTATAATTACTAGTTACAAGCTGCTTAAATCAAATGTGAAATATCCTCTCACTTCTGATTCTCATATAAACAGCGTGTACACCAAGGTTGTTGCTAGGAAGGCCGACCACACAGGTTTGTGGAGCCTTTGTGGACTCATTGCAAGTCCTTACACCAGATAGCGAACCCCAGGTCCCTATCCCTGACTCATTGCAAGTCCTTACACCAGATAGCGAACCCCAGGTCCCTATCCCTGACTCATTGCAAGTCCTTACACCAGATAGCGAACCCCAGGTCCCTATCCCTGACTCATTGCAAGTCCCTACACCAGATAGAGAACCCCTGGTCCCTATCCCTGACTCATTGCAAGTCCCTACACCAGATAGAGAACCCCTTGTCCCTATCCCTGACTCATTGCAAGTTCTTACACCAGATAGAGAACCCCTGGCCCTATCCCTGACTCATTGCAAGTCCCTACACCAGATAGAGAACCCCTGGCCCCTATCCCTGACTCATTGAAAGTCCCTACACCAGATATAGAACCCCTGGCCCTTATTCCTGACTCAATGCAAGTCCCTACACTAGATAGAGAACCCCTGGTCCCTGGTAATGAACCTTATTGGTTATTGGTTATTGGTTATGGAAGGCCTCGGCATCACAGCAAACGAATTAAAATCCATAATTGCTCAACCGCCCGTGCCAGTGGAATCATCCGAATTACTAACACATCTTCCAAACAAAGAAAGGTAACTGTAGTCCCCATCGTAGCAGTCTCAGCACACGTCAAAAGACATAAGGCGAAACCGCGCAGAAAGTGAACACAGCCAACTGTTCCCTGTCATACAATATCATCATTCATCGTAAACAAGCGGGATATCGAAGCAGGATCAAAATGGATGAGACACACTGCTCACGGTGTGCACAGAGCACTTAACTCAGTAGCTCCTGCAACAAGCCGGACTTGGAATATGAGGAAACTGCAAGAAGGAACACTTTTCAGACATAGCCTTCAATGGTTCCTGCCGCCTATCCACCATATACCATGGGAGTTCACGTCCTCCCGAAAATGATGATCGTCATAGCACTTGATGATGTTAGGCCGTCATTGATGACTCCAATTCCAAACATATAGACACACAGTGGTGGTAATTTGTCATTTCCAATCCAACAGAAGCCACATGACCTGTAGTTAGTAAAACCAAAGAGAGAATATGATTTTGTGACCTTCACTGATTCACTCTTAGATGTGAATGTGTAGTTTACACAAGAGGAGAAGTTTTCAACTACAGTGATTCCATTTAAGGCAATTCTGGGATAGCAAGGCAAGTCTCCTTTATAGCAGCAGAACTTGATGTTCTCCGCTCCCTTCTTGTAGCTGCTGCCACACGATTCTGATGTCTCATTAACTTGGACATCATTCAAGAACAATGTCAGATTAACATTCCATAGATATGGCTCTGCTGATGAAGTGCTTGGTGCAACAGTTGTATCAAGCATACTGGAGGCTCCTGGTCTGTGGTCATTAATATCACAGACGGCACATGGTGTTGTTATATTCAGTATTTCTTTCTGGGGTGTAAATATGTGGCACACACATGGAGAGTGGTTTGTGGTCACAGTAATCCCATTAAAGGCAATTCTAGGGTAGCATGGCATAGCTGTTTCAGAACAGCACAATCCTGTGATGTTTTCTATGTTCGCTATAAAGCTGCTGCTGCTACACAATCCTGACCAATTATAGGTGTGGACATTATTCACTTGCAATGACAAAACTGCTTTGTTTACATCATAAACCTCTGGAAGCGAATCATTTATGGGACTAATAGTACAATTTATTCTTCCATCGGGGATATCTGCATTGAGTCCCCAAAAAAAGGTCTTTGGTTAAAAAGCACATATGCGTTTGAGTTAAACACACAATGAGCCCACTTCATAGATTCAAAATGATCCTTGCCAATGTCATCTGTTGATGACAAAAACTCTGTTGGGACTAGACATGAACAAAAGGTCTCGAATCTCTTCTATCCTTTGTTGTCTTTTCTAGTCTTCTAAAGGTGTAGCTAATCTTTGTTATATCTGTCTCAGTCTATCTCTACATACTTATAGGTCTTTAAAACTGTATTTTCTCTTGTAGGTTTCAGAGGGGAGCTTGTCTTTTAATGCTTGTAGCAGGCTTTTGAAGTTTGTGTCTTATCCATCCTATTTCTTTTATTTATCATATTTTCAACCCTGTGTTCATTTGCTCTCTGCAACAGTTCATCAATTGTAATATCTGGACATGTGATATGAAAAATCCCCTGTAGGCAGTTGTTAATAGTTCTACAGTTTGTAATCTAGGTTGATCTTGCCCATCTTCCAGATACAGCACAACAGGTTTCATTTAACATTTTATTGCATTATAGTTTAATTGTTAACAACAATGCCTTAGATTTCTAGATATCAACTGTAAATAAAAGCCAGGTTGGACTAATAGTACAATTTATTCTTCCATCGGGGATATCTGCATTGAGTCCCCAAAAAAAAGGTCTTTGGTTAAAAAGCACATATGCGTTTGAGTTAAACACACAATGAGCCCACTTCATAGATTCAAAATGATCCTTGCCAATGTCATCCGTTTGCACAAGTTAGGTCCTTAGCTACCAACGTCAAAAATGTCTGAAACGAAGCCATCCAATTAACGACTTTATCTACAGCGAAGGTTAACGAACTGTGAACAAACATTTATGTTCAAACCCTTGAAAACATTTTCAAAATCTGCCAACTCGCAGCAATAACATTGATCGTGTTGTTCAATGTAAACATTGCTTGGTCCATAGCTCGAATATAAATAAGCTGCCATTTTGGTGCGTCCCATGACGTCATCATCCAATGAACCTAACCTGGGTAGGAAGTGAACTCCAGGTACTACTCTACTACTACAGGCAGTGAACCTAACCTGGGTAGGAAGTGAATCTTTATTTGACACCATCAGATCCCTACCCTAGGTAGTGAACCTACCCAGGGTAGGAAGTGAATACAAACCCTTATTCTCCCTCTACTCAACGTTTATCACAGACAGCTCTAATATAAACACTTATAACATTTGTCACAGAAAACTTTAACAAACACATACTACATATATTGTTGAAAACTTTAAGAAATAAACACTTATTACATTTGTCACAGAAAACTTTAACAAACATATACTACATATATTGTTGAAAACTTTAACAAATAAACACTTATTTTAATTATCATTGAATATTTTAACAAATAAACACTTATTTTATTTATCATTGAATATTTTAACAAATAAACACTTATTACATTTATCATTGAATATTTTAACAAATAAACACTTACCACATTTATCATTGAATATTTTAACAAATAAACACTTACCACATTTATCATTGAATATTTTAACAAATAAACACTTACCACATTTATCATTGAATATTTTAACAAATAAACACTTACCACATTTATCATTGAATATTTTAACAAATAAACACTTACCACATTTATCATTGAATATTTTAACAAATAAACACTTACCACATTTATCATTGAATATTTTAACAAATAAACACTTACCACATTTATCATTGAATATTTTAACAAATAAACACTTACCACATTTATCATTGAATATTTTAACAAATAAACACTTACCACATTTATCATAGACAGCTCCCACTGCTACGAAGTTATTTTTTCTGACGAAGTTTTCCCAGTAGTTTTCCCCTGCTACTGTTAGATCTTGCTTGCTCAACTCAGATGTATCTTCTTCCTCTCCACCTTTAGCAATGACCATACTGCTCTGATCTAAGTCATGCTCACTAAAACTACGAATGCCAAAACTTCTCCTGCCAGCATTATTTTTGTTTAACTGAATGAGAACGTCGGGTGGCGGGTGATGAAAGTAGACGATGTATGTGCTGAAGGACACAATAGATAAAATAAATAGGACACTCAGTTTGAGGACAAAGCTATGACTAACCATCATGAGAGTTGGCGGAGTCACGGATAATGTTGATAAATCCTTGCTGTTAATTTGATTGTTAGAGATGAAAGTAAATTTACGTGAACATTATACCCGTTTGATTATTAGAGATCTGAAAGTAAATTCACGTAAATATTATGCCCGGTTCCTTGTCGTGCGTGTTGCGATGCCCGTGGTCACCTGTGGACGGCGCCTGTCAGGAGTTGAGACATCCAATAGCTTCAGGATAGTCTATTTCATCCTCAGCCAGGGGAGTCGTGACGTCACCAAAGAAATATCAAGTCTGACCTAGTGAGAAGAACAAACCCTTCCGCTCAGTAATGCTCTCATGTGACCGGACTTTCACCTCGTTAAGAGAGATTTGACTACTGGGTCAGATTGTGTATGCACTTCCTCCCGATTATGACGAATTATCACGAACTTTCCCCTACTCATCACCCTAGATAATTTGATACGAGTGTACAACAAAAGTGGGGACACACTTATTATCCCTGAGCTCAGTCTAATTATAGATTCAATATAATATCTAACGATAGTTTGTGTTCAATAGAGACGTTTCAATATTTTTCTTCTTTTATTTCTCTGTGATCACTTTCACGTTACTTTTTCCCATCCTCTTGATCAATGTTTCATTTCACACTACTGTTTCTTCTTCTGAACTACTAAAAAATGTATTATGCTTAAATAATACATTTTTTTGCTTAACACAACTGTTTCTCCATCTTAATCAGAATTTAATTTCCTACTAATTAACAAAAAATCTTTATCAATGTTTCATTTCATACTACATTTTCTTCATATTTTCATAGTCGATATTCCTTACTCGTTTCATGCTATTTATCTTTCGTTTTGATTACACCAGTAGCCAGTTTTAGCTCCCACAACTGTAATTCTTTAGAATGTTTTTAGATATCTTGGGCTCATTATATATTTTAGATATCATGGGCTCACTATATAAACACAGCCTGTACATAATTCCTATACGGTATACTTAAGTTGGTAAAATTGTGGCTTAATTTAAACAAAGCAAAGAACGTTGTAGTGAAGATTCTTCTTACAAGCAAGTGTCAAATGTGCCATTCTTTGAAATGTTTCTTGTTATAAGCATTGAAATACTAAAATATTATTAGCAAAAGCAGCGATAAAACAAGAAAGTGCACTTTTCTTTTAAAAGGTGTGGTGTTGCAAATTGAAACCACGCTCATAAGCATATCAATTATTGAGTGCACAAGAGTCGGAACAAAATTAGTCCCGAAATTAGTGATGAACAGTCTGGTTTTATTGGAGGTAAAGGAACGAACAATGCTTATAAATACAAAAATCTTTAGTGGAAAGAGCCATAGAGGTGAAAACAGATCTATACCTATGCTTCAAAGATTATACCAAAGCATTTGACAAAGTAAAACACACACAAAAATAAACATCTTAGAAGGCATAAACAAATACAGCAAAGATCTAAGAATAATTAAAAAAAAACACGTACTTGTAACAAACAGCGGCCATAAGAACTGGAAATCAATTGGGAATGGTTGAACAAATCAAACAAGGTGTTTGGTGTATAGTGAGATTGTTTTATAAAACAAGGTGTTTGGTGTATAGTGAGATTGTTTTATAAAACAAGGTGTTTGGTGTATAGTGAGATTGTTTTATAAAACAAGGTGTTTGGTGTATAGTGAGATTGTTTTAAGGGGCTTACCTCGATTAACAGTCGGAGGTCATACTATCAACAATCGAAGGTTTGCTGATGACACAGTCTTAATCGCTCAGAGTGGACATGAGTTACTAGAAATGTCAGACATTGTAGTGAAGGAAAGCAACAATAATGGAATCAGCCTTAATAGCAAAAAGACAGAAGTAATGGTAACAACAAAGAAAAAGACAGAAGTAATGGTAACAACAAAGAAAAAGACAGAAGTAATGGTAACAACAAAGAAAAAGACAGAAGTAATGGTAACAACAAAGAAAAAGACAGAAGTAATGGTAACAACAAAGAAAAAGACAGAAGTAATGGTAACAACAAAGAAAAAGACTTCACCGCAATGCACAATAAAGAGGAACAATATTGAAACAGGTAAATGAATTTAAATATTTGGGAACTTTGTTAACCTCTGACGGAAGATGTACAAAAGAGGTGAGATGCAGAATGGCTCAGGCAAAAGCAGCTTTCCAAAAACTGAGGAAGATACTGAGCAATCCATTTTTGACAGTAAAAACAGGAAAAAGAGTTCTTAAATGTTGTGTAGAAACAGTCTTAACATATGGATGTGAATCGTGGACAATAGGACAACAGACAAGAAAATAAATGGATGCTATAGAAATGTGATTTTACAGAAGAATGTTGATAATACCATGGACAACTAAGGAAAGTAATGAAAACGTTCTTAAAGAGGCCAATGCAAAAAGAGAGTAATTTCCAATATTAGGAAGAAACAATCATAATTTTTTTGGCCATGTAATGAGAAGGGAACAACTGGAATATATTGTAACAACTGGGAAAATTGAGGGACGAAGAGATAGAGGGAAGCAAAGTGAAAAGATACCAGACAGCTTAAGAGAATGGATTGGCAGAAGGTCAACAACAGAAATGATAAATAGCTGTCGAGATCGAAAGTCGTGGAGAGACATGGTGACCTACGCCAGCAGGCCCGGTACTTGATGATGATGACGATAGAGCGGCACCGCGCGGCACCAATAAAAACAATAACATTAGCTTTTGGTTTTTGAAGAGAAAAAAACCTATGATAAACACCATGTTCCCCATATGTGTGTTTTTTAGGGGGAAAAAAAGGGGGGGGGGGCTTAGCAATGTACATATATGTGGAGTGGTTTCTTTTGTATAGAAAATAGCTGTTGCCTTTTCGTTGTCGCTATCTGTCTGTCTGTCTACCTACATATGTACCTACCTATATAGCTATCTACCTACATGCCTACCTACCTACCTACCTACCTACATACCTACTCACTCACCCATCGACCCATCCGCCTGTCCACCCATCTACCTACCTACATACCTATCTTGTCTGTCTGCCTGCCTGTCTGTCTGACCCCCTGTCTGTCTGTCTACCTATATTAATAACATTTTGGTAATTTGAATTAGAAATTGAAAGCAGGCATTTTAATTTTACTTGTGATAAGTGTTAGGTAAGCGCAGCAGATTACCTTGCCCTGAATGCACGCCACTACGTGTGTGGCAAGGCGCTGTATCGAAGATCACGGGTGCGAGTTTCCTCTATAATAAATATTTCTTTATCAGTTATTATAGTCTTCAGGACTGTACTGTCCTATGTTACAATAAGTTAGCATAAATAAGCGCCCCAACTACCACCCAAACATTCTGAAAATAATTGTTAGCTACTAGAATGGACGGTGGTTGTTGTAAGTATCCAGTATCATGAGTATGTATACACTCAGTATGTAAATATGAATTACCAATATCCGTCAACTTTTTGTGTCACAAATTTGCGAGTAGAAACATATTTCTGCACACGAACTTGCCATAATTTATTGGCAGTTAACGACCTTGGCACACTGAGATAAATCACGAGTTGACCAAAAAGTCATATCTCATGAGAGGGGTAAAGATCATGACTCCGTGAACTTGACAGGAAAAGCAACACTCAAACTAAAGCTGACATCAGATTAAATTATCACTTTGTTTGAGCGCGCGCATTAAGTGCAGAAAGTAAGTATGATATATGTGAGATGTGTTTGATATATGTGAGATGTGTTTGATATATGTGAGATGTGTTTGATATATGTGAGATGTGTTTGATATATGTGAGATGTGTTTGATATATGTGAGATGTGTTTGATATATGTGAGATGTATTTGATATATGTGAGATGTGTTTGATATATGTGAGATGTGTTTGATATATGTGAGATGTGTTTGAAATATGTGAGATGTGTTTGGTATATGTGAAATGCGTTTGATATATGTGAGGTGTATTTGATATGTGTGTTCTCGTGTGCATGCGTGCTTCAATAACCGAGCAGTTGGTGCGTATGGAAAAGATTATGTGAAGATTACATGGTATTTTACTGCGTGCACTTTTCTTTCAGTTTCATGATGTGAATATGACTGTTGCAATGACGATAGGAAAGACCCCTTGGTGTATGACGAGTTAGTCACATGATCAATACTCTTTTTTTGTGTGTCCTAATTCTTCCCCTCCCCCCCCCCCCCCCCCGAGCCTGCGCTATGGCTGATCCACTCCTACTTCGGCAGGTTGTCTCTGTACGTTTTGGTTTCTTTCTTTTCTTATTTACAAAATTCCCTCTCCCCCTCCACCTTTGAATGAATGCAGGGGGCTGGGTGATCCAGAGGCAAGACGTCAGTCTCTAGACAGGAAGGTCTCGAGTTCGATATCCATCACAGGCGGTGGTCATTTTTAAAGAAAACAAAACATCCAATCCTTGGTTTCCTTGTGGCTTCAGCCTCCCCTGGTGGCTGGGTAGTGAGATGTGATGTTTAGCCCTCTCTGAAAATGGCGAAAGACATGAGGTTCCGTGTGTACTCACGCGCACTAAAGAATACTTTGCAGTTGAAAGTTGAGAGGAGGAGGCCAAAAATGGCCGCTATTCAAGAAACAATTGAAGCAAATCTACCCATGCCAAAGACGGATGAGTCGAGCAAAAGGCGCAGATTTCGCTGTTTGCCGTAACTAACGACACATCGCTGTTTGCCGTAACTAACGACACATCGCTGTTTGCCGTAACTAACGACACAACGCTGTTTGCCGTAACTAACGACATAACGCTGTTTGCCGTAACTAACGACACAACGCTGTTTGCCGTAACTAACGACACAACGCTGTTTGCCGTAACTAACGACACAACGCTGTTTGCCGTAACTAACGACACAACGCTGTTTGCCGTAACTAACGACATAACGCTGTTTGCCGTAACTAACGACACAACACTGTTTGCCGTAACTAACGACATAACGCTGTTTGCCGTAACTAATGACACAACGCATCCACACCCACTTAACGAGTGAACTTTAAAGAAGACAAATGAATGCAGGGCACAAATTGCTGATGAGTCAACGGATTTCGTTTTCACCCATGCTTTTCTCTCTACTAATATGATCTATTCCAAAGTTATAAATCGTGTCCACTCTCTAATAACACCAAAAACATCAGTTTAAATTGTCCAGACACACTAAAATGAAACAACACCAGACACACTAAAATGAAACGACACGTTAACATGTTCTATCTGTGTATTTGAGAAATTGGGGGCGCTGACAGCATGTGATGGAAGTGACTTCCCTTGGGCGTCCAAAAAACCTAACTCCATATTTCTAACAGTTCTTCTTCTTCTTCTTTCCTTCCTCATTTGCCTTTCAGCGTCGAGGGGAGATATAATTTGCGGTCTTTTGCTCTTCTGTTCGCATCTGCTGCTGTTATGTTTCCTTGTGCTTCTAATATTCCATCGACCCATCTTTTTCGTGGTCGACCCTTGGGTCTGGTGTTCTCATAACATGGATAACATACACAACATACGTACTATAAATACCATACATTACATTATATACCATACATACATTACATGCATAAATTACATTACATACCATATATACATTACATGCATAAATTACATTACATACCATATATATATTACATACCATATATACATTACATACATAAATTACATTACATACCATATATACATTACATACCATATATACATTACATACCATATATACATTACATACATAAATTGCATTACATACCTTATATACATTACATACCATACATACATTACATGCATAAATTACATTACATACCATATATACATTACATGCATAAATTACATTACATACCATATATGCATTACATACCATATATACATTACATACCATATATACATTACATACCATATATACATTACATACATAGAGAAAGATGAAATACCCATACTCATTGCATTATGGACTTGGAACCAACTGAGCCCACTATGGTTAAACTGATTACCTTTTGTTGCTCATTATAGTGATTCAATATGGTCAATCTGTTATGTTAGAAAACTCACGCTATTGCTTTACAGTCAAATGGCCTTTCTGTGAACTATCAAAGATGTGAGCATTTACAAGTACTTTGAACTTTCTACAATTCTCAAAGACGATAGTACTATAATGAAGATGTTGTTGTGGACAGTCAAGAGAAATCTCATTATACGCCCGGTTGGTGTGGTTGTCAATAATGTATACGATCACACCTTCCACTGGTAACGGCCTGATTAACCCGACTTATTTAACTAGACTCACGCGGACGAATTTACCCAGACCAATCTAGTTCAAAGCAAAACCAAAAATAGAACTACCATCACGCAGCTACAAAAGCACCACTTACAAGAAGCTACAACACCGAAAGTGAACACTGCTACAAGTACAACATTAAGCTCATTCGGCAGCAACAACAGCTTTCTTGTTTACAATATACAAGACGTCACACACTGTCTCAAAACGTACCACTTATTACCGTAATTCTACACGTCATCTACACGTCATCTCCAGTGAGGATAAGTCTTTACAATATTTCACATTTCATCGTCAAAATTAATAGCAACAAAGGAAGACAGGGAGAAGTAACCAACTTAGAACATGTCTTGTGATCAAAACTTGGAGTTTCCATCCAATATAGTCAAGGCATCGTAAGTAGTTCACATGTGGGTGAGTAATACGTAGTTCACTCAAGGGTGAGTAGTTCACTTGTGGATGAGTAGTGAGTAGTTCACTTGTGGGTGTGTAGTGAGTAGTTCACTTGTGGGCGTGTAGTGAGTAGTTCACTTGTGGGTGTGTAGTGAGTAGTTCACTTGTGGGCGTGTAGTGAGTAGTTCACTAGTGGGTGAGTATTACGTAGGTCACTTGTGGGTGAGTAATAAGTAGGTCACTCAAGGGGGAGTAGTTCACTTGTGTGTGAGTAGAAAGTAGGTCACTTATGGGTGAGTAATAAGTAGTTCACTTATGGGTGAGTAGTAAGTAGTTCACTTGTGGGGGAGTATTAAGTAGTTCACTTGTGGGTGAGTCAGAAGATCAATCATTAGTTAAGGTATTGAGAGGTCGTGGAAACATAGACCTGAGTGATGTAAGAGAAATATTCTACAAGAAATACTCTATAAGAAATGCTCTACAAGGTATACTGTGCTAGAGATACAGAACTGTGATTCAGTGGATTCCATCTCACTACACTATTCGTGGAAACGATGAGTCAGACAGGTTGGCAAAGGAAGGTAACAGATCACACCAGCCAGATAAAGGTACAACAGCTGAAGAATCAAAGAAGTTTGTTATGAACATAAATAAACGCAATACATAACACCAAGGCTGTAAGAAAAATTGTGCCAACTACCAGCTCGACAACAAAGAACAAGCAACCATTTTCAGACTCCGAACAGACCACAACAAGTTGAAGTACCATCTTTTCAACTCCCTTATGATAGTGTAACGGGCTTGTAAACGAGAAACTGTAACGGTGTATTACTCAACACCAGGCACCACTTGTAACGGGACTGTTGCCCATCTTTCATGCACCATTTGTGGCGGCTAAACAACCTCCCTCGTGGACCTGAATCTGGAGACTGTCTAGAGACTGACGTCTTGCCTCTGGATCACCCAGCCCCCTGCATTCATTCAAAGGTGGAGGGGGAGAGGGAATTTTGTAAATAAGAAAAGAAAGAAACCAAAACGTACAGAGACAACCTGCCGAAGTAGGAGTGGATCAGCCATAGCGCAGGCTCGCGGTGGGGAAGAATTAGGACACAAAAAAAGAGTATTGATCATGTGACTAACTCGTCATACACCATGGGGTCTTTCCTATCGTCATAGTAACAGCCATATTCACATCGGTATAGCAGAAAACTCGCCAATGACCGAGCCTCCAATATAATTGAATGGGGACTGTGTTAGGCAGCACTCTCGTTCAGATTCTGCCTTTCCGTTGTCGTGACAAGAAGTTCTGGAGATCAGCCCACTTGCCTGTTACCTCAGGTTACTGCCCCCGGATAGGGGCTGCACTGGTTCACTGCTCACAGATTCCGCCCTTGGCCTTTGATCGGTTCCTCACCGACTCCGCATTGTGACTTCCGTTGTTCATGACATCCAGTGTCCGTTCATCGCTAGGATAACAACACAGCTACAAGAATAAACATGAATTAACACCATTGAGAATTCACACGAATTGGTTTATTCATGTCATGACCACCTCTGATGGCCAGTCAACACCATTTCAAGTCCATTCATCCACCACTCAAGATTCGTGCTTCCTGACTTACTCGAGTCTATTACTTGTAGGCAACCACCTTCTACTAAGTCTTTTCACTAACTGCACTTCTACTTTCCTATGTCACTTGGCTTGACTTACTCTAAGCCTATAGAGGTGGCACAACCACGTTATCAAAGTCTCTTCAAAAGAACTGCACTGCTAAATTCATAATAATGTCACTTGTCGTGGCCTATTTTAAGCCTCTAGATTGTGGTACACCCACAGTATCAAAGTCCCTTCACAAGTACTGCGCTATTGAGTTCATAATTATATTACTTGCTTGGCTTACACTAAGCCTCTAGATTGTGACACACCCACGTTATCAAAGTCCCTTCACAAGAATGCACTACTAAATTCATAGTAATACTATTTGCTTGGCTTACACTAAGCCTATTGCCATTGGAACACTCCCATTAATGCAAGTCTTTTCAGCAACACTGCGAATTTCATCTTAATGCCCCTTAACTATCGTTGCTGACCGTCCTAACACATCTGCCTAGCTAGACTGCTATCTATTCACTAACCTGCTATCGCCAAGTCCTTATCAACTTTCTGGTTCCCACTTTCGGCTGTAACATCACCTACAGTCGTCTGGATCGAACCGTCGCCTCCTGCCGAATGAACTCGCATATCTATCCTTTGTCTCAGTTTTCCTTTTTCCCCTCCAATCATAATCTCCGTTTTATTTACCCTCGTTTCTACATTGTTCACAAATCCCGTGCCGCTCGATCTGCTCAGGCCGTTCATACTTAACGTGAATCCGACGTTTCCTCTTGTTTACGGCTCCTACCCCTTTTCCCCTTACCTCTCTCTAACCTTGGCCTTTATACTACCACACTCCCATTTCCCATCTTCCTTTATTTTACTGCTATCTCACCGTTTCACTAGAAACTTCTGATGAATGTGACTGGGGAAAAAAAACCGCCTGCAACAATCATGTCCAATATTTAATGAAAAGAGAAGACTTTTATGGCCATCACCGGTACCATAGCGGAACAAGCTGTATGGTGATGTCACCAGCATTGAGATAACGAACGCTTTCTTCGAACTTATTAATATTGACATCCTAAGGTGTACACAGCAGCAGCAGAAGAACTTATGGGTGAGTAGTGACTAGATCACATGTGATGAATAGTGACTAGATCACATGTGATGAGTAGTGACTAGATCACATGTGATGAGTAGTGACTAGATCACATGTGATGAATAGTGACTAGATCACATGTGATGAGTAGTGACTAGATCACATGTGATGAGTAGTGACTAGATCACATGTGATGAGTAGTGACTAGATCACATGTGATGAATAGTGACTAGATCACATGTGATGAATAGTGACTAGATCACATGTGATGAATAGTGACTAGATCACATGTGATGAGTAGTGACTAGATCACATGTGATGAGTAGTGACTAGATCACATGTGATGAATATTGACTAGATCACATGTGATGAATAGTGACTAGATCACATGTGATGAATAGTGACTAGATCATATGTGATGAATAGTGACTATGTCACTTGTGATGAATAGTGACTAGGTCACATATAATGAATAGTGACTAGATCACATGTGATGAATAGTGACTAGATCACATGTGATGAATAGTGACTAGATCACATGTGATGAATAGTGACTAGATCACATGTGATGAATAGTGACTAGATCACATGTGATGAATAGTGACTAGATCATATGTGATGAATAGTGACTAGATCATATGTGATGAATAGTGACTATGTCACTTGTGATGAATAGTGACTAGGTCACATATAATGAATAGTGACTAGGTCACATGTGATGAATAGTGACTAGATCACATGTGATGAATAGTGACTAGATCACATGTGATGAGTAGTGACTAGATCACATATGATGAATAGTGACTAGGTCACATGTGATGAATAGTGACTAGATCACATGTGATGAATAGTGACTAGATCACATATAATGAATAGTGACTAGGTCACATGTGATGAGTAGTGACTAGATCACATGTGATGAGTAGTGACTAGATCACATGTGATGCATAGTGACTAGATCACATGTGATGAATAGTGACTAGATCACATGTGATGAATAGTGACTAGATCACATGTGATGAATAGTGACTAGATCACATGTGATGAATAGTGACTAGATCACATGTGATGAATAGTGACTAGATCACATGTGATGAATAGTGACTAGATCACATGTGATGAATAGTGACTAGATCACATGTGATGAATAGTGACTAGATCACATGTGATGAATAGTGACTAGATCACATGTGATGAATAGTGACTAGATCACATGTGATGAATAGTGACTAGATCACATGTGATGAATAGTGGCAAGATCGCTTAACTCTTTCAGAACGGAAGCTTTTTATCAATGCAATGGAAGACTTCAAAGACAACATTTGTCATGGTTTTAAGAATAAATCTACGTATTTATATTTATATAACATATTACATATGAATTCTTAGATAATTGAACAAATTATTAGATTTCACCAATACCAAGGTGATGCAAGACATGTAAAAAGACTATGGTTTGATGACGGTTCACGCTAATCAATTTGGGAGCGGCGCACTATGCGGCGAAACTTACGCGGCCAAAATCGGCATGGCACACGGTGCGTCGGAACGTACGGAATGCGTTAAGCTTAATGGTTCACTTGTGGTGAGTAGTGAATTGTTCACTTGTGGTGAGTAGTGAATTGTTCACTTGCGGTGAGTAGTGAATTGTTCACTTGCGGTGAGTAGTGAATTGTTCACTTGTGGTGAGTAGTGAATTGTTCACTTGTGGTGAGTAGTGAATTGTTCACTTGTGGTGAGTAGTGAATTGTTCACTTGTGGTGAGTAGTGAATTGTTCACTTGTGGTGAGTAGTGAATTGTTCACTTGTGGTGAGTAGTGGTTTGTTCACTTGTGGTGAGTAGTGAATTGTTCACTTGTGGTGAGTAGTGAATTGCTCACTTGTGGTGAGTAGTGAATTGTTCACTTGTGGTGAGTAGTGAATTGTTCACTTGTGGTGAGTAGTGAATTGTTCACTTGTGGTGAGTAGTGAATTGTTCACTTGTGGTGAGTAGTGAATTGTTCACTTGCGGTGAGTAGTGAATTGTTCACTTGTGGTGAGTAGTGAATTGTTCACTTGTGGTGAGTAGTGAATTGTTCACTTGTAGTGAGTATTGAATTGTTCACTTGTGGTGAGTAGTGAATTGTTCACTTGTGGGTGAGTAGTGAATTGTTCACTTGTGGTGAGTAGTGAATTGTTCACTTGTGGTGAGTAGTGAATTGTTCACTTGTGGGTGAATAATGAACAGGTCACGTGTAGGGACGCACAGAGGTGTAGCCAGGATTTTCAGCGCCCGGCGACAAAGTCAGTTTTCGCCCCCTCGACACTGAAAGGCAAATGAGGAAGGAAAGAAGAAGAAGAAGAAGGGGACAACGTTAGTTTTTACGCCCTCGACGCTGAAAGGCAAATGAGGAAGGAAAGAAGAAGAAGAAGAAGGGGACAACGTTAGTTTTTACGCCCTCGACGCTGAAAGGCAAATGAGGAAGGAAAGAAGAAGAAGAAGAAGGGGACAACGTTAGTTTTCGCGTCCTCTCGTGTGAGCACAAGGTGGTTCGTCACGCTTTCCCGGAAATATTTGAGTTTTAGAACATAAAGACCTGCATTTCGTGACATAGTTTTAGTGAATGAAGATGGTAAAGTAAAATAGTTGAAGACAACAATGGTTCTTTGAAGATATTGAGTAGCAGAGGACACAATCATGAAACAAAAATGCATATACAAAATTAATGCTAAATACTAAAATATTAGACAAATATAACATCGCTAAAACCTAAAATATTACTTTGAATATCATCATCATGTGCCATACCGGTCGGCGTAGGCGATCATGTCCATCCACAATCTTCTATCTACAGTGCATCGTATCAGTTCTGTTGTTGACTGTTTTCCATGCCATGACACCAAGCTATCCAGTATTTTCTCTCTTTGTCGTCCGCGATCTCTCTTTCCTTTTATTTTGCTAGTTGTTACCAAGTATTCCAACTTTCCTCTTCTCATGATGTGCCCGAAAAATGTTGATTGCTTCTTTCTGATGTTTTTTATGAGCTCCCTTTTTGTGTTGGCCTCTTTGAGAACTTCCTCATTGGTCTTTTTAGCTGTCCAGGGAACTTTCAACATTTTTCTGAGAAATCCCATCTCTGTGGCATCCAATCGTCTTTTCATTTGTTTGTCTACTGTCCATGATTCGCTTCCATAGGTCAGAATTGGTTCTATATAGCACCAATGAACTCTCTTTCTCATTTTTATTGACATAGATTTGTTGCATAAGATATTTTTCATTTTCTGAAATGCTATTTTGGCCTGAGCTATTCTGCTTTTTATTTCCGTGGTACATCTTCCATCCGATGTTATTATTGTGCCCAAGTATTTGACGCGTTGCACTTGTTTCAAATTTGTCCTGTTTATTTTTATGCTGCATGCTAGTGATGATTGTTCCTTCGATATGACCATTACTTCTGTTTTCTTACTATTCAGACTGAGACCTTTCTTGTTGCTTTCTTTTACTATTATGTCTATTATTCCTTGTAGTTCACTCTCTGTCTCTGCTATTAAGACTGTGTTTCACTTAAACAGACAGCTGTCTTCATGTGAGAGTCTGTAATCCTACTCTGATTGAGTCTTGATCGCAGAGAGAGAGAGAGAGAGAGAGAGAGAGAGAGAGAGAGAGAGACTGTGTCATCCGCATATCGCAAATTATTTATGTTGTGACCGTTGACTTCCTTTTTTGTCTACTATTGATCTCATAATATGTTCGCTGTGAAGTGAAAACAAATCCGGCGACAGAACACAGCCTTGTCTGAGTCCTTGTTTTATAAGTTGAAATTGTCCTGTTTGGCTATTAATTCGTATAGCTGCTGTTTGTTGCCAGTACATGTTTTTTATGATTCGCAGATCCTTGCCATCAATGTTTAATTTCTCCAGCATATTTAGTATTTCCACGTGCTTTACTTTGTCAATGCTTTTGTGTACTTTGAATATAATAACCAGAAAAGCTAACATAAAGTAAAGACTTGGTGTGATGTAATGCTTTGGATGTCATTATGTAACTTCAAAGTGAAATTCTCCTTGCCTTTGCTGCTGCAAATTTATCGATTAGTTCCTCCAAATGTCTGCTGTCGGTAACCTCCCGCTACACACTCAGCAAAGCCAAGCCTGACAACCTTTCCTGTCCCATGGATGATCTCTGCTAGGACACAATCTTAACTTACTAAAAGACATTCACAACTGGCAATGGATGTTGCAACAAGCAGCAAGATCTCAAGACCAACTCTCAAATTTAGAAATACATCATTTCCATACTGCACAATGAAGCGAAGCAGGTCCTCTGATGTCGAAAGCTTAATATCAGCCCTTGAATATCATTCGGCAGTCTATTATTTCACAGAAAACCTCCAAGTCATCCAAGTCTGCACCATAACAGCTTCCCATAAAATGCATCTCTGGTTCAAGCTATTTTCATTAGTTGTGCACATCAGTTCCTTTATGTCTAAAAGAAAACCAAAGCTATAGTTTCTGATGAGCCCGTCTCCCATTTCTGTGTGTATTTTGTCAACTGTTCATCAGTCATTGCATTTCATTTTCTGATGCCAGCCGTACATCCACTGCTGTTTCTCCAGACATTTTCTTTTTCTCCCTCTGCGTCTGTCAGCTTTTACATCGCAAGTAGTGCACAGTTTCTTTGCATCTTCAAGATAATTGTTGCATATTTCATCACTGTTTTCTAGGAAATACCCTTGTAAAACCTGAATGATCAACATTATGGAAATTCATGGTGTGGTCCTGAAGCCTTTTTCTGATTCCGGTCAATCTTGACAATTACAGTATTTCAGTCAATCTTGGCAATTTCAGTATTTCAGTCAATCTTGGCAATTTCAGTATTTCAGTCAATCTTGACAATTACAGTATTTCAGTCAATCTTGACAATTATAGTATTTCAGTCAATCTTGACAATTACAGTATTTCAGTCAATCTTGACAATTAAAGTATTTCAGTCAATCTTGTGCTATGAAAGTCAAACATGGACCCTTTCTAAATCACATTTAAGAAAGATCAATACATGTGAGATGCGATGCTTGAGAAAAGTAACAAACAACACAAGAAGAGATAGAATACCAAATGAAACCATAAGAAAAATAGTAGGAACAAAACCCTGCCAAGAATATATAGAACAACAACAACTTAAATGGTTTGGTCACCTGGTCAGAATGAGTTCTCACCAATCACCATCAAGGGCGTTCTTCTCGAGAATGCATGGGAAAAGACCAAGAGGAAGACCCAGAAGAAAATGGATAGACGCAATGACAGAGACATGTAACAACAAAGGAAAATCACTAATTCAGACACTTCGAGCAGCTCAAGAACGACAAATGATATAAACCACGACACCTTTTAGGTATCAGTGAAACGAGAAAAGAAGAAGAAGAAGAAGAAGTCAATCATGACAATTACAGTATTTCAGTCAATCTTGACAATTACAGTATTTCAGTCAATCTTGACAATTACAGTATTTCAGTCAATCTTGACAATTACAGTATTTCAGTCAATCTTGACAATTACAGTATTTCAGTCAATCTTGACAATTACAGTATTTCAGTCAATCTTGACAATTACAGTATTTCAGTCAATCTTGACAATTACAGTATTTCAGTCAATCTTGACAATTACAGCATTTCAGTCAATCTTGACAAATACAGTATTTCAGTCAATCTTGACAATTACAGTATTTCAGTCAATCTTGACAATTACAGTATTTCAGTCAATCTTGACAATTACAGTATTTCAGTCAATCTTGACAATTACAGTATTTCAGTCAATCTTGACAATTACAGTATTTCAGTCAATCTTGACAATTACAGTATTTCAGTCAATCTTGACAATTACAGTATTTCAGAACCGAAGAAGAACCAAGAACTCAAATGTTAAAATCCGACGAACTTCCTGTCGTTATGGCGGATAGGTGGCTGGAACCGAAAGATGTTCCTTGTTGCAGTTTCTTCATATTCCAAGTCTAGCTTGCTGCCGGAGCTACTGAGTTAAGTGCTCTGTGTACACAATGAGGTGTGCGTTTCATCCGTTTTGATCGTGTTTCGATATTCCGATTGTTTTCGATGAATGATGATATCGTATGACGGGGAACAGATGGCTGTGTTCACTTTCTGTGCGGTTTCGCCTTATGTCTTTTGGCGTGTGCTGAGACTGCTACGATGGAGATTGCAGCTACCTTTCTCTGTTTGTTGTTTAGAAGATGAGATACTAATTCGAATGATTCCACTGGCACGGGCGGTTGAGCAATTATGGATTTTAATTCGTTTGCAGTGATACCGGGGCCTTCCATAACCATAACCATCATCCGATGCAACAACTGAATTGTATCTGAATGTTCATCCAGATCATATGCAATGTTTTCTAACAGTTCAACGAAGTGTTCTAGTTGATCATGTATCGGTTTAACAGCTTCTACTCTGACACTCCAACGGGGTTCTGATTCTGACCTCTCTAATACACCAAGAGCAGTTTGCAGACTGTCCCATCGAAGAGATGAACGCGAAAAAAAAATCTTGCATTGTTCTGAAAAATGTTACACCTACTACCTCATGGCTAACAACCTGAATCCCAACTAAATGTGTGTGGTTATCAGAGTTAACAAATGTAGCTCTTGAGTTAAGTGCATCAAGTCTTTGTTGCACTCCTGATTTATAGCCAGATATAACAGATGCATTGGCGTAACTCAGTGATCGTGACTCTTCGAAAGGAAATCTACCATTCTCCAGTTGTCCCGATGTCTGCACTATTATCTGCATTATTTGTATGGGCTGGAATTAATCCCAAGAAAGACACCTTCACAACTACAGTTTGTGACCTCAAAGTTTATATCTACAAATCTAATGGTCTCTGACATTTGTTCTTGGTGAGCAGCATTAGGAGTTGAATCAAACATTATTCCATAGTATTTGGCTCTCTGGATGTCACACACAAGTTGTTCTCTATTTGGCTCTCTGGATGTCATACACAAATTGTTCTCTATTTGGCTCTCTGGATGTCATACACAAGTTGTTCTCTATTTGGCTCTCTGGATGTCATACACAAGCTGTTCTCTATTTGGCTCTCTGGATGTTATACACAAGTTGTTCTCTATTTAGCTCTCTGGATGTCACACACAAGTTGTTCTCTATTTGGCTCTCTGGATGTCACACACAAGTTGTTCTCTATTTGGCTCTCTGGATGTCACACACAAGTTGTTCTCTATTTGGCTCTTTGGATGTTATACACAAGTTGTTCTCTATTTGGCTCTCTGGATATCACACACACAAGTTGTTCTCTATTTGGCTCTCTGGATGTCACACACACATTTGTCTCTATTTGGCTCTCTGGATATCACACACATATTTTTCTCTATTTGGCTCTCTGGATATCACACACACATTTTTCTCTATTTGGCTCTCTGGATGTCACACACACATTTTTCTCTATTTGGCTCTCTGGATGACACACACACATTTTTCTCTATTTGGCTCTCTGGATGTCACACACACATTTTTCTCTATTTGGCTCTCTGGATGTCACACACACATTTTTCTCTATTTGGCTCTCTGGGTGTCACACACATTTTTCTCTATTTGGCTCTCTGGATGTCACACACACATTTTTCTCTATTTGGCTCTCTGGATGTCACACACACATTTTTCTCTATTTGGCTCTCTGGATGTCACACACACATTTTTCTCTATTTGGCTCTCTGGATGTCACACACACATTGTTCTCAAACTGTAGATGACAAAACCCGGGAGAACTCCTTTTGTATCTCAGGAACGTAGTTGATCCTGGACGTTGCTGCACATACAAAATGTGACCCCCCATGACTGGATTAAACTCTGCAACAAGTTTCAGAAGTTTTATACATTTTACAGCGTTTCTGTGACTCTCCCGTTTTTCAGTTTCAGTGGAACTTTCTGTGGCCTCTTAGAGCCAAATATTGTTTAATTAAATATTTTTGGCAGCGGAACACCTTCTTTAAGTACTTGTCGCAATGTTTCCTCACCTTTCATTCTCCTTTCTAATTCTTTCCATTTGTTAAAGAATCCCGATACCTTTGGGAATTCTCACGCGCAGTAATTTTTGTCTGTTTTGTTTTCCAACTATGTCAACCATTTTCAGTTTCCAGAGCAGAAGAGTTACTGACTGAACTTTTGATGGGAAAAACAGACACGAAAAACCAAATGCTGTGCCTTTCACAGGGGAATATCGACCAAGATTGACTCACCGTACCTCCTTATTCTTTTCCTAATTGTTTTGTCAACCATGTGGAAGTCATTTATCTATTATTTTTGTGTGTAAAAGGCCCAGCACTATTTTGAAAATAAAGCGACCATCTCTTCACTATTTCTATGCGAAGTGCATCTGGCACGATTGCTTTTCCTGATGCCTGGTCAAACTTCATATATCCAAAGTCTTGATGATGAATCCAATCAGCTACAATTTTAGTATATTTGACATTGTCTTGTTGAACTGGATGAGGCAAATCATCATCCAAATCTTCATTTATTCATCTTCTCCAATTTATCTAAATCTGGCTACGTTGAATAAACTTTACTACTGTACTTTTCTTCTAAGTCTTTTTGTTCAAATCTTTTAGTAATGTCATAGGATGAGTATCGTTATATCCTCTACTGCTTTTGATGTCGATCATTCAGAATCCTTTTTTCTCTTTTCAGTAATGATATCAAAATTTTGTGTGGCTTCGCACATTCTTCAACTTAGGCCTTCCTTTATTTTCTTTCTGCTGCCCCACTTAATTTATTCCTGTCGTACTCGTTTCATTTGATTGAATATCTAAATAAATATATACATAACATTAATAGCTGATCATGTTGGAACTTAATACTTGTTTATTTTATGAATATTTGAACGAGTATAATTTGAAATGTTCCCAATCCACTGTTGCTCAACCGTTTTTACCCATGGCCTCCCACCCGTACTTTGTTTTCTTCGTGTGCCCCCCTCCCCCAATTCCTATGGCCCCTATATTTTCATATAGATCGTGTTTATATATATATATATATATATAAAATAAAACTATATTTACTACGATAATAGGAGCCGCGATAACTCAGTGGTTAGTGAACTGGACTACAAAGGACAAGAGGTAGGGTTCGATCCCAACCGATGGCTTCTGGATTCACCCAGCCTTAAATGGGTACCGGATTTTTTTTCTGGGAAAGTAAAGCGGCACGGGCGTAATACCGACCACATTACCCCAAAAATCATGTGCTGAGGGTCTGTAAAATGTATGATTACTAACACCATATGCCACTTGACGTGACGGGGGCTCCTTACTTTGTTATATATGATAATAATATGGCCTTTGGCGTCTTGTCAGACGGCTGGTAGCAAGCAATCATGATAAGTAAGTACTTTGGTAAAGCATTAGGTCTCATACTGGATGCTGCTTTACTGAACATCTTCTCTCGTGGCTGAATTTGCCAGTCCTGGACAGACAGATCCATCCACAGAACGAGCAAGGTTTATTTGAGGTACCTGGCCTTGTCTCTTTTCTCTTGCGCCTTTTGTCTTCTGAATTTGATATCAACACTGTCGCGAAAGTTGCTGTGCCATTTTTTATGTTTATTCTCCATGTGCTGCGATCCGCAGCCACATTTTCCCAGTTCCTTTCTCTTATAGAAAATTCCCTCAAGGAAGCCCTGCAAACATCCTTATATCTCAGCACTGGTGTGCCCTTTGGTCTCTTTCCGTCCTTAAATTCGCCATACATAACTATATATATGACTAACTATATAATATGCACAACACAGTTACATTGAAATGTATGCCTAAAATATGACAGTTGTAATAACAATAGATTCAACTGGCAAAATCAAGAAGTTCCCTATTCTCTTACATGATTTTCTCTCATTAGTTATAAATGTTGATATATTGCAAGAGCGATTAAACCGTTGTCATTTAACTTTCCGCCCGTTTCATCGCACCATGTGCGGCACGCCGATGTCGGTCGCCTATGTTTAGCCACACGGTGCGTCACTCAATTTGATTAGTGTCAACTGTCAACAAACCATATTCTCTTTGCATGTCTTGTATCACCTTGGTGTTAGCGAAATCTAATTTATTGTTCATATTATCTACAAATTCATATATAATATGTTATGTGTTAGATAAATATAAACATGCAGATTAATTTTTAAAACATAACAAATGTCACTGAAATTGCTTCCGTTGCATTGATAAAAAGCTTCCGTACTGAAAGAGTTCAATATGTAGATTTATGAACGTAAATTTACTGATTTTTGTCACCGTTGGTCCACTGATCCCATGCTTTCTTTTGAAAGTGTAATACCTTAAATTAAGCAGATGGACTGTGTGTGGTCTTGCAGTTTTAGGGGTTGATCCGTAGCCAATATACTCATCTGTGTATTGTCAACTTTTCTTCATTGTCGAGGTAGCATGGAATGATGTACTCAGTAATTTATGTAGTGGGAATGGGAAAACAATTTTGAAACGGAGACAAACTGTATATTACATATCTTTGCAGCTGGAAAATTATAAAAATATTTTTTTTTAAATAAACAAAAGCAATAAAATCTTCCTAAACAAAAACAATGAAAAAATTATGGCATTGCAAAACTTATATAATTATCCATTTGACTTGAAATCAATTTTAAGTGTATAACGTTATCTATAATTCAACATATACAAAAATGTATATCACTATATAATTGTGTATATACTCACAAATCAAGGGTTATGTTTGCCACAATAGATTTTTACGATGCATAGAAATGAAATACAGCAGACGCGAAAGGACTGACAAATTTTGTGATCTGTAAAGCTTAGATCTGATAAAGTGACATATTTTGTAATCTGTAATACTTAGATCTGATAAAGTGACATATTTTGTAATCTGTAATACTTAGATCTGATAAAGTGGCATATTTTGTAATCTGTAATACTTAGATACTGCAATATGTGCCATTTTGGCATGCAGGGTTTTTGCTTTTGAGATTGTAGTTCTGCCCTATGTGCCGTCTTCGGCTCGAAAGGACAATAGATAGATAGAATACTTAGATCTGATAAAGTGACAAATTTTTTTAAAAATCTGTAATACTTAAATCTGATAAAGTGACAAATTTTGTGATCAGTAATACTTAGATTTGACAAAGTGACAAATTTTGTGATCTGTAATACTTAGATCTGATAAAGTGACAAATTTTGTAATCTGTAATACTTAGATCTGATAAAGTGACACATTTTGTGATCAGTGATACTTAGATCTGATAAAGTGACACATTTAAAAAAAAAAATCTGTAATACTTAAATCTGATAAAGTGACAAATTTTGTGATCAGTAATGCTTAGATCTGATAAAGTGACAAATTTTGTGATCAGTAATACTTAGATCTGACAAAGTGACACATTTTGTGATCTGTAATGCTTAGATCTGATAAAGTGACACATTTTGTGATCAGTGATACTTAGATCTGATAAAGTGACACATTTAAAAAAAAATCTGTAATACTTAAATCTGATAAAGTGACAAATTTTGTGATCAGTAATGCTTAGATCTGACAAAGTGACACATTTTGTGATCTGTAATGCTTAGATCTGACAAAGTGACACATTTTGTGATCTGTAATGCTTAGATCTGATAAAGTGACAAATTTTGTGATCAGTAATACTTAGATTTGACAATCTTGTACACCTAGTATATACTCCTACGAAGTTCGTCCACACCACATAATAAATGAGTAAAGATAACAGAACATCTAGGCTAAACAGTGGCCGAGTTGGGGAAAAAAAAGGGGGGGTTGGGGTGAGGGGAGGAAGCCAGAAGTAGAAAGAAAAAAAAATGTTGCAGACATGAAAGACGGATCGGCCATCCAGGATTGCCACTTTAACGACCGCCAAATACTTCTGATGTGTGGTTGTTTTAGGGCTGCTAATGAAAGAATTCACTTAGTGAAAAAAAAGATATCTGCGGTAGTATTCTACAAGCATCTGTATTCCTATGCCTGGTTTCGTGCCGTGGCTTCCCTATTATGCCATTTTTTTCCTGAGGCCTTTCCCCCGAAAAAAAACAAAATGTGCCCCACCTCCCCCTCGGAGGCCATAAGGCCCCTGGTAGAGAAGAGACAAATAATAATAAAAGAATATTATTATAGAGGGAAACTTCCGAGGCGATCATCAGGATAGGCGAACTTGACATTTTAGATTGAAACCGGAAAGGACACCGGAAGTGCATTTAAAGAGGGCACAACATTTTATTAAGAAATTCTTTCGTAATTCTATCTATCTATTGACCTTTCGAGCCGTAACCGGCCCATAGGGCGTAGACCAAGATACACCTTCTCCTATATGAATTTTTGTTCTAGCAGTTTTCTTTTAAAGATATTTTATTAAATCTCGCCATCTGTCTCTGTTCTGTGCAAGCAGTTCTATCTCATTGAGGGAGCCGATTCCTGCTGCTCTTGCCTCTCTCATCAATGTTCTTCTCAGTGTCTCCCTGGGTCTTCCTCTTTTTCTTTTACCTGTTGTTTCCCATATGAGGGCTTGCTTTGCTATTCGATTATTATCTCTTCTCATCACATGTCCAACGTATGACCATCGTCTTTTCTTTATTACTGAAGATATTAGTGGTTGATTGGCGATTTCTCTAATTTCCTCGTTTGTTTTGAATTCGTTCCATTCTATACCAAGTATTTGGGGCCGAAAAAACTATCATTATTATCTACTGCTAATTTACACATTCTGTATCAGGTCTACGTTTCATTAACAACATCGTTTTTACGATAGCGGCTTGTTAAACCTCTGATCAACGGTTCAATACCAAGCCGGAGAAAAATAATTCCTCCATTTTGGAAACAACCGGAAGACAACTTTCGTAATTAAGTAACATAAATTTGGCGCCCCCCCCCCCAGATGCTGCGCCCGGGGAACTACCATTCCCCCCCCCCATGCCACTGGGAGTAATGAATAGTTCATTAGTGAGCGAGTAATGAATAATTCACTTGTTGGTGAGTAGTTAATAGCTCAACTGTAGTAAGCAGTTCACCTGCGGTAAGTTGTGAATAGTTTTCTAGTTGGTTGGCAGAAACTGGATCACTTGTGAGAGATAAATAGAAAACTTGAGCAGTGGTTGTTGAGTGGCACAAATCATGAGTAGTATACAAGGGTCCAACTAAGTCGCATTTGGCCCGTAAATTAACAAAGATATATAGTGTGGTGCGCAGCGCACCACATGTACACGAGAGACAAGGGGAGTTAACCATGCCATTTCGTGTCCGGATGTTGACCTATAGTCCCGGTGACCGCGGAAGTGCCCTGTTTATGTCTGGTGTGTGCTGACTTTGGAGTTCTTTATGTACTTGATCGTTAGTGATAGGTTAGTAGATTATATAACATCTAGGAAAAACGAGCAATATAAAACAGAAGACAAAATATATATTTTATTCTTTTATTAGCTCAATAGGTATATAACATACATTGATATTATATATCATTACAAACATAGTCAGTACATTGAGTAAATATATAGCACAAGTATAACAATTATTTATAGCTATGTAGTTGGGTGTCTGCTTAGCTCTATGTCATAAATGAATCATAAGGGGTGAAACTGTTAGAGATTGCTGGGTAGTCTAAACTGGTAGTGTAAAGAGTTAAATATCTAGAGGCTTAGTCGAGACGTTATCATCAGCTACCTTTCTTTTTATATAGAAATAGGAAAGAGCATTTCTTGTTTGACTGTAGGAAAATATGGAATTATTTAAGACTTTGAAACCTACATTTTTCCCACCCTTAGCCTTTTTCGTGGCGAGAACCTCTAAAAACATATCTTTATCTAATTTGTTGTGTTGCTTGCTTAGCCCTTTACAACTGATTTTATCGTAATCCCCACTACAATGGTACGTCTTACTACATAAGCTAACAAGAGCCGTCCCTTCGTACTCTAGTTTAAAAAGCCCAGGCGTTCGTTTGGTGTACGCTTTAACACCCTTACAGTTTATACAGTCTGTCTTGCTAATATGCTCATCGCAAAACTCGGCGGGAAACCAGTCTTTATATACGGTATTAAACTCAGCCCGCAGCCCTGACTTAACTATATCCTCCAACTTAGGTGCACTTAAAGCCAAGTATAAACTATCAGTATCTGTTTCACATAACTGAAAGTCGGATCTAGCCACAAACTTATCTAAGAACTCGAAATAAAAATCTAACATACGAAGTTTTGCATACTGATAGACGAAGAAACCGATTTGTAGGGGTAAGTCCCAAACAGTTTTCTTTTTCTCCATCTCAACTTCAAAAAGATCCACACCTATTTCAGCCATCTTTTTAAACCGGGAACTATTAATCATTTTCGATATCTCACCCCCCTGAACATATGAGACAGCGCTATGATTGGCCTTATCGGTTAGAGTCTTCCCATAGGCTGAGTTTCCTAAGAGCTTCATCGTATCACTTACTATAGATTGATTTTCGTCTAGATCACCAGCCCGCCTAGCGTCTGAAACCATTTCTCCAAACTTTTTAAAACAACTAGACGGTTGATATTCTATCACCTGATAAATTTTTGTTACCTCCAAGCCGTGGTCTAAATACCATTTTAACAGCGGTGTTGCCAACAAAATTTTTTCCCCGACATAACTACCTATTAGGGTGCGACGAGGGGTTGACAACAAGTTATGTTTGAGGGCATATTCACCCATAAACGGTCCAATATCATCACGCGTGACGTCAATATTTTTGAAAATTGGAGTCATCTCACTGAAATGTTCCTTCAGGCGGTCGGGGACATGAAGATCACATTCCACTAAACCAAAACATGTCCCATCTGAAACAGAAGTCAGAATCTGTTTATCACTGAGAGGGAGCCCTTCTTTAGAGTAAGAGGGTCTAGCTCGAGGGATGGCTTTAGAAAGGAAAGCCCTAATGGTTGGGTCAGACTTTTTCAGAGCCTGCCACTCACATTCCCACATAACTTCTACTGTGACTTTGACCTCCTCAGTTAGATAGGTGTGTATCTCACATGTTTTTTCAAACAGCTCGAACAAGGGCTTATTATTAACAGGGTTTCTATCTTTACCTTTGGTGAGGGGGCAGTCTTTGTGACCATGGTACAAACAACCATGAAAATTATAGCCTCTTCTATTGGATTTATCCCACCCATCCACAGGGATATTTCTATCACCTAACCGAAACTCCCTCCCATTAAACTGAGTTTTCAACTCCACCCCTTTCTGGTGGGCGACCCACGTTAGCCACTCTCTACTTTGTTGGACATAATAGTTATCTTTTTCCACCCTAAACCCGGTCTCCATTCTTCTAATAATTGGGTAATCTGTTGGCATTGGGTTCATCAGAGCCCAAAGATACAACGCATTGGCATCGTATCCTTGGATGGATTGGACCAGCTTTCCTCCCCTAATAAACGTTTTGCCTACCTCGTGATACCTATGGAAAATTATAGAGGGACCTCCAACGATATTAGCCCTAATCATTGTGTGTAGACTAGCCTGTTTGCTCGAACATAAACTAAACATTACACCCCTATCAACGGTCTTAAAAAGATACTTTAAACAAACACCCGGAACCGAAATGGCGTCTTTAAAACAGTCCACACCCCGCTCCCCATAAAAACGAACCTGCTGCTCCAAGGCTTCTAAAAATGGGACTACATCTTTGTTATTATACCAAATCAAAAAGTCCTTAAGGGTCGTCATCTTATTAACCTTCCAGACCTTTTTACACAGAGCGTATTCCTCCTTGGAAATGTTGGCATTTTTTAACGACGAATGAAATGCTTCGTGTGGGGGTAACTCCGTCTCATTCAACTTGTTTAAATCCGTTATGTACTCGTAACAGAAAACACCCTTTGTCTCCTCTACTTTATAAGCGGCCAGATATTTACTATAGCTAAACCCGGGGGCTAGATAGTTTACAATATCTAAGAATTTTAGATTCTGTGTTGCAATACACATAAAGTTATTGTTTCTTTTAACTATAAACTTGAACGGTTTTGGTACTTTGTAGTCCCCTTCAATTTTATCTTCCTCTTCCGCGTTAACCTCGGTTTCTTCTTCTTCCTCTTCCATACTATCTTCTTCTTCGTCCACTTGGGCAGTGACATCCATGAAGTGCTTTATTAAATAAGGTTTAATGACGTTGACGTCATATTTCCCCGAGTTAAACCCTATAACTGGAAGCTCTTTTAAATACTCATCAAACTTAGCTATTAGCTTGTGTTTGTTCAGTTCATGGAGTTGAGTAAAAATACTGTCAAACCGAGCTCGCAACAACGAGTATGCCGTATCAGCGATACCAGTGAGGTAATCAACCATCTGACTAACTAAAACCTGTGGGTCACCCTTCGTTATGAAGCATATTGGTCCCTCCCACCCAGGGACATTTGACGCTATAGAGCAGGAGAGGGGCACGTGTTTAGCTACAAAGGTAGTCGACTGAGTCTCTTGTGGAACATTCCTACTATCAAAGTAACATTCATAATCGAATGTCGCCCTGAACGGGTAAATAAAAGACTCTGGGGTACTGATCCCTTCAGCGCTGATCGCGACCCATACACTTTCAGGTGAAGAGTAAACCCCACCCTTATATGTCTCTACAGCCATATCCCCATTACAAGTTTTTTCGTGCCTATCCATACGCCCAAACTTTTTCCACAATTTCCCACATTTTCCACAAGAAAAGCTTTTACTAGCCCTAGAAAGATCGTTTATATAAAAGAAGTGGTTTTTGTAAAGTAAAAGACGGAGAGTTTCACTATAACTACTGCCACTTCTCAGGACAATACGCAAGGCTTGGTCAGAATCAAACTCAAAAATATCTATGTTTATTGAAAAACAATTTTCTAAGAGAGGCATTTCGGCAAGAGTTACACCGTGAAAGCTACTTAACATTAGAGACGGGTTAAACTGTTTGAAAAGTAATCTCGAAGCCTTCCTAACATCTTTAACAGAGGTACCTCTATGGACAGCTAGACAACGGAAGAAGCAGAGATTATCATTGTAAACTTTAGAATGGGAATCGGTTTGAAGGATATTAATGCCGTAGTTGGATGCAATGTAGGGTGGGATATCTAGCAGACACCCTATAGGATAATCTTGAAGTTTATAAATGTAAACACTCGTACTGACTAACGCCTCCAAGGTATATTTGGTTGTCTCCCTGTTTTTATTTGCATACCCTAATATATCACTTTCATTTAATCTATCGACAAACGTTTCAAAATCATGTCTGTTGTTAACTAACAAGGGTTTGTCTAACCCTGTCGCATTATTCGAGCTGGCGTGAAAGTAACGCAATCCCTGTGTCTCCCTATGTCTTAAAACTAGATGATGACTATAATTCACCTTGAAACGCTTTTTCTGGGCTAGAAAAATTGGGTTTACAAGGGTCTTCCAATCTATAGGAGTATCAGACTGATGAAATATAGTGTACGTGTCCAGGTATTTGTTCCTACGGTCATGTGTTCGAATAGCTAACCAGTTGTTCTTATATATCTTTCTAATATCTTGAGGCAACTTATTTAAAGTGTCTATTTCATTAATAAGTCTTGGTCTCTTTGAGGGGTCTTGAGTCGAACTCTTTACTGCCCGCTTGCGTGAGGTTGTCGATACTTGTGGACGTGCTGGTGAGGCAGGAACTAATGATACAAGAGATACCGAATGCTCTGTCTTGATATGTCTGGCAAGGCTGTCTGCTCTATTATATACGCGTCCACAAACATCACATTTATATTCCTGACGCCCATGTACACTAGCAACGTGTCGTGTTACGATCCGGCTCCGTGTAAAAGTTTTGGAGCAGAGATGACAAATGTTAGACATCTGTAGAAAAGAAATTGAAACATTACAACTAAAGAACAGTGAACATTACAAGAAAGAAAACAAGAAAAGTAAACAATGAGAACTATCGAAATTAATATTAAAGAACTATGATCACACTTACTTTTTATGTGTCTGAAGGCACGAAACACATCCATCGTCAAGAACTGTAAGCGAAAGTCTGATTACAAGCTTCACAGATATATACACTTGAAACACCGGAAGTGTTACTAAAAATAGAACTGACCTCTGAGGCAATACCGGATGTGTTACTAAAAATAGTTTTTGACCGCTGACGCAATGCCCGCTTTATTTTAGACATCCCCATTGCAAAAATTTACATTAAAAACCACTTTTAGGATTTTACCCCCTTATCATTTTTTGAGGGTTACGCCCATGGAATCGATAAAAATCGTAATTTTAGCACGTAGGCTTACTTAAAACTTTATTTTAGACATCCCCATACCAAAAATTTACTTAAAAATCACTTTTGACATTGTAACCCCCTTACCATTTTTGAGGGTTACGCCCCTGAAAGCGATAAAAATCGTAAATTTAGCACGTAGGCTTACTTAAAACTTTATTTTAGACATCCCCACACCAAAAATTAACTTAAAAATCACTTTTGAAATTGTAACCCCCCTTACCATTTTTGAGGGTTACGCCCCTGAAATCGAAAAAAAATTGAAATATAACCTCAAGGCATACCTAAAACTTTATTTTAGACATCCCCACACCAAAAAATAACTCAAAAATCACTTTTTAAATTGTTACCCCCCTTAAAATTTTTGAAAAAAAGAACAAAAAGCTTGTAGTAGTAGTGGCTGTGAACATACCCAACATACTACTTCTCGTGCGGTTTTGGTGCAGTTTCGGTGCATGTTATTCCACTTTTGGGGTGAGTTCACAGTCACCTATACTACTAGCTTTTTTTTTTTTTTATGGAATTTGATATGTAGGGGTGTCAAAAATTATGTGGGAGGTATGCCTTGAGGTTATATTTCAATTTTTTATCAATTTCAGGGGCGTAACCCTCAAAAATTTTAAGGGGGGTAACAATTTAAAAAGTGATTTTTGAGTTAATTTTTGGTGTGGGGATGTCTAAAATAAAGTTTTAGGTATGCCTTGAGGTTATATTTCAATTTTTTTTCGATTTCAGGGGCGTAACCCTCAAAAATGGTAAGGTGGGTTACAATTTCAAAAGTGATTTTTAAGTAAATTTTTGGTGTGGGGATGTCTAAAATAAAGTTTTAAGTAAGCCTTCGTGCTAAATTTACGATTTTTATCGCTTTCAGGGGCGTAACCCTCAAAAATGGTAAGGGGGGTTACAATGTCAAAAGTGATTTTTAAGTAAATTTTTGGTATGGGGATGTCTAAAATAAAGTTTTAAGTAAGCCTACGTGCTAAAATTACGATTTTTATCGATTCCATGGGCGTAACCCTCAAAAAATGATAAGGGGGTAAAATCCTAAAAGTGGTTTTTAATGTAAATTTTTGCAATGGGGATGTCTAAAATAAAGCGGGCATTGCGTCAGCGGTCAAAAACTATTTTTAGTAACACATCCGGTATTGCCTCAGAGGTCAGTTCTATTTTTAGTAACACTTCCGGTGTTTCAAGTGTATATATCTGTGAAGCTTGTAATCAGACTTTCGCTTACAGTTCTTGACGATGGATGTGTTTCGTGCCTTCAGACACATAAAAAGTAAGTGTGATCATAGTTCTTTAATATTAATTTCGATAGTTCTCATTGTTTACTTTTCTTGTTTTCTTTCTTGTAATGTTCACTGTTCTTTAGTTGTAATGTTTCAATTTCTTTTCTACAGATGTCTAACATTTGTCATCTCTGCTCCAAAACTTTTACCCGGAGCCGGATCGTAACACGACACGTTGCTAGTGTACATGGGCGTCAGGAATATAAATGTGATGTTTGTGGACGCGTATATAATAGAGCAGACAGCCTTGCCAGACATATCAAGACAGAGCATTCGGTATCTCTTGTATCATTAGTTCCTGCCTCACCAGCACGTCCACAAGTATCGACAACCTCACGCAAGCGGGCAGTAAAGAGTTCGACTCAAGACCCCTCAAAGAGACCAAGACTTATTAATGAAATAGACACTTTAAATAAGTTGCCTCAAGATATTAGAAAGATATATAAGAACAACTGGTTAGCTATTCGAACACATGACCGTAGGAACAAATACCTGGACACGTACACTATATTTCATCAGTCTGATACTCCTATAGATTGGAAGACCCTTGTAAACCCAATTTTTCTAGCCCAGAAAAAGCGTTTCAAGGTGAATTATAGTCATCATCTAGTTTTAAGACATAGGGAGACACAGGGATTGCGTTACTTTCACGCCAGCTCGAATAATGCGACAGGGTTAGACAAACCCTTGTTAGTTAACAACAGACATGATTTTGAAACGTTTGTCGATAGATTAAATGAAAGTGATATATTAGGGTATGCAAATAAAAACAGGGAGACAACCAAATATACCTTGGAGGCGATAGTCAGTACGAGTGTTTATATTTATAAAATTCAAGATTATCCTATAGGGTGTCTGCTAGATATCCCACCCTACATTGCATCCAACTACGGCATTAATATCCTTCAAACCGATTCCCATTCTAAAGTTTACAATGATAATCTCTGCTTCTTCCGTTGTCTAGCTGTCCATAGAGGTACCTCTGTTAAAGATGTTAGGAAGGCTTCGAGATTACTTTTCAAACAGTTTAACCCGTCTCTAATGTTAAGTAGCTTTCACGGTGTAACTCTTGCCGAAATGCCTCTCTTAGAAAATTGTTTTTCAATAAACATAGATATTTTTGAGTTTGATTCTGACCAAGCCTTGCGTATTGTCCTGAGAAGTGGCAGTAGTTATAGTGAAACTCTCCGTCTTTTACTTTACAAAAACCACTTCTTTTATATAAACGATCTTTCTAGGGCTAGTAAAAGCTTTTCTTGTGGAAAATGTGGGAAATTGTGGAAAAAGTTTGGGCGTATGGATAGGCACGAAAAAACTTGTAATGGGGATATGGCTGTAGAGACATATAAGGGTGGGGTTTACTCTTCACCTGAAAGTGTATGGGACGCGATCAGCGCTGAAGGGATCAGTACCCCAGAGTCTTTTATTTACCCGTTCAGGGCGACATTCGATTATGAATGTTACTTTGATAGTAGGAATGTTCCACAAGAGACTCAGTCGACTACCTTTGTAGCTAAACACGTGCCCCTCTCCTGCTCTATAGCGTCAAATGTCCCTGGGTGGGAGGGACCAATATGCTTCATAACGAAGGGTGACCCACAGGTTTTAGTTAGTCAGATGGTTGATTACCTCACTGGTATCGCTGATACGGCATACTCGTTGTTGCGAGCTCGGTTTGACAGTATTTTTACTCAACTCCATGAACTGAACAAACACAAGCTAATAGCTAAGTTTGATGAGTATTTAAAAGAGCTTCCAGTTATAGGGTTTAACTCGGGGAAATATGACGTCAACGTCATTAAACCTTATTTAATAAAGCACTTCATGGATGTCACTGCCCAAGTGGACGAAGAAGAAGATAGTATGGAAGAGGAAGAAGAAGAAACCGAGGTTAACGCGGAAGAGGAAGATAAAATTGAAGGGGACTACAAAGTACCAAAACCGTTCAAGTTTATAGTTAAAAGAAACAATAACTTTATGTGTATTGCAACACAGAATCTAAAATTCTTAGATATTGTAAACTATCTAGCCCCGGGTTTAGCTATAGTAAATATCTGGCCGCTTATAAAGTAGAGGAGACAAAGGGTGTTTTCTGTTACGAGTACATAACGGATTTAAACAAGTTGAATGAGACGGAGTTACCCCCACACGAAGCATTTCATTCGTCGTTAAAAAATGCCAACATTTCCAAGGAGGAATACGCTCTATGTAAAAAGGTCTGGAAGGTTAATAAGATGACGACCCTTAAGGACTTTTTGATTTGGTATAATAACAAAGATGTAGTCCCATTTTTAGAAGCCTTGGAGCAGCAGGTTCGTTTTTATGGGGAGCGGGGTGTGGACTGTTTTAAAGACGCCATTTCGGTTCCGGGTGTTTGTTTAAAGTATCTTTTTAAGACCGTTGATAGGGGTGTAATGTTTAGTTTATGTTCGAGCAAACAGGCTAGTCTACACACAATGATTAGGGCTAATATCGTTGGAGGTCCCTCTATAATTTTCCATAGGTATCACGAGGTAGGCAAAACGTTTATTAGGGGAGGAAAGCTGGTCCAATCCATCCAAGGATACGATGCCAATGCGTTGTATCTTTGGGCTCTGATGAACCCAATGCCAACAGATTACCCAATTATTAGAAGAATGGAGACCGGGTTTAGGGTGGAAAAAGATAACTATTATGTCCAACAAAGTAGAGAGTGGCTAACGTGGGTCGCCCACCAGAAAGGGGTGGAGTTGAAAACTCAGTTTAATGGGAGGGAGTTTCGGTTAGGTGATAGAAATATCCCTGTGGATGGGTGGGATAAATCCAATAGAAGAGGCTATAATTTTCATGGTTGTTTGTACCATGGTCACAAAGACTGCTCCCTCACCAAAGGTAAAGATAGAAACCCTGTTAATAATAAGCCCTTGTTCGAGCTGTTTGAAAAAACATGTGAGATACACACCTATCTAACTGAGGAGGTCAAAGTCACAGTAGAAGTTATGTGGGAATGTGAGTGGCAGGCTCTGAAAAAGTCTGACCCAACCATTAGGGCTTTCCTTTCTAAAGCCATCCCTCGAGCTAGACCCTCTTACTCTAAAGAAGGGCTCCCTCTCAGTGATAAACAGATTCTGACTTCTGTTTCAGATGGGACATGTTTTGGTTTAGTGGAATGTGATCTTCATGTCCCCGACCGCCTGAAGGAACATTTCAGTGAGATGACTCCAATTTTCAAAAATATTGACGTCACGCGTGATGATATTGGACCGTTTATGGGTGAATATGCCCTCAAACATAACTTGTTGTCAACCCCTCGTCGCACCCTAATAGGTAGTTATGTCGGGGAAAAAATTTTGTTGGCAACACCGCTGTTAAAATGGTATTTAGACCACGGCTTGGAGGTAACAAAAATTTATCAGGTGATAGAATATCAACCGTCTAGTTGTTTTAAAAAGTTTGGAGAAATGGTTTCAGACGCTAGGCGGGCTGGTGATCTAGACGAAAATCAATCTATAGTAAGTGATACGATGAAGCTCTTAGGAAACTCAGCCTATGGGAAGACTCTAACCGATAAGGCCAATCATAGCGCTGTCTCATATGTTCAGGGGGGTGAGATATCGAAAATGATTAATAGTTCCCGGTTTAAAAAGATGGCTGAAATAGGTGTGGATCTTTTTGAAGTTGAGATGGAGAAAAAGAAAACTGTTTGGGACTTACCCCTACAAATCGGTTTCTTCGTCTATCAGTATGCAAAACTTCGTATGTTAGATTTTTATTTCGAGTTCTTAGATAAGTTTGTGGCTAGATCCGACTTTCAGTTATGTGAAACAGATACTGATAGTTTATACTTGGCTTTAAGTGCACCTAAGTTGGAGGATATAGTTAAGTCAGGGCTGCGGGCTGAGTTTAATACCGTATATAAAGACTGGTTTCCCGCCGAGTTTTGCGATGAGCATATTAGCAAGACAGACTGTATAAACTGTAAGGGTGTTAAAGCGTACACCAAACGAACGCCTGGGCTTTTTAAACTAGAGTACGAAGGGACGGCTCTTGTTAGCTTATGTAGTAAGACGTACCATTGTAGTGGGGATTACGATAAAATCAGTTGTAAAGGGCTAAGCAAGCAACACAACAAATTAGATAAAGATATGTTTTTAGAGGTTCTCGCCACGAAAAAGGCTAAGGGTGGGAAAAATGTAGGTTTCAAAGTCTTAAATAATTCCATATTTTCCTACAGTCAAACAAGAAATGCTCTTTCCTATTTCTATATAAAAAGAAAGGTAGCTGATGATAACGTCTCGACTAAGCCTCTAGATATTTAACTCTTTACACTACCAGTTTAGACTACCCAGCAATCTCTAACAGTTTCACCCCTTATGATTCATTTATGACATAGAGCTAAGCAGACACCCAACTACATAGCTATAAATAATTGTTATACTTGTGCTATATATTTACTCAATGTACTGACTATGTTTGTAATGATATATAATATCAATGTATGTTATATACCTATTGAGCTAATAAAAGAATAAAATATATATTTTGTCTTCTGTTTTATATTGCTCGTTTTTCCTAGATGTTATATAATCTACTAACCTATCACTAACGATCAAGTACATAAAGAACTCCAAAGTCAGCACACACCAGACATAAACAGGGCACTTCCGCGGTCACCGGGACTATAGGTCAACATCCGGACACGAAATGGCATGGTTAACTCCCCTTGTCTCTCGTGTACATGTGGTGCGCTGCGCACCACACTATATATCTTTGTTAATTTACGGGCCAAATGCGACTTAGTTGGACCCTTGTATACTACTATCATGTTATGTTTTATCTGTTAATTACACACCACCGCCAGGTTTTAACATTTATTTGACCTGTATGTGTTGGTAAAACGGACTCAGACAAAGCTACTGAGCTGTCAACAGTAGCGAAACACAACTGACCAAAAATCTATATTCGCACTTCACTTGGTTGAGTTGCTGACGCAACGAATCTGCATACGAAAGCGCAAAATACTGGACGATCAACAAGTATGTAGTAGAATTATGAAACAGAATCGTTTGATAATAAGAATTTGTTTTATATCGTAGAAATTCTTGTAAGAGATTTGTCAGTAACCACAGTTTGCGGGAGAAAGATAAAAGTACAACTTGGCCAAACGCGTGCTTTGATTATCTTCTTTTAGCATACATTTGGAATAGCGTATCGGCCTGGGGTGAACCACACATTGAACACAAACATGCTGTTGGATATCAGTGTCTGTCTATCAGCTATAATGTTATCCATGAGTTGGATATAGGAGAGGAGGAAGAATGGGGTTAATAACTTGTGACAGACACGGCGCAAAGTTTAGGTTATACCTGCATTCTAGGACATGGAAAATAAAGCTTAAAGAGGAGGACTGTACCTTGGTTCTTTAATAACTAATAAGTTTATCATAAGATAAAGAGAGAGAGAGAGAGAGAGAGAGAGAGAGAGAGAGAGAGAGTACAGCAGAACATTTAATGACCAGTCTTTTTTGTAACTAAATTGTCCTATTTTAGAATGATAGTTACGTCTGTATGCAGAACAGTGGTACGGGGATATTGAGGCTCATGTTGGAGCTTTTGCTGTGTTTTTGTGTTTGCGTATTTTTGTATTACCATATTTGATGTCTTTTTACATCTCTAATCTTAAAGCTATTCCTTACCAGTTACCATTTCTATCAGTCTGTAGCAGTTGTTGCCTTATGTTGAGTCTTGTTGGACAGGCAGATAACTTTGAATCAGAGTGCTGGTCGCAGATAGGTCACATGCCTGTGGAAAGCTGGATGTACAAAATATCTTTTGAAATTCTAACACTTTTATACGGGTCACGTATCCAAGCCATCTCAAACGAAGTTCATTTAGCACAGTTTATTTTGTGTATGAAGTAATACTAAAGTAGGAAACACCTCAACGCGCGCGAAAAAAAAACAAAACAATTTTAAACAGAAAATTGAAAATTCTTAAAGAAATAACTGAAATAATGTAATGTTTTAAATGTTAGTGCTAAAACAATTTGAGATAAGGTAATTACAATTATTATTCGTTTGTGACCAATAATAGAAAAGAGGTTCATTCGCAAAAATTAATAATCAAACTGAATAAGGGAAATGATACAATTGTTTCAGTAAAATAAGATAAAAATACCAATACATAAAAAGCACATGGGAGGTAATTGCAAATTAATAACCAAATCCATACATAAAGCAACAACAAGATATGCATTTTTCAATAAAATACCTAATTACTTATAATTTAATTTAAAAAAAAACAATATATATATATATATAGGTTATGGCGGCGCCGGTATTACTATTTATCTATCTATTGACCTTTCGAGCCGTAGCCGGCCCATAGGGCGTAGACCAAGATACACCCTCTCCTATCTGAATTTCTGTTCTAGCAGTTTTCTTTTAAATATATTTTATCAAATCTCGTCATCTGTCTTTGTTCTGTGCAAGCAGCTCTATCTCATTGAGGGAGCCGAATCCTGCTGCTCTTGCCACTCTCATCAATGTTCTTCTCAGTGTCTCCCTAGGTCTTCCTCTTTTTCTCTTGCCTGTTGTTTCCCATATGAGGGCTTGCTTTGCTATTCGGTTATTATCTCTTCTCATCACATGTCCAACATATGACCATCGTCTTTTCTTTATTACTGAAGATATGAGTGGTTGATTGGCGATTTCTCTAATTTCTTCGTTTGTTTTGAATTCATTCCACACTATACCAAGTATTTTCCTTAGACATTTATTTTCGAATGCGTTCAACTTTGTTTCTATATCTCTTGTTGTTTTCCAGCTTTCACACGCATACGTAAGGGTTGATAGTACATTTGATTTGAATAGCCTAAGTTTTGTGTTTGTGCTGATTAGTTTTGATTTCCACAACTTTTTCAAGGCTTCTGAAAGACATTGCTTCTTTAGCCATTCTGATTCTAATTTCTTTACTTGTATCCCCTTCTCGATCAATGTGACTTCCAAGACAGATAAAGTGGTCGATCTCTTCTACTGGTTTGTTTTCCATGTATATTTTGTCATCTGTTGGAATTAAACTTTTCATGACTTTAGTCTTTTCATGATTAATCTCAAGCCCAATTTTGCTGGCTATTGATGATAGTTCATTTGTGTTTTCCTGCATCGTTTTTATCTGACTGCTGATGAGAACTATGGCATTAGCAAAGTCGAGGTCCTCCAAATGGTCTCCTTGTATCCATTCGATGCCTTTCTTACCAGTGCAGCATTTCTTCATTATGAAGTCCATAACAATTCCAAATAACAAGGGCGATAAAATACATCCTTGTTTAACCCCAGTTTCTATTGGGAAACATTCGCTCAGTCCTTCCTCTGTTCGAACTGCACATGTGTAACCATCAACAATGTCTTTGATAATATTTATGATTTTTTATGGTAAGCCATATTGCTTCAGAATTTTCCACAAAGAATCTCTATGAATACTATCAAATGCTTTTTTGAAGTCGATGAAGTTAAGTACAAAAAGTTTTTGCTTTTCAATGTGTTCCTCCAATATAAGTCGTAGAGTGAAAAATGTTTCTATATTATTACTTTGTAGCTACTACAATATTAGTTAATACCATATGCTTAGGTTTGTTGTAGTCGGCAAACTCTTCTTAACGTGGGAATCATCGACATACGAGACGAAGGCCCCGATTAACTGTTCACAGGTTTCGTTCAAACGGAGATTTGAGAGTGCAGTCGGACCGAAGAACGTTCCCTTGCATGTACAGTTCCCGGTTGACTGTTCACAAGTGTTGTTGAAACAGTTGTCCGGACATTTGAGAGTGCAGTCTGACCCGTAGTACGATTCCTTGAACAAACAGTCTACACTTTCCGGGTCACCTATGATGTCACAGCCGTCAGAACACGTCTGTTCGCACTGTAGCCCAAAATTACCATCGGGACAAGTGTCATTACAGGTATAGCCAGAATGTTTACATTGTAGGCATTTTCCGGATTTTCCTCACATGAAGGACAGCCACTGAGACAAGACCTGGAGCAGTCGTGTCCATAGATCCGATGTGAACAGTTGCCGTGACACGTACCGATGATGACGTTGCAGCCTTTGCTACACCCACTACACACTGCACAAAACGACCAAGAATGCCCGTCCAGACAATAGGTGTCTGTAAATGTTTGCACCTCACACACCGTCAGTGCACTGTCGGCCTGCGAAATGTTCGGTTATAACTCTATCTTGATGTGTGCTATTGGCGTTTGTGTGATGACTACAAAAGTGTTCACAGAAACATTAGGGTATGATATATCATTATACTGGAACACTACGCCGCCACTGTCAGAGTAAGCCTTTAGAGTGGCATTCTTTACCCGAATCATAGTGCTATCTCGATGGTCGATACGGTGAATCTTCTGGGGCGTGACAAAGTTCAGATACCAGTAAACAGGATTGGTTCCACTTCTCAATTTTGTGTGTGTGCAGTCATTGTCAAAGAGATTGGTCTTTGTTTTGCCATTAACTGCGGCCTGTGATCCACATCCGTCTCCTGTATAACAAGCATTAAATGTGTCGGTCTGGTTTGTGTTCTGTTTGAGAGCCACATTCCGACCTCCGCCAGTGTAGATGGAGCAGATATTTGCAAATATCGCCCCTTCAATCCGTAACTTGTTGATCAGACCAGCCCCAGAGCAAAAGACATCAATCTCGTGCTGACTAACTACAAACCTTGATTCATTGTTACATGAGGCAGAACCATTTAGTTTTACCGTGAAACTGCCCGAATCTGTTAAATCATTCAGATAAATCCTAAACCAGGAGAACAGCAAAGATTGATTGAGAGTTGCCTCAACTGATGTAGAATTTGAGTCCGGATTACATGTGGTGTCGTTGTTATCAAACAGGAAAGTAGGTTCCGATTTTTGGGCGTATTTGTACACGAGATCCAAGTACTGACACTAGGGTCTGAAATATTCGTGCTGACAACTGTCATTGTTTGGGCATGTCCCTGTAGTTTTGTCACAAACTGAGTCATTATAGCAGTGACATTGTAACGTACAATTTGCCCCAAACCAACCGGCTGCACAAGTTAGGTCATTAGCTTCCAAGGCCGCGAACGAAGCCAGCAGAATAAAGACTTGATCTACAGCGATGGTTAACGAACTGTGCACAAACATTTATTATCAAACCCGTGATTACATTTCTAAACATCCGCCAACTCGCTGTGATAACAGATAGCGTGATGTTCAAAGTCAACATTGTTTACAGCATGGCTTGGAGGCAAACAAGCTTCCATCTTGGTGCATCCCATGACGTCATATGAAGATAACATAACATCCGAGATGCTAAAAGCAATGGATAGCCATGACGTAAAACATTTGCAGAAAATGTTTAATGCAATATGGAAAGAAAAAAAGGTACTTACACAGTGGAAAAGAGGTACAATTGTCAACATTCATAAAAAGGGCAAGGATTGCACCAACGGGAGAGGTGTGACTCTTCTATCAATTGCCTCCAAAATATTCTGTAAGATCATCATGGAGCGAATCAAAGATGCCGTAGACACTTATGTGTAAAGAACATGCCAGGATTTATAAAAGGAAAAAGTTTCCATGAACATATTTTCACCTAAGAATTATTCTAGAAGAACATATAGAAAATCAGAGACCACTCTTAAATTTCACTGATTTCAAAAAGACCTTCGACAGCATACATAACGACTTGAGTTATTGAGTTATTTGCGGGTCATCTTCATTGCACTCCGAACATGTCCATAGGTGCTCAGATCCCCTCCTCAGCAATTCCCTCAGTGTCCAGCGACTGACGACTCCAGTTCTATGTTGGTTGATAAGTCTTCTTACACGGCCACCAAGTTTCTCATTTCTGGCTGTGCCCATCTTAACTCCCATTTCCATCATCCGAAGAAGTGACATTGATCTGTGTTTGTCGAAGTCCTGTGCCCTTTCCACATCTCGGAGTGCATTGATGATGTCCGCCCGATCCATCGGTTGCCCGTCCTCAACGACAGCGCAGCTAGCCAACCTGTCCGCTCTCTCATTTCCCCGTACTCCCGCATGTCCAGGGACATAGACAAAGGTGACCTTACGTATTTTGGATTTCTGCAACGACTCTACCCATTGCATGCGTACAGGGCCCGCCTCCACTTTTTTTATCATGCTCATCGAATCACTCAGTATACATGCGTGGATGTAGTCTTGTTACTCTAACCATTTGAATGCCCTAGTCACTGCCATCACCTCCATTGTCATGCTACTCGTGGTCATGGCGTATGCACCACTGTCTTCCTTGGCTATTCTGCCTGCTGAGCGTGCACATAACGACTTATTGTGGAAAATACGCAAACAATAAGGAATGCCACCAAATATTATTAACATCATCAAAGATCAGTACGACGGCTTTTCATGTACATTTCGTACAGAGGCAGAATTGAGTAGTTCCAGATTGATACAGGAGTGAAACAAGGGTGTATTTTATCTTCCTTGTTATTTGGAATTGCTGTCGACTTCATTATGCAGAAGTGGTGCACAGGTGACAGAGGCATTGGATGGACACTTGGATCTCAGTTGGAGGACCTTGATTTTGCGGACGACATAGTTCTTATAACGAACAATGCCAACATGATCAGGGGAAAAAATGCCATGTCAGTAATGGTTAGGAAAATTGGACTTGAGATCAACCACATAAAGACATCATCATCGAGTGCCGTCTCCGCAACGAAGGTGGCTACTACGGAGCGCCATTCTGCTCTGTCTCTTGCTTTGATGGTACAGGCTGTCATAGGCTGATTTGTCCATCTTTTGATGCTACTCGTCCATGTTAGTCTTGGTCTGCCTCTTTTACCTTGTATTTTCCCCTCCAGGATTACTTTTAGTAGGCTATTGTGTCTTTTAACATGGCCCAAAAATCGCATTTGTCTTGTTTGAATTGTGCTTAGTAGTTCTCTTTTCATTTTTAGTTGTTTTAAGACTTCATCGTTTGTTTTCTTTTCCTTCCATCCAATGCTACCTATTCTTCTATATATCCACATTTCAAAGGTTTCAATTCTCTGTTCTGTTTTCTTGTCTAATGTCCATGTTTCTGCACCATATAGGAATACTGAGAAGATGTAACATTTTGCTATTTTTAGTTTTAGCCCTGGTGATATTTGTTTTGATGTTACTATGTTCTTCATGACATTAAAATTACTTGTTGCCATTCCTATTCTTTTGTTTATTTCAGTTGTACATTTTCCATCACAGGTTATAGTATGTCCAAGGTAGTTATAGTTCTGAACTGTCGCCAGGTCTATTCCTTCAATTTTGATATCCACTTGTGGGTTTTGAGTATTTTCTTTGTTTATGATCATAGTTTTAGTCTTTTTGATATTCATATCTAGTCCATATTTTTTGCTTGTCATGCTTATTTCATTAAGTAATTGTTGCAGATCTTTAGGATTTTCTGCTAGTAGTACAGTATCGTCAGCTTATCTTAGGCTTATGGTTTATGGTTATGGAAGGCCCCGGTATCACTGCAAACGAATTAAAATCTATAATTGCTCAACCGCCCGTGCCATTGGAATCATCCGAATTACTAACTCATCTCCCAAACAAAAAAAAGGTAGCTGTAGTCCCCATCGTAGCAGTCTCTGCACACGCCAAAAGACATAAGGCGAAACCGCACTGAAGTTAACACAGCCAACTGTTCCCTGTCATACGATATCAGCATTCATTGTAAGCAATTGGAATATCGGAACATGATCAAAACGGATGAAACACACAGCTCACGGTGTGCACAGAGCACTTAACTCAGTAGCTCCTGCAACAAGCCGGACTTGGAAAAAGAGGAAACTGCAACAAGGAACACTTTTCAGACATAGCCTTCACTGGTTCCTGCCGCCTATCCACCACATTGCCTGGAAGATCACGTCCTCCTGAAAATGATGATCGTCATAGTATTTAAATGTATGGCGCTTGATGATGTTAGGACATCATGTTTGACTCCAACTCCGAACATACAAAACACAGTTCGTCGTCAGATTATCCCCGTTGCACACCAAAAAACAGATCGCAAGATTAGCACATGGTCGGTCTTGGGACACACGATGAAACAATATGATGACGTAGCACGCACAATATGGCTGCGCCCATGTATTCATGATTACTCTAGTGAATGCAGTCTACAACGAACGAAGCATAGTGCAAACTTCCCAAAGAGATAAAACTTTGGCTGATTTGACGGAGCCCACCACATTAATGCGTTGGAAATTGTAAATAACTTGCGGCAAACATCTCCATCAACCGGTCATTGAACAGCACTCAGTGTGACGTAAAACGCAGATCAACATTAGATGGTGGAAGGCGCATTCACAACACTTGATTTGTCAAAACGAAGTATTGCCGTGCATGCAACGCCAATTCAATGGCGCAGATATGACAAGTAGAACATCATTTCGACTGGAATGCAGAAAATTGTAACGGAAACCCGACATTGATAAGGTTCCAAAGCAATTTCTGCAGCGATAGAGAGAACGTGACTTAGTTCCGCCATCTTGAAAACGGAAGTTTTCTTAGGTTATCTTAGGTTATTGATTAGTAATATATTATAATTTTGTTATTACTATTAGATTAGTATATATGATTGTATATCTTGGAAATTGCATAGATCAAGAAGGAAACACAAAGAAATAAATTAGAATAAAAATAGTAAAGGCAGCAATGACTTTCAGAAACCTTGATAAAATATGGAAACACAAATTACTAAGCATAAAGACAAAGCGGGAGCCGCGATAGCTCAGTAGTTAGTAAACTGGACTACGAAGGTCTAGAGGTCAGGTTCGATCCTGATCGACAGCTTCCACGTTCACCCAGCCTTAAATGGGTACCAGATTTTTGTGGGAAAGTAAAGTGGCACGGGCGTAATACCGACCACATTACCCCAACAATCATGTGCCGAAGGTCTTTAAAAATTATGTCACTAACACCATATTCCCTATACGCCACTTGGCGTGACGGGGGCTCTTTACTTTTTTTATTACAAAAAAAGCTAAGGATTTTCAAATCGAATGTATTTTCCGTCTTTACCTGTGCATACGAGAGTTGGAAACAACTAAAGAAATCGAAAATAAATTGGCTGCACCTGAAAAAAAAATGCCTGAGGAAAATACTTCATATACCATAGAATGAGTTCAAGACTAGTGCAGAAGTAAAAGATATGACCCAAAAAAATATCAACTATAATTATATATATAAATATAGAATAAAGTGGTCATATGTTGGGCACGTGATGAAAAGAGACAACAAAAGAGCCTCCAAGCTGGCCCTCAAATGGGAACCAGAGGGTAAAAGGAAACGACGCCGAGAGGAACACAGGAACATTAAAACGAGAGTCAACAACAGCAGGCATCAGTTTCTTCACTGATATTCAACAACTCGCCTAGAACAGAGGTGTGTGGCGAGATACAATGCAGGTCATGTGCAAGATCTGACAGCTGAAAAGTCGTCAGACACGAGTCTAGAATTCTGACCCATCTGTCGTCTTCGGCTCGAAAGGACAGATAAATCAGATAGAAAGACATGCAGGCAGGCAGACAGAAAGACAGACAGACATACAGATTCCTAAGAAATGTAATAAATTAATTCCATAACCCCAGATAAATTGTTGGAGACACTTTCCAACGCTACACCTGTATATTACACAACACAATTACCTTTCCCCATATTCAGCACCCAAAGCATCAAAGATCTTAAGAATGCAATAAACTTTCTGTGCCTTTGAGCTTTCTTGCCTTCCCTTATTAAAATTATCCGTTTGTACAGCTCTTGTTGCAGTGTCGCTGATTCCTATAATTGGTCCTCAAAATGCCTCTTGATGGACATGCAGTGAAACAACAAATAATTTATTCCATTTTCTTTAATATAAATGGCCTTTGGCGTCTTGACAGACGGTTGGTAATAAGCAATCATGATAAGTCAGTAGTTTGGTAAAAATATTAGTGTCTTTTGCTGGATACTGCTTTGCCGAACAGTCACTCTCGTGGTTGAATCTGCCAATATTGGACAGACAGATCCATCCGCAGAACGAGCAAGATGTAATCGTGGTGACTGGCCTTGCCTCCTTTTTCATGCGCCTTTCATCTTCTGAATTTGATATGAACACTGCCTCGAAAGTTGCTGCACCATTTGTTTATGTTTCTTTTCCATGTGCTACGACCAGAAGCCACATTTTTCCACTTTCTTTCACTGATAAAGAATTTCCTCAAGGAAGCCCTGCAAACATCCTTATATCTTAGCACTGGTCTACCCTTTGGTCTCTTTCCATCTTTAAGTTCGCCATACAAAATTTGTTTGGGAATAACACAATTTGCCATTCTTCTTACATGACCCAGCCACCTTAGTCTACGACTCCTTGTTGCGATGATGGATCATGCTGCCACGAGTTTGACTCGTTGTAAGACATTAGAGTTGATTACTTTGTTCCAGAACGCATTCCTTGATGGAGTGTTTAATTTTTCTTTAATATATTCTACTAATCTATTTTTATGGCCAACCATAACATATGTTCGTGTTTCATTGTGTCTCCTCTCACCACTGTATGTTCATGACTGGTAATTCCAAGTTTTGCTATGTCACATCTCACCACTGATATGCCCGTGTTTTATATGTCATTTTCTCGGCCTGTAAAAAATCGATTAGGTCTTGCATCAACAGAGATCGGCGGGAGTTTGTGCTGTCCCAAATGAGAATGTCACAAAACCGCATCGTGAGGTTGAACTCTGCAGAAAAGGTCAAGGCACTGACCTCCGCCCAAAATCCGCAGTTTTCAAAGATGGGAGCTTGTATTTTCAAAATTAACATTATGGCGGTAACGAACTGGAGATCAAAGCTTGAGAACACGGACAGGTATTTTAATATTAACAATATTATGACGATATTTCTATACGTTTATGTGTTAGTTGCTGAGTCTCCTTGTATCATTAACCAGGTTCCAAAATAAAGGACAAAGTTGAATGTGTTCCGGTCGATGTTGACATTATAGCAACTTGAATGTAAAGAGGACACAAAGAAACAAATGCTTTTTTAAAGATACATGAAGACAAAGGCGAAAAAAGGAAGAGATAGAAACATTTTCAGGTCATGACTTGTACTATGGAATAGATTATCAATATTTTTATACTTATAATATCTTGACCCATCTTTGCAAATTTAGTTTAGTCGACAAGTCATCTTCACTCCCCATCCAATAATTCCATGAGTGCTCAGATCTCCTGTGAAATATATCACTCAACATTTAGCGACCAACAATACCGGTGTTGACATGTCTTCTATGGCTTACTGTGCAGCGCTCCCGCCTCTCACCTTGATATGATATTCGTGCAGTCTGTTCATGGGAGTGCATTTTTTGGGTCAATTTTGTAATTCTTTTTTTGTTCGTCTAGAGTCCCTGAGGGAGAATGTCAGCGCTGTCTATCGACCTTGCGCACTCAAGGTCACCCAAACTTGCAAGTTGGTCAGCATCTTTCAAAGACACCCATTCTCCGTCTGAATAAATGAAATGTCTTCAACATATCATTGTATCAATGTACTATGTTCTACATATATCACAGTTGAGATGAACTTGCCGGTTTGTTCTAATATTTAATCCTCTACCCAAGAAGGTGTTTTATTATCAACTGTAAAAATTAATGATAAAAAAATATTTATCACTGTTAAACTCCAAAGCGAAACATAAAGTATATAAAACATAAATACTTTCACAACTGTCTGTAAACGCCACAGAAAACAAAATGCAACAGACAGACCAAACCAGGACGCAAACACAGCGCCTTAAGTACTCTATGTAACATTACACTTCGATTGCCTATTAACAAATGTTTAGTGGCAATCTACATTCGCAGGGACAGCAAATGTCACGCTACCCTTGTGATTTTAATCGTTTGCTGTTAAAAATTTGTTTGTTCAGTTATGTTTATTTAAAGTTTAAAATTTTATTTTATCGTGTTCCGAAAATAATGTAAAAGAACGAAATTAAAATATTATGGACACGTTACAAGATCTGCATGCCGTACTAAGGCCATTTTTACACAGAGAAACTACCCAAACTGCTCCTGGACACATGCCTAAACTGATGAATTAGTAACCAATGCGACATAAATGGAAGAGCAGAAATTTTCATATGCCTTAAAAATGAAACACAGAAAAGACTCTCTGTTGTAACAGGACATTACATATTCAAGCAGGACATATTCAAGTAACTTTACTTTAAGACAGAGGCAGAAGCTTTGCAAACTGCAGCTGAAGCTCTCCTGAAGGAGAAGATTGAATAGAAAATATCATATTTCTCGAAGATGCTCTGTTAGTAGTTACAACACTGAGGTGTCATGGGAACGAAGACCTATGATTGAGTGATGATCTAAGAGAAATACTCCACAAGTTCTGCCAGAGATGCAGAACTGTAATTCAGTAGATTCCATCTCACTGCAATATTAATGGAAACGATGAGGCAGGCAGGTTGGCAAAGGAAGGTGGTAAATTGCACAAGTCAGAAACAAGTACAACTTATGAGGAATCAAAGAGTTTTGTCAGGAACAGATACAACTTATGAGGAATCAAAGAGTTTTGTCAGGAACAGATACAACTTACGAGGAATCAAAGAGTTTTGTCAGGAACAGATACAACTTACGAGGAATCAAAGAGTTTTGTCAGGAACAGATACAACTTACGAGGAATCAAAGAGTTTTGTCAGGAACAGATACAACTTACGAGGAATCAAAGAGTTTTGTCAGGAACAGATACAACTTATGAGGAATCAAAGAGTTTTGTCAGGAACAGATACAACTTATGAGGAATCAAAGAGTTTTGTCAGGAACAGATACAACTTATGAGGAATCAAAGAGTTTTGTCAGGAACAGATACAACTTATGAGGAATCAAAGAGTTTTGTCAGGAACAGATACAACTTATGAGGAATCAAAGAGTTTTGTCAGGAACAGATACAACTTATGAGGAATCAAAGAGTTTTGTCAGGAACAGATACAACTTATGAGGAATCAAAGAGTTTTGTCAGGAACAGATACAACTTATGAGGAATCAAAGAGTTTTGTCAGGAACAGATACAACTTATGAGGAATCAAAGAGTTTTGTCAGGAACAGATACAACTTATGAGGAATCAAAGAGTTTTGTCAGGAACAGATACAACTTATGAGGAATCAAAAAGTTTTGTCAGGAACAGATACAACTTATGAGGAATCAAAGAGTTTTGTCAGGAACAGATACACTAGAAAATAGAATACAGAACAGCAGGGCTACCAGAAAAATGATGTCTACTACCAGCTCAACAAATAAGAATGTGTATAGACAGATAGTTAGACAGCAGACGGATGGACGGATATAGACAGACAAACAGACGGATATAGACAGGTAGATAGATAGATAGATAGATAGATAGATAGATAGATAGATAGATAGATAGATAGATAGATAGATAGATAGATAGATAGATAGATAGATAGATAGATAGATAGATAGATAGATAGATAGATAGATAGATAGATAGATAGATAGATAGATAGATAGATAGATGGATGGATGGATGGATGGATGGATGGATGGATGGATGGATGGATGGATGGATGGATGGATGGATGGATGGATGGATGGATGGATGAATGGATGGATGGATGGATGAATGGATGGATGGATGGATGGATGGGTGGGTCGGTGGATGGATGGATGGATGGATGGATGGATGGATGGATGGATGGATGGATGGATGGATGGACAGTTAGAGACGACGAAAAAACAGAAAAATATGGCGTAAAGGCATTATTTTTATCGATCACACATTCACATTTCTGCACTTGGGATATATATAGGGAAAATGTTTCAAAAATTAAATGATACAAGTTAAATATTGAAAAATATTAGGATAAAATATTGGGATATATTGTTAAATCAGTTTAAAACATTCCCAGTATTGAAAGCAATATTATTGTCACCTTGTTCTGTGACCTAGAGAGCGGCGACAGTTGATAGCCAGACACGAGCGAGCCAGGCTTGACTTTGTGATCAAATCCTATACATTGAACCACACAGTGCAGCAGTGCTACAAGCAAGGGAGGTCATCTACGATTGAGGTATGCTTGTTTCAATTCGATTTGTGTAAGTTACATCCCATTTGTAGGTAGATTTCTAACAATTTGGGACATTCCACTTACCATACCTACCCCCCGTTCCTAGCTATCAGCCATTACTACCCTAATTCCCACTTTCCTCCCTACCTCTCTACCTACAATAAATACCTCTCTATCAATCTCCCCCTCTCTCTACCACCCCATTTACTTCCCACCATATCGTTCTACTTACCTCTCTAACAACCATTCTCTCTCCTTTGCTCCTCTCAGCTTCGCTCCTCCAATTCCTAGCTACATCTCCCCCTTCCTGCCTCCCACCTAATTACTCCAGCTTCCTCCCTACATTTCCTCTATATTGGTATATTTCCCTCTCCCTCTCTTTCTCTATCCGCCACATCTAACCTATTCTAACTTCCTACCCTCACTCCTGCCTAGTCTACCTGCCCCCAAAATAATTCCATCTACCTTATCTGTCCTACCACCCATTTCCGACCGTTAAGGTCCCACCTAACCCACCCTTCATTCCTTCCTACTTACCTAACATGTATTGCCCACCTACCCTACCTTTCTACCCACACTACCTTTCTACCTTCCCTGTCAACTCTAATTCTCACATCCCAACTACGAAACTTGTCTTGCTCACCGTTCACCTTTCTACCTACATATGGCAGTAACTAAAGCGATGGCTCGGCTAGAAACCCGACCTTTCACTAAAGTCTGTTTTCTGAGTGACTCAATGAACATGCTCAGGTAAAGTCGAGGAAGGCTGGGCTCGAGAAAACTGGTTGGTGTCTCAGGGCTGACCGGTATCTCTTTTATTTTCGTCACTTTATTTTGGAATTAGATGAGCAACAATTTGGATTCAGGAAAAACAGTGGCACAAAAGAAGCCATATTTAGCATGAGAACATTGATTGAAAAGTACACAGAAGTAAACAAACTATGCAAACAAAATATGCCTGCTTCATAGACTACCATAATCAACTTATAGACTGCCTAAAGGATATAAATCTAGACGACACAGACATACGACTAATATGTAATGTGTACTGGGAGCAAACAGCAATAATAAAATATAACAAGGAGAACTCTATACCCATGGATATAAAAAGAGGAGTAAGACAGGGATGCATCCTATCACCAAGCATAACGAGAGGGACGCCCGTGCGCTGCTGGGTCCCGAAAGGGGAGTAAAGAATAGCGGCGCTGTACCCTACCAGGCATGTTCGAAAGAGGTGAGAAAGGAAGGTTGGGCATGGGACTGGCTATCCCATACTGTAAAAAATAAGCCGAAAAAAAACTTCACAAACATGGACAAGTCAAATAAAAGAGAAAAAGTAAATCCGCCATCCAGGAAAGATAAGGGTTCTCTGTCTAAGAGACGTATGACGCAATCTGAAGAAAGCCGTAAGGAGCGGGTTGCCGACTCACCCTTTGTCTACCAGGAAATCCTCCAGAATTGGCACCTGGAATGTTCGTACTCTAAACAAACAAGGAAAAGCTGCACAGGTAGCAGCAGAAATGACAAACTACAAGATAGATATTCTGGGAATGTGTGAAACAAGATGGCTAGGAACGGGTAAAATAAAACTAAATACAGGAGAGATGATTTTATCATCAGGACACCAGGAACCTGGAGCACAACAAAGTGAAGGGGTAGCTATAATGTTATCAAGGAATGCACAGAAGACACTAATAGAATGGGAAGTAGTAGGGCCATGACTAATGAGAGCAACATTTAAAACAATCAAAAACAAAATAAAATTACACATTATCCAATGCTATGCACCAACCAACGATAAGGATGATTTAGTTAAAGATGAATTCTATAAACAGCTACAATGTCAGATGGATGCAAGACGAGCCAAGGATATTATAATCTTGACGGGAGATCTAAATGCTAAGGTAGGATCAGACAACAGAGGCTTCGAAGAGGTTATGGGAAAACATGGACTAGGAGATATAAACGAGAATGGAGAGATATTTGTGAATTTCTGCGCCCTTAATCAAGTGCAGATCATAGAACGGAAAATCAAATTGATCACATATGTATTAATAATAAGTTTACGTTATCCTTACTGGATGTAAAAGTATATAGAGGGGCAGGTGTATCTTCAGATCATCATCTTCTGATAGCCAATCTTAAACTTAAAATAAAAAGATATACTACAACGAATAAGGGTAGAAAGTATTTCAATGTAGGGTTCCTTAAAGAACAAGGAATTAAAGATAAATTCGCAATCACAATATCAAACAAATACCAAGTCATCCAACAACTAGAAAATACAATAAATATAGAAGAGAATTGAGAACAGGTAAAAGATATATGGAAAAAGACATGCGAAGAAACACTAGGGAAAAGAGAACGCCAGAATAAGGCATGAATGACAGCAGATACCCTGGATAAAATTAAAGAAAGAAAGAACAAAAAAACAGACATAGATAAAAGCAAAACGAGAAGTAATAAAGCCAAGACACAGGAAGCTTACACAGAGGTGAACAAAGAAGTGAGAAGATGCATTAAAAGGGATAAGAGGAAATGTATAGATGAACTAGCTAAAGAGATAGAAGAAGCTGCAAATAAAGGGAATATGAAAGAACTGTACAACAGCACAAAGAAATTAAGTGGAAAATACAAAAAGATCAATGTCTTTATTAAAGGAAATCTGCGTAGTAATATAAAGGAACAAATGAAGAAATGGAAAAAGCACTTTGAAGAACTTTTTAACAGACCCGGGTCAAATAATCCTCCAGATATACTACCAGCAGAAGAAGAGTTACACGTTAACTGCGGAAAAACAAGCAAAGAAGAAATAATGAAAGTCATCAAGCTATTAAAAAATGGTAAAGCCACAGGACCAGATTAAATTCCTTCGAAAGTCATCAAAGCAGATATTAACACCTCTACCAAGATGTTGTATAATCTATTAGATAAAATTTGGGAGAGGGAAGAAATACCTAAAGACTGGAAAGAAGATTATATGATCAAACTACCAAAGAAAGGAAGTTTACAGGAGTGCACACATTATAGGGGAATTATGCTACTATCAGTGACAGGAAAAATATTAAGCAGAATCATTCAGGACAGACTAAAGGAGGCCATAGAGAAACATTTGAGAGATGAACAAGCCGGTTTTAGGAAGAACAGATCATGTGCTGATCAAATAACTACTCTACGTATAATAGCTGAACAAAGTTTAGAACTAAAATCCTCACTTTATATTGGATTCATAGATTACGAAAAGGCATTTGATAGTTCAGACAGAGGAATGCTTTGGAAGTTGCTGAGTCATTACGGAATCCCCATATAGTTTATTAACCTGATAAAAACAATGTATGAAGGAACAAAATGTGGTGTGGTGCATGAAGGACAGCTTACAGAAGCATTTGAAATAAGAACAGGAGTAAGGCAGAGATGCCTTCTGTCTCTATTTCTCTTTCTACTGGCCATAGATTGGATTATGAAAATAACCCAAAACAGCAGAAATAGAATCCAGTGGTCACTGACCAAGTAACTTGGTGATTTAGACTTTGCTGATGACATAGCTCTCCTTTCACACAGCCATCAACAGATGCAGGATGAAAATGCGCTTACTTGATGAGAGATCACAACAGCTAGGACTGAAGATTAATAGAGATAAGACCAACATTTTTAGAATTAATACAGTTGGCAATAACCAAATAAATCTAGGAGAAATGCCTCTACTATAGTCCGTTCAGAAATTCATAATCACACCTGAATTAGTTTTGCGTGATAACCGCTTGTTATTTTGGTTTCAAAATTTGAATGCAATCTTAGAATATTGATGACGCAAAGATTTTGATATTTTTTATTCCACAAACACAACAGATTTTGCACATCAGCGAATTCCTTTGATCTTTTATGACGATATCACACAAGTTGATTCAAATTTTAGAGTTTACAGTAATCGTGTTAAATTTTCCAGTTTACTGCAATTCTTGTCAGAGGCGTATCTACATAGTGCTTAATTGTGGGTGTTGTTCGTTATGTGTATTTGCAAACATGAATTCAATTGGTTACAATTAGTCTTGTCCTTCGGTCACCATTAGACCCCAGGACGTCCTAACTGCAGCTGGAATTGAATTCATCTTAATTTTAATCATTCCGAATCTGACGATTCCAAGAGGTTGATAATCATTACTGGCTGGACAAATAGTAATCCATCTCGTTTCCAGTACTCATCTTCCACCCGCAGCACATGTTCAACACACTTCTTCCAGAACGGAATGTCTATTTTTGAGAGAGACTCGCGTGTCAGAACTTCAACATCACACATTTTAAACGTCCTGTTCTGTTCTGAAACTTGTCCTTTGACGTGAGCCCAGACAAGTTCGATTGGATTAAGGTGCGCATGATATGCAGGGAGTCGAAGAGAGGTGTGGCCGTATTTCTCAATGATTTTGTCAACATGGTACACCTTTTTTTTCGTATTCTTCACAAGTTGTAACAATTCGGGTTTTAAATATGTGTCGTCAAATTTGACATTTTCATTCGCAAGCCATGTCCTAATTTGCTCTTTTGTATTTGATGTAGTAGACACTTTGTCTTCCTCTGATACGACATTGTGGTATGATGCATTATCCATGACTATGCATGAAGGTCTCTCCAGGATTGGTAAAAGATCGTTCTCCAACCAGTGCCTGAAAATGTTTCCATTCATTTCAGTATGGTAGTCCCTACCGTCGGTACTTTTTGATTGGAAAATAAGTCCCGCATCATGGACAAGGCCGTTTTCAGTGCTTCCAGCATGCGTTAATATAATGCGCTGGCCTTTGCTGCTCGGAATTGTTCTTTTGAGTTAGCCATTTACTGACTGCTATTCTTTAGCATAGGTGTGGTGTGCGTTGACCCATAATTCGTCCAAATATACAATATCATACCGTTCACTCCGCCGCTCACGGATCTGTCTCAGGTATTTGCTTCGAGCAATGACCAAGTGTTGTTTTTCACAAATAATATTCCTGCCCCCAACAGTTTTTCTGAAAGTGAAGCCGGCTCCTCGCACAATCTTCCATAGAGTACTTTTAGAAATGTCAATTTTGCAGTCTGCATGCAATTTTAATTTCAAATTCCTGAGAGTAACAAGTACATTATTAGCAACAATTTTCAATATCTCACGTTTTATGACATCCATGTCAAAGCTGCCGACTTTCCTTTTCCTTCCTTGATTGACATGAGTGCACTCTGAGTCTTGTTTAATCCAACGAGAAAATGACGATCTATTAAGACCAAGCGCGAGTTGCGTTCGTCTCTCTGGGTCATGAATATCACAATATAAATGCCCCATCTTGGATTCCCTAAGGAAGTGCTGACATAGTAAAAAAGTAACCTTTTGCATAGTTATACATTTACATTTCAAGCTCATTTTAATTTAGATATAAATGTTGGTATTTAAAGTCAACAAATTGTCCACTGAGTCTTCACAAAATTAATAAAGATTCGCCTTCCCTTCGGTAATTAATGCCAAGGCCGTGGTGCGTCATGTCGTTCAATAACAATTCAGTTTTGTGCATGGGATTTTCCTGAAGTTAGTGTTTCTGCAATAGCCAAACTATTTTACGTGAACGACCGCACCAAATTAATGTATATATCCTAAAATGCTGTCAAATTCGAACAGGGTGAATTTAATATAGCCTAAAGAAGAACACTTTTAGACTTGATCAAATTTCTCAGAGCAAAAAATATTTCTATAACGTCATCAATATTCTAAGATTGCATGCAAATTTTGAAACCAAAATAAAAAGCGGTTATCACGTAAAACTGATTCAGGTGTGATTATGAATTTCTGAACGGACTATAGACGTACAATCTTACATATATCTTGTGCAGTAATATAGATAAAGAGGGAGGAACAGAAAATGGTACCAAAATAAGGATATCAAAAGCAAGAGGAGCTTTCGTTGCACTGGGAAACATATGGAAATTCAAAGAAATTAGGTTAAATACAAAAATAAAAATTTTCAACTCAAATTTTAAGTCGGTCCTATTATATGGCTGTGAAACATGGAGAACAACAAAACTGATAATCATGAAGATACAGACTTTCATTATTGGATGCTTACGCAGAATAAAAGGATGAAAATGGCAGGACAAAATCACTAACATAGAATTATGGAAATGTACCAGTCAAATAGAACAGAGAATTGAAGCCTTTGAAATGTGGATATATAGAAGAACAGGTAGAATTGGATGGAAGGAAAAGAAAACAAACGATGAAGTCTTAAAATAACTAAAAATGAAAAGAGAACTACTAAGCACAATTCAAACAAGACAAATGCGATTTTTGGGCCATGTTAAAAGACACAACAGCCTACTTAAAGTAATATTGGAGGGGAAATTACAAGGTAAAAGAGGCAGAGGCAGACCAAGACTAATATTGACGAGTAACATCAAAAGATGGACAAATCAGCCTATGACAACCTGCACCATTAAAGCAAGATACAGAGCAGAATGGTGCTACATGGTAGCCAACCTTCGTTGCGGAGACAGCACTCGATGATGATGATGATGATGACCAGTCAAATACCAGTGGATAAAGAGATACAGCGAAGACGATGACGCTGGATAGGACACACACTACGGAAGCCAAATGACAGTATTACACAACAGGCCCTTTTTTGGAATCCCCAGGGGAAAAAACAAAGAGGAAGACCAAAGATTTCTTGGAGAAGACAGGTAGTCTTGAGATGAAGATGATGGGGAAGACATGGAATGAATTTAAAAGAATGGCAAAAAACATAGCGACTTGGAAAGTGTTTGTTGAAGACCTATGCTCCACAGGGAGCTAAAAAAGGTAGAAGAAGATAACGAGAGGGACGGTTACCACCAACTATCAAGGAGGGATCAAGTCATCATACTTCGCCTACACACTGGCCACAACAGAATGAGAAATCACATGTTCACCAAATTCAAAATAGGTACAACCAGCCTATGCCACTGTACACTGGACAATATGACTACAAAACATGTTCTACAGGATTGCCCCAAGTACACAGACCTGAGAAGAGCAATGTGGTCCACACTCACCTCCCTGGAAGAGATACTATATGGGAAAAAGACAGCTACTTCATGAGAGAGTCTGGAATCCTACTCTGATTGAGTTTTGTTCGCAGATATATATATATATATATATATATATATATATATATATATATATATATATATATATGTATATATATATATATATATTTTTTTTTTTTTTTTAATGAAATATTTATTATATCCTTGCGAACGTAAAAGGGGCCATAATTACGATAAATAGAGTCATAGTGAGTGATAATTTTACTGATACTGAATACAGTGATGAGCGTGTAGTTCAATGTTCTCCTTCTTACCGCGAGCGTAGCGTGAAGATCGTTCACCGCATCACAAGCATGGATCGATCTCTTTTAGCAGTGAGTCGAGAATAACAATAGGTGAGCGATAGAAGAAGTCACGGAAGGAAGGTGGGAGTTTAACTCAGATAAAAACATCGAATTTCTCGTGAATAAGTGAGAGCCAATCAGAGAAAGGGGAAGGATGTTAGAAGATTTATGATTGGCTAAAGGGAAAAGATATAGGCACAAATACAGGGAAAGTACAGGGAGACGAGAAGTGAAACTTACTCAGGTTGAACGGCTTGAGAGTCGTGCCGTAGAGATGGTAGCCAGGACAGGCTTACCAACCTCTTTAGTACTGTATATAGTTAGGTCGAGCCAAAGCTCGAAAATGTGTATCAGTGTTTCAGTTAAGTGTTGTAAAAAGATTATGCTCTTGCAGCTTAACTGAGAGCGATGTTATCGGAAGGCAGTTACCAAGCCTCCGCAGTGTTTAAATGTTATTTTGTTCCAGTGAGTATTGCCAGACCAAGAGCTGACCATGTTGATAATATTAGTTAAGAGTTGTTCACGTGTAGAACTACGGCTCCAGTGTAAATAGCAAGACAGTTATTTGGGTTGAAGTAATGAGCCGATTTCAGCCAGACTAAGAAGAATTTTCCTGTATGGACGATTAGAGAGCGTGGTGATAGAGTCACAATTGTGAAGCACAGTGTCTGACATTTATTAGTGCATGTGAGCAGAGAACCATGTGGTTGGCTGGTTTGTTTAAACTGTTGTGTTCATTCAACTATTCATGAATAAACTCGAGTCATGTTTTAAGATTGGAATTCCTTGAATAATATAACCTCGTCAGTATCTGAGTGTATGTGGCCTAGCGACGAACGAAACCTTCAGTGGGCAAAGAAAGATCTGGTCCTCAGAGTTCAGTGGGGTCGGAACAGCCGAAACATCAACGCGAAGTACATTAATTGCAGAGAATATCGTATGGACACGAAGTTCGTGTCCTGGCCAGTCACAACCAGTTTAACATCACGGTGCAGATCGCATGAGACATGTGATTGGTAACCTGATTGTCAAGAGTCAGTGGAGTGTTGCCTGTAACCTGTTAACAGTTGCGTCATACGTCTCTTAGACAATAGAGCCTTTATCTTTCCTGGATGGCGGATTCACTTGTATTCTTTTCTTTGACTTGTCCATGTTTGTGAAGTTTTTTCGCCTTACTTTTTTACAGTACGGGATAGCCAATCCCATGCCCAATCCTCCGTAGTCGCCTCTTACGTACATGCCTGGTAGGGAACAGCGCCACTATTCTTTACTCCCCTTTCGGGCCCCGGCAGCGCACGGGCGAAACTCAAATGTACTAGAAAAAAATTATAAATTTTAACACACAAAAAAAGATATATAAATATATGTCTGGGTCCATAATTTAGCCAAAATATCCATTTTGACTAGTTAAATATGGCAAACATTTATCATAGTAGAAAACAATGGATTCACAACACGCGTTTTTTTTGGTGATGAACATGTGAAGGATCGTGTTGTCATGACAGACAGAGGGAGGTAGTTGAAAAACTGGGATGTGAAAAACATTCGAGGGACATTGCATCTCTGCGTCAGCTGACGACGAGGTAGAAACTTGTAGCTGGTGGCTCTTGTGTACGCAATGTAAAGTTTGTGTTGAGAGAGGTGGCACTGAAAGTGTCGCTAGTGATGTGACTGGTGTCGGCATGGGGCTGCACACCAGCGGACCTGACACACTGGTTATGGCAGAGGTTCATATACTCACAGAGTTTGTAGTGTCAACACAAGAACATACTCAGGCTTGTCGACGCATCATAGATTGTAGGATCAGCACAGTTGACATGTTCATGTGCCTCAACACACACTCGATTGTGATGTTTCTGCTCCACATGTAATATCAGTGACACACATTTTTTTATTTGTTTAAATAGGATTTTTATCCTACGTGTGTGAGGAAGACCATGAGCATGATGTGCCATACCGACCGGCGTAGACAATCATGCCCTGCCACATTTGTTTGGCTACAGTGCGACTTATCAATTCAGTTATTGAGTGTTTTCCATGCCATAACACCAAACTACCTATCATTTTCTATCTTTGTCGTACGCGATCTCCCCTTCTTAGTTGTAACCAAGTATTTAAACTTTAGATCGTAATGGCTGATCGTATATCCCTAGACCGGCCATACGCTAATCTTACGATGTTGTTTGATGTGCGACGGGGATAATCTGACGACTCACTGTGTGTTTATATGTTCGGAATTGGAGTCAACAACGATGGCCTAACATCATCAAGCGCTATACATTTTTAAAAAATACAACGATCATCATTTTCAAGAGGGCGTGAACTTCCGGTATATGGTGGAGAGGCGGCAGGAACCATTGAAGGTTATGCATGCATAGTGTTCCTTGTTGCAGTTTCCTCATTTTCCAGGTCCGGCATGTTGCAGGAGCTACTGAGTTAAGTGCTCTGTGCACACCGTGAGCTGTGTGTCTCATCCGTTTTGTTCATGTTTCGATATTCCAATTGTTTACGATGAATGATATCGTATGACAGGGAACAGTTGGCTGTGTTCACTTTCTGCGCGGCTTCGCCTTATGCCTTTTGGCGTTTACTGTGACTGCTACGATGGGGACTACAGTTACCTTTCTTTGTTTGGGAGATGAGTTATTCATTCGGATGATTACGCTGGCACGGGCGGTTGAGCAATTATGGATTTTAATTTGTTTGCAGTGATAGCGGGGCCTTCCATAACCAAATAACCAAATTTAAACTTTCCTCTTTTTCATGATGTGCCCGGAAAAAAAAATGTCGTATGTTTCTTTCAGCTGTTCATTAATGGCTCCATTTTTGTGTTGGCCTTTTTGAGAATTCCCTCATTGGATTTTTTAGTTGTCCAGGTAAATCTCAACAAGCTTCTGAGAAACCCCATCTATGTGGCCTCTAATAGTTTTTTTTTGTATTGGTTGTCTGCTGCCCATCAGTAAGCTCACCAGATTAAGTGTCATTACAGGGAGCTGTAAATGCAAGGGAACGTTCTACGGGTCAGACTGCACTCTCAAATCTCCGGACAACCGTTTGAATGGAACCTGTGAACAGTTAACCGGGCTTGCGTCTCGTATATCGATGATTCCCACGTTAAGAAGAGTCTGCTGACTACAACAAACCCAAGCATATGGATACCTTTCTCCATCGCTGCTCTTCTACCTCCTCTTCTGCTTCTCTTGAATTGAGCGCTCAATTCTCAGTGTATATCCGTGCTAGTCGTAGCTCATATCTTAATGGGTGTCTGCGATAGAGTTGGCTGATATCTTAGTGGGTGTATGTGCTGGCCATAGCTATAATCTTAGTGTGTGTCTGGGCTGGCCATGATTCATATCTTAGTGTGTGTCTGTGCTGGCCATGGTTCATATCTTAGTGTGTGTCTGTGCTGGCCATGGTTCATATCTTAGTGTATTTCCGTGCTAGCCATGCCTCATATCTTAATGTGTTTCTGTGCTAGACATGGCTCATATCTTTGTGTGTTTCCGTGAAGCCATGGCTCATATCTTAATGTGTTTATGCGCTGGCCATGGCTCATATCTTAGCGTGTTTCTGTGCTAGCCATGGCTCATATCTTAGCTTGTGTGTGTGTGTGTGTGTGCTAGCCATGGCTCATATCTTGGTGTGTGTCATGTTAGTCATATCATGGTGTGTCCGTGTTAATCATGTCTCATATTTTTATGTGTGTCTGTGTTTAGTCATATCTCATATCTTAGTGTGTATCTGTGTTAGTCATGTGTCATATCTTTGTGTGTGCATGTCTGGGTTAGTGATATCTCATATCTTTGTATGCATGTTTATGTTAGTCATATCTCATATCTTTGTGTGTGCATGTCTGTGTTTGTCATATCTCATATCCTTATGTGTGCATGGCTATGTTAGTCACATCTCATATCTTTGTGTGTCCGTGTCTGTGTTAGTCACATCTCATATTTTTGTGCCTCGTATCGCTGCGTGCATGTCTGTGTTATTCACATCTCATATCTTTGTGTGTGCATGTCTGTGCTAGTCACTTCTAGTGACTCGGGCAGATGGTGCTCGTAAACCTGGGAGGGCCGACCATCTAAGGGCATAATCCCCCTACAGAAAAGACAATCTGCTGCCTTGCAGGAAGATTGGGGACAATCAAAGGCTAAAGAAAGGAAACCTGAATAAAATGCTGGCTGAAGTCGGATGCACTGGGCCACTGGTGCAGAACACAGTGCAACGTTTTAACGGGTGTTCAATCAGAGTGGATCTGGCGGACTCTAATTGTGATGTTCTGTCTGTGGGGGCGATCAACACAATTAACCTGACAGCTGACTTCATGTGAGAGTCTGGAATCCTACTCTGATTGAGTACTGATCGCAGAGAGAGAGAGAGAGAGAGAGAGAGAGAGAGAGAGAAAGAGAAAGAGAGAGAAAGAGAGAGAAAGAGAGAGAGAGAATACTTATAACAGGCGATGGGTTAAAGATAAGAGGGAAGCAGTTAACTATGGACTCGGTACGCAAACAATACATGAGAACCTGATAGGGAACCAAACTAGACATGAGCCTGATGGTGAAATCTGTCTAATGATATGACAATAGCCCCGCTAGTTTTCAACGCATATACTTTTAAAAGTAATAGGTGAGTCAACTAAAGGTATAGAGAGCATATTACACTGACGCGTTTTGGTCTACCGCCAAGATAAGATAGGAGGCATGGTGTGCGCAATCACCAGACTAAATTTACTAGGTTCAGGGGATGCCATGAGAAGCCTAACTCACTTCCACTAACGCTAGTGTACCAGACGAAGACGACTGCAAATGTGGTCTTTCTGAGCAAACATATTGGCAACATAGTTACAACAGTTGTAAAAGTGGGTTCAGAAACTATCGTGAGGATCCTCAAAATACTGTGTTTCAGAATACAATTTGAATAAAGTCTTGCTTTCAATCAAAACATAGTTCAAGTTTAAGGAAGGACAACTGTGCGTTTTCGCCAGCTGTTATCTAGTTATCGATCGCTTACCGACAAGGTGATCTACGTCACCTTGAAACAAACAATAACCCATTCTTGGTGTAAAGCACGAACCTTAATACGTCCACCATCCAAGACAGCCGGTCAAACCATCCTAGCAGCTCATTCACTTTCCCTTCACAAGCAAATGTCCATGAAAGAACATTCAGTAGATCTTTACAACAACTCGAGACCAGCGACACTACGGAGCTATGAAATTGCAGCTAATGATCAGTCATCCTCAGCGGTAGATGCAAGAAAAAAGTCTCCAATGCCAACTTTTAACACGATAGTCTATAGTGTGGTGGTTACACGCATCATGAACATAATCAAGAGAGACAACAGGAAGAGACTCAGCGGCACCTGCCACGCTCATCGTGGCGACTCAAAAGGTTTGAGTACTTAGACCTGTCACCTGTTTAAAAAAAATGGGGGAAAAAAAATAAATTCTACAGGAAACTACTTCCGAGATAAGCATAGAAATGTTGGATCTGCGGGAAAAAAAAGTCGGTAATTTCCTAGTTTGATCAGATATATTATTTCAGTTGGAAGAGTGATGTCCCCTAAAATATGTCTGCCAAAATACAGTGGTTCTACGCATTCTTGGCGTTGGGGTCATTACGCTGGCATGTAATCATTTCGGAGTATCTGTTGATTGGGCGTTGGGTCCAGGGGTTAGGTTTAGCTTTAGTGTTAAATATTTATAAATATATTATAACGCGTGACAAAAACGACGCCACTCGGCCTAATTATGATCTTCTGATCGAAGGGAATTGTGTGATAATTTGTAAGAAGAAGCATAAGAAAGGATAGACAAACTAGCCTATATATATAGGCGGATAATTAGTAAGAAGAAGCATAAGAAAGGATAGGGGTTCAGCCAATTATTAATTAACATCTCGATTTGGACGCAGACGCTGACCCGAACGCCAGTGTGAGTGACACATGCCAGCGTAATGACCCCAACGCCAAGAATGCGTAGAACCACTGTATTTTGGCAGACATATTTTAGGGGACATCACTCTTCCAAACTGAAATAATATATCTAATCAAACTAGGAAATTACCAAAAGTCTATGTTCCGCTAATGAACACATAAAAACAATTATCGAACATTTGTATAAAATATAAGAAAAATCCTTTGCTGTTGTGTGATAACCGGCGAAAATGATGAGAATTCATCTCACTGTTCACTGGCGGGAATTGTTGGTCTTGCAAAAATACTTCACAAAAAAAAAAAAAAAAAAAAAAAAAAAAAAAAAAAAAAAACTGCCGCGCGTTGTGAATCGATTGTTTTCTACTATGATAAATGTCTGCCATATTTAACTAGTCAAGACGGTCATTTTGGCTTAATTATGGACCCTGACTTATATTTTTGTGTGTCTTAAAATCTATAATTTTCTTCTAGTACAATTGAGAAGACGCCTCATAAATGGAAAAAAGGAATCATTGTTAAGATCCCAAAAAAGGGCAATCTTAGAGATTGTAACAATTGGAGAGGCGTGACACTTTTGTCAGTTGCCTCAAAATTATTCTGTAAAATCATCCTAAATAGAATAAAGGATTCAATAGATACAGTAATGCGTGAAGAACAGGCTGGGTTTAGAAAAGGGAGAAGCTGTCTTGACCACATTTTCACTCTACGACTTATATTGGAGGAACACATTGAAAAGCAAAAACCTTTTGTACTTAACTTCATCGACTTCAAAAAAGCATTTGATAGTATTCATAGAGATTCTTTGTGGAAAATTCTGAAGCAATATGGCTTACCATCAAAAATCATAAATATTATCAAAGACATGTATGATGGTTACACATGTGCAGTTCGAACAGAGGAAGGACTGAGCGAATGTTTCCCAATAGAAACTGGGGTTAAACAAGGATGTATTTTATCGCCCTTGTTATTTGGAATTGTTATGGACTTCATAATGAAGAAATGCTGCACTGGTAATAAAGGCATCGAATGGATACAAGGAGACCATTTGGAGGACCTGGACTTTGCTGATGACATAGTTCTCATCAGCAATCAGATAAAAACGATGCAGGAAAACACAAATGAACTATCATCAATAGCCAGCAAAATTGGGCTTGAAGTCAATCATGAAAAGACTAAAGTCATGAAAAGTTTAATTCCAACAAGTGACAAAATATACATGGAAAACAAACCAGTAGAAGAGATCGATCACTTCATCTATCTTGGAAGTCACATTGATCGAGAAGGGGATACGAGCAAAGAAATTAGAATCAGACTGGCTAAAGCAGCAATGTCTTTCAGAAGCCTTGAAAAGTTGTGGAAATCAAAACTCATTAGCACAAACACAAAACTTAGGCTATTCAAATCAAATGTACTATCAACCCTTACGTATGCGTGTGAAAGCTGGAAAACAACAAGAGATATAGAAACAAAGTTGAACGCATTCGAAAATAAATGTCTAAGGAAAATACTTGGTATAGAATGGAACGAATTCAAAACAAACGAGGAAATTAGAGAAATCGCCAATCAACCACTAATATCTTCAGTAATAAAGAAAAGACGATGGTCATACGTTGGACATGTGATGAGAAGAGATAATAATCGAATAGCAAAGCAAGCCCTCATATGGGAAACAACAGGTAAAAGAAAAAGAGGAAGACCCAGGGAGACACTGAGAAGAACATTGATGAGAGAGGCAAGAGCAGCAGGAATCGGCTCCCTCAATGAGATAGAACTGCTTGCACAGAACAGAGACAGATGGCGAGATTTGATAAAATATCTCTAAAAGAAAACTGCTAGAACAAAAATTCATATAGGAGAAGGTGTATCTTGGTCTACGCCCTATGGGCCGGTTACGGCTCGAAAGGTCAATAGATAGATAGATAGTACAATTGAGTTTCACCCGTGCGCTGCCGGGGCCCGAAAGGGGAATAAAGAATAGTGGCGCTGTTCCCTACCAGGCATGTACGTAAGAGGCGACTAAGGATGTTTGGCATGGGACTAGCTATCCCGTACTGTAAAAAAGTAAGGCGAAAAAACTTCACAAACATGGACAAGTCAAAGAAAAGAATAAAAGTAAATCCGCCATCCAGGAAAGATAAGGGTTCTCTAGTCTAAGAGACGCATGACGCAATCTGAAGAAAGCCGTAAGGAGTCCAGGTTGCCGACTCACCTTTTGTCTACCAGGAAATCCTCCAGAATTGGCTACTGGAATGTACGTACCTTAAATGAACAAGGAAAATCTGCAAAAGTAGCATCAGAAATGACAAACTTCAAAATAGATATTTTGAGAATGTGTGAAACAAGATGGTTAGGAACGGAAAGGATAAGACTAAACACATTATCATCATCACCATCATCATATGCCATACCGGTTGGCGTAGGCGATCATGTTCTTCCACAATCTTCTATCTACAGTGCATCGTATCAGTTCTGTTGTTGACTTTTTGTTCCATGCCATGACACCAAGCTATCCAGTATTTTCTCTCCTTGTTGTCCGCGTTCTCTCTTTCCTTTTATTTTGCCAGTTGTAACCAAGTATTCCAACTTTCCTCTTCTCATGATGTGCCCGAAAAATGTTGATTGTTTCTTTCTGACGTTTTTCATGAGCTCCCTTTTTGTGTTGGCCTCTTTGGGAACTTCCTCGTTGGTCTTTTTAGCTGTCCAGGGAACTTTCAACATTCTTCTGAGAAATCCCATCTCCGTGGCCTCTAATCGTCTTTTCATTTGTTTGTTTACTGTCCATGATTCGCTTCCATAGGTCAGAATTGGTTCTATATAGCACCGATAAACTCTCTTTCTCATTTCTATTGACATAGATTTGTTGCATAAGATATTTTTCATTTTCTGAAATGCTATTTTGGCCTGAGCTATTCTGCTTTTTATTTCTCTCACTCACTCTGTCTCTCTCTCTCTCTCTCTCTTTCTCCGTCTCTGCGATCAAGACTCAATCAGAGTAGGATTCCAGACTCTCTCATGAAGGCAGCTGTCTGTTTAAGCGATTCGATTGCCCCATATAGTTTCTCTTCCAGGGAAGTGGGCGTGGACCACATTGCTCTTCTCAGGCCTGTGTACTGGGGGAAATCCTGTAGAACATGTTTTGTAGTCATATTGTCCAGTGTACAGTGGCATAGAGACAAATAATAAGAAATGAATATTATTATAGAGGGAAACTTCCGAGGCGATAATCAGCGAATCAATTCAGAGGAAGAGGTATGTTTACAGCACTCGGAAAAAATGACAAATAATCAACAGAAATAATTATGGACCAAAGCAGGATCGAACCCGTACTCAGTGGCACAGCGCCTTGCCACGAAAAATAGGCTGGTTGTACCTATTTTGAATTTGGTGAACATGTGATTTCTCATTCTAATGTGGCCAGTGCGTAGGCGAAGTATGATGACTTGATCCCTCCTTGATAGTTGGTGGTATCCGTTACTCTCGTTATGCTTTGGTGTTCTCGTTTCAATTTGTCATGGTACCTTTGAGGATGGATTTGGCTTCATCATAACTGAGCGGATGGTTCTCTTGTGGTAATCTCCCTCCCTCTTTAGCTAATTTGTCTGCGCGTTCGTTCCCGTGTATATTACAGTGTGATGGTATCCACTGAATGACTACTCTCTGGAAATTATTGCATAATTGGTCCAGGGTTGTTCTCAAGTCATCTAGTTCATTGTTCATGGGGCCTTTTAGAGCTGATAATACTGATAGCGCATCAGTCAGAATCACCAATTTATTGTGCATGTTATTTTTGTGTTGAGTAGCCAGTGTTGCAGCATCTCTGATGGCCTCAGTTTCTGCTTTAAAGTTGTTTGAGAATTTCCCAGTAGCTATTGACTTGGTGATCTCGTTCTGATTATTCAGCGTCAATAACACACCTTCCCCTCCATTTCTGGTGGCACTTGTAGCAGAGCCATCTGTGTATATGTGGGACCAAGAGTCCTGTGGGTGTAGGTATCGTTTATGTGTTTTTCTGCTACGTGTTTTCTTTCAGTGTCTGATTGGGTGCCTTTTTGCATGATTCCTGTTATATTTTCCTTAAGTTCTGATATTTTATGTTTCCCATGAGGAGACATATCAGATGGGCCTAAGGGTTTCGATATTGTTTGGGAAAGTACTGGGTCTCCAGTAGTTAGTTCATTGGCAATTGCATCGAAGTTGCTCCTTTTTAGTCGTACAATTCTGGAACCAGTTATTCTTTGGTGCATGGGGTGGCTAAGGAGCCTTCTATATTTCTCCGCTTGTTGCAATACTTTAGTGACCCGTCTGTCATCTAAGGGTTGTAAACCTGTTACTGTTTCTAGAGTCGTTATAGGTGTAGATTTCATAGCACCAGTGATGCTATGGGCTGCTTGGTTCTGTGTTCTGTTAATTTTGCTAAGGTGTGATTTGGAAGCCATAGCCCAGGCTGTGACTCCATACTCTAGAACTGGACTGACTCTTCTTACGTATAGTCGTTTCAAGATATTGCTGTCTGCTCCCCAGTCCGTTCCTGCCAATTTCTTCATAATATTAGTTCGTTTTCTGGCTTTTTTTTATTGCTCTGTCTATCTGATTTTTCCAAGTCATTCTGCGATTCATGGTGACGCCAAGATATGTTGGGTTTTGGTCAACAGAGAGTGTATGGTCTTTTATCTTCAGGTTTGCAGAGAGTGTATTTCTTGATAGGCTGAAAATTGTATATGTAGTTTTTTTTTTTCGTTGATTGGTAAGAACCTGGTGTTCGTCCATTTTTCAGGTTCACCCAGGGCATCTTGCATCCTGGAACCAGCCACTGACATACTTTCCTCGCGAGCCCATAACGCCAAATTATCTGCGTATATTTCTGAATGTATTCGGGGTGGAATGCCTTTTTATTTCTGTGGTGCATCTTCCGTCTGATGTTATTATAGTGCCCAATTATTTGACGCGTTGCACTTGTTTCAAATTTGTCCTGTTTATTTTTAAGCTGCATGATGGTATAGTATACAATGTTGTATTTGAATACTATTTGACCCGTAAATTAACAAAGATATTTAGCAAGGCGCGCAAGGCGCCTAATGTACTCGAGGCGCAGGGGGAGTTAAGTTCCGCCCTCCATATGTATAGCTTCCCTCACAGACTTCCATCCATTGTAACACTTACTCATTCTCTCCATTTAAGCTATTAGCTCTCCTTCCCTCCCCTAGACTTCTCTCTCTCTCTATCCTATCCCCTCATAGACTTCTCGCCTACCCTTCCACCCACCCTTCTCTCTCTTTCCCTCTACTAGCGTTCAGCAATCCCTCGTATTTTTACCCTCCTTCCAGTGTAACACTTTAGTATTTAATATCAATCACAACAAGACTTAATATATCTACTTTCTTTTGAATTACCATGGGACGACTTTTGTATTACCATGGGACGACTTTTGAATTACCATGGGACGACTTTTGTATATCTTTGTCATTTTAACGAATGAAAAACAACCGGGAAGTCATGTAGGTGAAATAAATAAAAACTAGTGGCGGAAATGCTCTCCGCCATCCACTTAGTATCGGATCTGTTGAGCAGGACAATGTCTACACGACCCGTATATGCTGAACCATACCTTGGCACCGTTTAAACTGCTTTGAACATAATGGACAGTGATGTTCACCAGAAGATGTTACATTATGAGAAACCATCTGTAGAAGATCAAATAACCCTTTCTCAACAATACTTAGCCTACCTAGTTTAAACACATTAATATCATTGAATAACAATCACATCAAGAATAAAAATATCTACTTTTTAAACAACAACTAAGATAAACATATGAAAAACGAAGGAATAATACACTAAACTAGTGCTTAACATACATACTTTATACACATTACCATTAATATACATACGCCAAATATGCAGACACATTTTATATAGGCCCTAGATAAAACATGTCTGCACGTTTTATAATAATGTGTCTCCACATTTTCTGAGGGCTCAGCTGAAGGAATACCGGTTTTCCTCACTACTAGCTTTTTGTAGTTTTTTTTAATGGGAATTAAAATATATATGTATATATAAAAAATAAAATAAAAAAAAATATATATATATATTATACTTATATATATATATATATATATATATATATATATATATATATATATATATAATGGGAATATATGGGCGTGTCAAAAATAAAGTTTTAGGTAAGCCTAGAGGTTAAATTTTTTTTTTAACAGTTTCATAGGCGTATCCCTAAAAAAAAATGGTCAGGGGGTAACATTCATAAATGTGATTTTTAAGCAAAATTTTGCTGTGGGGATGTCTAATATGAAGTTTGAGGTAAGCCTAGAGGTTAAATTATATTTTTAAATATTTTCATAGGCGTATGCATAAAAAATGGCTGAGGTTAGAAAGATCTGTGAGCGATTGTGTTTATGTGTGGGTGCTTTTTGATCTTTTTTGTTTAACTATTATGACTATGGGTGTAGATTTTTAGGGTTAGAGTTTAACTTTTTGATTATAAGCCTAAATATTTGTGTTTTAGGCTAAATTTTTGCGAATTGGCCTAACTTTTTTTACTCTGAATATCATATGTTCATCATATCATCTGACACATCTGTTCGATGTGTCTAACTAGTATGAGTATGGGAGTAGATTTTTAAAGTGTTGAGATCGATTTTTTGCTTATGAGCCTAAATTTGTGTGTTTCGGTGGTAACTTTTTCACGATTTGGCCTAACTTTTTGGACTTTGAATATAACTATCTGCTTGTTGTGTCTAATTAGTATGAGAATGAGAGTAGATTTCCACGTTTTGTGACTATGAGCTGAAATTTTGGGGTTTGGCAGTAAGTTTTCTGACCTGTAATAATAATTTTTAATGTTACCTGTCATTTATTGAGGTGTTAAACATTGGTATTGCAGCCTTCAGAGATCAAATCGATGTCACGGAACTCCTCTGGTATTGCATCAGGGGTCAAAGCGCGTTCAAGTAACCCACCACCCGTATTATCTCCCCCATCGATGACTCGACAGATGGATTGTATCAGGGACCGAATCGAGTTAAAGTAACACAGTAATGAGTCAGACTCGACACTACTTCAAGTGGAAAATGAGGTCAGTTATCACGATAAGAGTAATCTTCTTCTCTGATTGGTTAATCCAGAGGTCAGTCATTTCGTTGGTCGGCGTCTGATAGAAATACTCTTTTCTGATTGGTTAACCTAGATGTTAGTCGATGTTAGAATAGTGTTCTCCACATTTGTTACCAGGTTATAATTAAAGTAGTCGCTTGTGAGATTTCGTGTTATAAGCGCGAATGATTCAAGAAAGCTTATTTTAATACTACAGTTCAGTCTAGCGACCTGTGTTGAGGGTATATTTTACGCTGTAAGTTGAACATTTTTTATGTTTTTCTCTTATCTCATTACGATGCAGTAAGGTTTATTGTTAAAAGAATATTCAATTGTATTAATTCTAATGTGTATAAAGTATGTATGTTAAGCACAAGTTTAGTGTATTATTCCTTCGTTTTTCATATGTTTATCTTACTGGGTGCTTAAAAAGTAGATATTTTTAGTCTTGATGTGATTGTTATTCAATGATATTAATGTGTTTAAACAAGTATTGTTGAGAAAGGGTTATTTGATCTTTTTCAGTTGGTTTCTCATAATGTAACATCTTCTGGTGAACATCAGTGTCCATTTTGTTCAAAACAATTTAAACGGCGCCAAGGTATGGTTCAGCATATACGGGTCGTGTAGACATTGTCCTGCTCAACAGATCCGATACTAAGTGGATGGCGGAGAACATTTCCGCCACTAGTTTTTATTTATTTCACCTACATGACTTCCCGGTTGTTTGTCATTCATTAAAGTGACAAAGATATGGAAATCCAAAGAGATTAGGATAAGAACAAGAATAACAATTTCCAACTTGCCTGATAAGTCAATTAAATAAAAGTCGTCCTATGGTAATACAAAAGTCGTCTGTTGCTAAACAAAAGATGGTAATACAAAAGTCGTTCCATGATAATACAAAAGTCGTCACATGGTAATTCAAAAGTCGTCCCATGGTAATACAAAAGTCGTCTGTTGCTAAACAAAAAGATGGTAATACAAAAGTCGTTCCATGGTAATACAAAAGTCGTCTCATGGTAATTCAAAAGTCGTCCCATGGTAATACAAAAGTCGTCCCATGGTAATTCAAAAGTCGTCCCATGGTAATACAAAAGTCGTCCCATGGTAATTCAAAAGTCGTCCCATGGTAATTCAAAAGTCGTCCCATGGTAATACAAAAGTCGTCTCATGGTAATTCAAAAGTCGTCCCATGGTAATACAAAAGTCGTCCCATGGTAATTCAAAAGAAAGTAGATATATTAAGTCTTGTTGTGATTGATATTAAATACTAAAGTGTTACACTGGAAGGAGAATACAAATACGAGGGATTGCTGAACGCTAGTAGAGGGAAAGAGAGAGAAGGGTGGGTGGAACGGTAGGCGAGAAGTCTATGAGGGGATAGGATAGAGAGAGAGAGAAGTCCAGAGGAGGGAAGGAGAGCTAATAGCTTAAATGGAGAGAATGAGTAAGTGTCACAATGGATGGAAGTCTATGAGGGAAGCTATACATATGGAGGGCGGAACTTTAGGAGAGAGAAAGGAGGGAGGATGGGATGTTAAGAGAGAATTCTATGGGAGATATATATATATATATATATATATATATATATATATATATATATATATATAAGTCAATGAGAAGGAAGGGGAGATGATAGGTTTTAAAGGCGAGAATGAGTAAGGGTTACATCGGATGGAAGTCTAGGATGGAATATGAGAGAGAGAGAGAGAGAGAGAGAGAGAGAGAAGAAGAGAGAGAAGGAAGTCTAGGAGAGAAAAGGAGAGATGATAAGCGTAAATGGAGAGAATGAGTAAGTGTTGCAATGGTGGGAAGTCTATGAGGGAAGCTAAAAATAGAGGGAGGGCGGAACGCTAGGAGAGGGAAAGAGAGAGGAGGGAGGGTGGCATGGAAGGAGAGTAGTCTATGCGGAGAGATATTAATTACTGATGTTAAAATACTACACAGAGGGACTCAGCTACTATAAATAATTTTTACTCTAACAATTTCAATTATTTTCACCTAATTACATAATACATATGTAATTTTTAGTTATTTTGGCGCCTCCTTGAGTCTGAGATCCAGGCAGTAGTCAATTGGGCTGGCCATAGCCACGCCGTTATAATCAATTTCTTTATTCCGTTTCACCTTCCATTTTTTTTCACTCTTAACAACAGGTTCAATGACGGTTAAGTATTCACCCAGAAGATGCAGTCGAACGAAGGTCAAAGGGAACACTAATCGCCTGCTAACTGCACAGTGTCAGCAAGACGTGTTTCTGTTATAATCTTTGTCATGGTAATATATCTAGAGATGTGCTTTAATAAGAAGAGGGATGATACATTTTGTTTTTTACTATTTAAAAAAGTTATAAATGAATAGTTCTATAAATTATAAAAAATATGGATATGTTATAAATGGATACCCTGAATAACAATGGTTTTTGGCTGTTGCAATTTCATTAATTTCTCATCAAATATTTTTCCTAGAAAAATTTTTTTTGCACAGATTCAATTTTTTTCCCCATCCTTGATATTTTAATCATAAATCTTGTGTAGACTACACTGAGTTATAAAACAGTCATTTTCTTTGTTATTCTTATCAGTTTCTTAATTATTGGCATATCATCATTTTTATTTAACAGTATTACAGTATTTATTCTATTTCACAAACCGGAGGTGTATATGCAATTAAAAAATATGTATCATGGAAAAAAAACCGGCGATAAATAACACACCAGTAGAATTAATAGCAGCAGCAGGAGAAACAGGAATTACATGGCTGCACACAATAATCATTGCAGTATGGAGCAACAGAAAGCCACAGAAGACCTGTAACAGGTATTCATTGTACCAATATTGAAAAAGAAAGGTAGTACGAGAGACTGCAATCAATAATGAGGTATCTCCTCACTCATGTGGGAAAGTTATACATAAAAAAAATTTTGGAAAAAAAGGATCAGGCCAATTATAAAACAAGATATCAGTGATTCTCAAATGGGATACCGAAAAAAATAGGGGATGTACTAACTCATTATTCACTCTAAAACAGCTAGCAGAAAAGACAACAATCAAAATCTGTACATAACTTTCATAGACCAAGAATTACATTGGATGGAGTAAACAGAGAAGCTTTGAGCAAGAGAAAAAGAAACTATATACATGGAAAATCCCTGGAGATAATAAGAGGAATCAAATAGACTACATAATGATAATAGATAGGTTCTCTAACAGCGTAAAGAAAACCAAAACATATCCAGGAGCAGATATTAACTCAGATTACAATCCTGTAATATTAAAATGAAAATCAAACTTAAGAGAAACAAACAACAGACTAATTCATCAACAATAGCACTAGATATAACAGCTTTAAATCAAAAAGATGTTAAAGATACTTATACAATACAAATAAAGAAATAATAGACAGATGGCAGGAATATATAAAGGAACTATTTCATGATCAAAGGAACAAGAAACCAATTATAAAATGTACACCAGGCTATAAAATCTTAAATGGAAAAAGTTATACAAACAATGAAAAAGGAAAAGCAACAACCTGACAGCATACAGATAGAGATGATACAGGCACTAGAAGATTTTGGTATTGAAGTGATTACAGACATATGCGACAAAATATACCATACAGCAGAGGTGGCCAATCTATTTTTAGCTTTTTAGCCAGTAAATTCATTTCAACAAATTTGAGGGGCCATCTAACTAAATTTATATTATTACAGTATTATATGAAAATTAATAAAGTGTTCAAGTAAGTTTAGGGCAGTAGACCGATATATAAATCATAATGTTTTAAAAGTAGTCCAGTTGTTCATATAATTTATTTTATACATTAAAAAAAAACTATCATAAAAGGAAACATTAAATTATTATAGAAATACTCGTTAAACTAGTCTTACAGTCTTGAAGTTTTGAAAACATATAATGTTAATTTAATGTGATTTTTTTAAAACTTGCTTTTCTTTTAACAATATCTTAATATTGGTGTAATATTTTATGTGCACAGAACAAATATATAGGCAAGATGTGCATCTGTAATAGGTGAACGTAATTTATTCTTAACCCTACCAGATCACTGTCCCTAGTTTCAGGTAATTTCCTAATCTGCCGCTATCCCTAATTTTCGGTACTTTGCCTAGTACGTGAAAAATGCATCACAAACTAAAAATAACTAATCATTCGTGGTCAAACCTCATGGTCAGCCATTGCAAATGTCTGCCTCCGTGTCTATGAATTGACACTGTGTGGTTTGATGCGAAAAAATTATGAAAATTGACAATGAAACGAGCAGCTGATGAGCCAAGCACTTCAACAGGAAAGCAGGTCTAGGCTTTTCACATTCCAACAGGAGATCGATACTTTGGTTGATTCAGACTTTGAGTAGTCAGATTTTGATTTTAAAAATAATGTTTCCAGTTCAAGTAACACAGACAGTGAGAGCTCAAGTAACACAGACAGTGAGAGCTCAAGTAACACAGACAGTGAGAGCTCGAGTAACACAGACAGTGAGAGCTCAAGTAACACAGACAGTGAGAGCTCAAGTAACACAGACAGTGAGAGCTCGAGTAACACAGACAGTGAGAGCTCAAGTGACACAGACAGTGAGAGCTCGAGTAACACAGACAGTGAGAGCTCAAGTAACACAGACAGTGAGAGCTCAAGTAACACAGACAGTGAGAGCTCAAGTAACACAGACAGTGAGAGCTCAAGTAACACAGACAGTGAGAGCTCAAGTAACACAGACAGTGAGAGCTCGAGTAACACAGACAGTGAGAGCTCAAGTAACACAGACAGTGAGAGCTCAAGTAACACAGACAGTGAGAGCTCAAGTAACACAGACAGTGAGAGCTCAAGTAACACAGACAGTGAGAGCTCAAGTAACACAGACAGTGAGAGCTCAAGTAACACAGACAGTGAGAGCTCGAGTAACACAGACAGTGAGAGCTCAAGTAACACAGACAGTGAGAGCTCAAGTAACACAGACAGTGAGAGCTCAAGTAACACAGACAGTGAGAGCTCAAGTAACACAGACAGTGAGAGCTCAAGTAACACAGACAGTGAGAGCTCGAGTAACACAGACAGTGAGAGCTCGAGTAACACAGACAGTGAGAGCTCAAGTAACACAGACAGTGAGAGCTCAAGTAACACAGACAGTGAGAGCTCGAGTAACACAGACAGTGAGAGCTCAAGTAACACAGACAGTGAAAGCTCAAGTAACACAGACAGTGAGAGCTCAAGTAACACAGACAGTGAGAGCTCAAGTGACACAGACAATGAGAGCTCGAGTAACACAGACAGTGAGAGCTCAAGTGACACAGACAGTGAGAGCTCAAGTAACACAGACAGTGAGAGCTCAAGTGACACAGACAGTGAGAGCTCGAGTAACACAGACAGTGAGAGCTCAAGTAACACAGACAGTGAGAGCTCAAGTAATACAGACAGTGAGAGCTCAAGTAACACAGACAGTGAGAGCTCAAGTAACACAGACAGTGAGAGCTCGAGTAACACAGACAGCGAGAGCTCAAGTAACACAGACAGTGAGAGCTCGAGTAACACAGACAGTGAGAGCTCAAGTAACACAGACAGTGAGAGCTCAAGTAACACAGACAGTGAGAGCTCAAGTAACACAGACAGTGAGAGCTCAAGTAACACAGACAGTGAGAGCTCGAGTAACACAGACAGTGAGAGCTCAAGTAACACAGACAGTGAGAGCTCGAGTAACACAGACAGTGAGAGCTCGAGTAACACAGACAGTGAGAGCTCGAGTAACACAGACAGTGAGAGCTCAAGTAACACAGACAGTGAGAGCTCAAGTAACACAGACAGTGAGAGCTCAAGTAACACAGACAGTGAGAGCTCAAGTAACACAGACAGTGAGAGCTCAAGTGACACAGACAGTGAGAGCTCGAGTAACACAGACAGTGAGAGCTCAAGTGACACAGACAGTGAGAGCTCGAGTAACACAGACAGTGAGAGCTCAAGTAACACAGACAGTGAGAGCTCAAGTAACACAGACAGTGAGAGCTCAAGTAACACAGACAGTGAGAGCTCAAGTAACACAGACAGTGAGAGCTCAAGTAACACAGACAGTGAGAGCTCAAGTAACACAGACAGTGAGAGCTCAAGTAACACAGACAGTGAGAGCTCAAGTGACACAGACATTGAGAGCTCGAGTAACACAGACAGTGAGAGCTCAAGTAACACAGACAGTGAGAGCTCAAGTGACACAGACAGTGAGAGCTCAAGTGACACAGACAGTGAGAGCTCGAGTAACACAGACAGTGAGAGCTCAAGTAACACAGACAGTGAGAGCTCAAGTAACACAGACAGTGAGAGCTCAAGTAACACAGACAGTGAGAGCTCAAGTAACACAGACAGTGAGAGCTCGAGTAACACAGACAGTGAGAGCTCGAGTAACACAGACAGTGAGAGCTCAAGTAACACAGACAGTGAGAGCTCGAGTAACACAGACAGTGAGAGCTCAAGTAACACAGACAGTGAGAGCTCAAGTAACACAGACAGTGAGAGCTCGAGTAACACAGACAGTGAGAGCTCAAGTGACACAGACAGTGAGAGCTCGAGTAACACAGACAGTGAGAGCTCGAGTGACACAGACAGTGAGAGCTCGAGTGACACAGACAGTGAGAGCTCAAGTGACACAGACAGTGAGAGCTCGAGTGATGAGGAGAATCTTGAACCTTATAGATCTAGAGCTAGATCAATAGTAAGCGGATAAGGGGGGGGGGGGGGGGTTGTCCCTCAAATAGTTGATAGGAGTACCTCTGTGTGAAACAAGGTTGATCCTGCTAGGTGGATTGACACACACAACTAGAATATTGGGGCTAGATTAAATTTAGACCTATTTCCTACAATGACTCCAAGTTCTATCTTATTCTAACCACTTGTTTGCATGTAACTAACATTTTCTATATCATGTTGCTTCTTTCTCTTTATGGCTCACGATCCCAGGTATATGGGACAGTTAGGTTCATGGCCTCAGGTCTGGTAGGGTTGATAACATTCATGTCAGAAAAAGTTTGCTCACAAATTTATGTGGAGCCAAAACTACACACAAGCCTTAAGACAAAATCTTGAATTTCAGGAAACCAATCTAAAGGGACATGTTTCCAAAATTCTGTCAAATTAGGAGAAGTGGGTGATCCACAACGTTCTTTAAATTTAGCACAAAGTCCTGAATGGTTTTGGATTTCCATTCCTCTTTGTGTATATATCTTTGTGTGTGCATGTCTATGTCAGACATATCTCATATCTTTGTGTGTGCATGTCTATGTCAGACATATCTCATATCTTTGTGTGCATGTCTATGTTAGTCATGTGTCATATCTTTGTGTGTGCATATCTATGTCAGTCATATCTCATATCTTTGTGTGCATGTCTATGTTAGTCATGTGTCATATCTTTGCGTGTATGTCTGTGTTAGTCATATCTCCTATCTTGATGTGTGTCAGTGTTAGTCATGCCTCGTATCGCTGTGTGCATGTCTGTGTTAGTCACATCTCATACCTTTGTGTGTGCATGTCTGTGTTAGTCACCTCTAGTGACTCGGGCAGATGAAAAGTCACCAAAAAGAAGATGACATTACCTGGATCAAATGAAAGAAAATGACATTACATGAATTAAATGTAAGAAAATGACATTTGACATTACCTGGATAAAATGAAAGAAAATGACATTACCTGGTTCAAATAAAAGAAGTTGTATTTGTGAAAGTGAAAATATAATTATAAACAGAAAACGCGACATTAGTTTTTTTTTTTTTAATTTACCAACAGATGTACAACTCTTGTCACAAGTTTACACTACCTAAATTACCTACTGTCACAAATTTAGATTCGGTTCCTAAACTATCTACCTATCTATTGACCTTTCGAGCCGTACCGACCCATAGGGCATAGACCCAGATACTCCTTCTCTTATCTAAATTTTTATTCGTGCAGTGTCCAATCCTTCTTAAGATATTTTATCAAATCTCGCTATTAGTCTCTGCTCTGTGCAAACAGCTCTATCTCATTGAGGGAGCCAATTCCTGCTGCTCTTGCCTCTCTGATCAATGTTCTTCTGAGTGTCTCTCTGGGTAGGCCTCTTTTCCTCTTACCTGTTGTTTCCCACATGAGGGCTTGCTTTGTTATTCGGTTATTATCTCTCCTCATCACATGACCAACATATGACCATCGTCTTTTCTTGATTTCTGAAGATATTAGTTATTATTAGATATTAGATTGGCGATTTCTCTAATTTACTCGTTTGTTTTGAATTCGTTCCATGCTATACCAAGTATTTTCCTTAGACATTTATTTTCAAATGCGTTCAACTTTGTTTCTATATCTCTTGTTGTTTTCCAGCTCTCACACACATACGTGAGGGTTGATAGTACGTTTAATTTGAATAGTCTAAGTTTTGTGTATTTTGCTGATGAGTTTTGATTTCCACAACTTTTCAAGGCTTCTGAAAGACATTGTTGCTTTAGCTATTCTGATTCTAATTTCTTTACTTGTATCCTCTTCCCGATCAATGTGACTTCCAAGATAGATAAAGTGATCGATCTCTTCTACTGGTTTGTTTTCCGTGTATATTTTGTCATCTGTTGGAATTAAGCTTTTCATGACTTTAGTCTTTCTATGATTGATCTAAAGCCCAATTTTGCTGGCTATTGGTGATAGTTCATTTGTGTTTTCCTGATCACCTACAGTGCACAGGAAATATAGATTGCTCTACAAGAAAAGAAACACACCCTGACAGTGTGGATCGACATGGAGAAGAATTTTGATAGGGTTTGGCAAGAGGGTTTAAAGAACATGCTTTTAGACTTGGCATCCAGGGTCGTTTATTCAATTGTGTCTCTCAATACCTTCAGGATAGAACGGCCAGAGTACAAGTTCAAGGTCAACTAAGTAAGAAGGTCTCTATCGAACAAGGTGTCCCAAAAGGCGGAGTCTTGAAATATTATGAAGAAATTGGCAGGAACGGATTGGGGGGGGGCAGACAGCAATATTTTGAAAAGACTATACGTAGGAAGAGACTGACCAGTTCTAGAGTATGGAGTCACAGCCTGGGCTATGGCTTCCAAATAACACCTTAGCAAAATTAACAGAACACAGAACCAAGCTGCCCGTATCATGGTGCTATGAAATCTACACATATCAAGACTCTAGAAACAGTAACAGGTTTACAACCCATAGATGACAGACGGGTCACTAATTGGAACAAGCGGAGAAATATAGAAGGCTCCTTAGCCACCCCAAGCACCAAAGAATAACTGGTTCCGGAATTGTACAACTAAAGAGGAGCAACTTCGCTGCAATTGCCAATGAAGTAACTACTGGAGACAAATACTTTCCCAAACAATATCGAAACCCTTAGGCCCATCTGATATGTCTCCTCGTGGAAAACATAAAATACCAAAACTTAAGGAAAAACTAACAGGAATCATGAAAAAAGGCACCCAATCAGACACAGAAAGAAAACACGTAGCAGAAAAACACATACACAATACCTACCCACATGACTCTTGTCCCCACATATACACAGATGGCTCTGCTACAAATGCCACCAGAAATGGAGGGGGAGGTGTGTTCTTGACGCAGAATAATCAGGACGAGATCACCAAGTCAATAGCTACTGGAACATTCTCAAACAAATTTAAAGCAGAAACTGAGACCATCAGAGATGCTGCAACACTGGCTCCTCAACACAAAAAATGGCTCCTCAACACTGTCAGTACTAACAGCTCTAAAAAGCCCCGAGAACAATGAACTAGATGACTTGAGAACAACTCTGGACCAACTATGCAATAACTTCCAGAGAGTAGTCATTCAGTGGATACCATCACACTGTGATATACACGGGAACGAACGCGCAGACAAATTAGCTAAAGAGGGAGGGAGATCACCACAAAAGAACCATCCGCTCAGTTATGATGAAGCCAAATCCATCCTGAAAGTTCAGTACCTTGAAAAATGGAAACGAGAACCCCACAGCATAACGAGAGTGACGGATACCACCAACTATCAAGGAGGGATCAAGTCATCATACTTCGCCTACGCACTGGACACAATAGAATGAGAAATCACATGTTCACCAAATTCAAAATAGGTACAACCAGCCTATGCCACTGTACACTGGACAATATGACTACAAAACATGTTCTACAGGATTGGCCCCAGTACACAGACCTGAGAAGAGCAATGTGGTCCACGCCCACCTCCCTGGAAGAGAAACTATATGGGGCAATCGATTCGCTTAAACAGACAGCTGACTTCATGAGAGAGTCTGGAATCCTACTCTGATAGAGTCTTCATCGCAGAGAGAGAGAGAGAGAGAGAGAGAGAGAGAGAGAGAGAGAGAGATTTGTGGTTTCCTGCATCGTTTTTATCCGGCTGCTAATGAGGACTATATATATATATATATATATACCTTCAATTCGTCATACTAGCAGACCTTCATATATTTTACAACACAATTCATGTCATATATTTCATTAAAAAAAAATCTTTTCCTTTTTTTTGTAATTTTATTATTTTCTTTTATATTTGTAAAATACTGTGTGCGCCCCTGAAAAAGGAAGGTGTCACTTCAGTGAGTTATACAATAAAAGTCGAGAACAATGCATATTTAATTGATATTTACAAATGTCATGGGAAGTAATTAACGATTTATACTTCTCTGGCAATATTGACCGTTCTGTTTTCCTTCTGTTATTCGTTCACCACGTGGCTCCTGCGGATCTTTTCTGAAATCACATTACTCATTCCTGTGACGCTCGATAGCTCAACAATGTTCTTATTCAAGACCATATCGTTGCACTACTTTGCTATTTGATTTATTCTGTCCTTTATATTCACAGCTTCACGTCACTCTCCATTGGTTCAGGCTGGGAAAAAAAGGTATTTGACTCAATGATTTGGGGAAGGTTAGTAAGGAGAAGAGCACTGGCCTCCTTACCTTTTGATGTAGCGTATTACTACAGTTAGTTTCATCTTTACACTTTCCAACCATTTTTAAACACGTCACGGAAGAAACATTGCCTTACCTCCAGTCTACGTGGCGTAACTTCAACGACGTTATATTGGGTTTTGTATTCTTCCTGGCGAGGCACAATTCGTCGTCATACCGTAGCCTATTACCTTGTTATACTGTAGCTACAATGGGAACAAAAAATCATGGTGGTGAAAACTACAGAATACATTAAATATGGCAGCCTCGTTAGAGGCACAGGGACGGAATTTGCGTTGAGGAACTAGTCTTTAAAATAAAAATAAAAAGAATTAAAAATGAAAAAGTCACCAGGCAGTGATGGAGTGTCCAATGAAATGATTAAGAACTTGGGAACTGCAGCTAAAGCAAAACTACTGCAGATCTACAACATTTGCTGGATCACAGGTAGAGTGCCACAGGCATGGAGAGAAGCAATTATGATACCATTACTAAAGCCAGGAAAAGATGGTTCAATGACATCCAGCTATAGACCAATCAGCCTTACAAGCTGTTTGTGTAAAACAATGGAACGTATAATCAATCTCAGACTGCAGTGGTACCTGGAAAGTGAAAATCTCCTTGTCCCACAACAAGCAGGCTTTAGACAGTGTTACTCTACCGAAGATCAAGCAACCTATCTTTCCCAGGAAATTGAAGATGCGTTTCAAGAAAAGAAACTGGTACTAGCAGCATGGATAGACCTAAAGAAAGCATTTGATAAGGTATGGAAGGAAGGGCTTTTGAAGAAACTGAGAAATTATGGAGTAAATGGCAGGATGTACAAATGGGTCAAAGCATACCTGCATAATAGGAGAGCCAGAGTGCAACTGGATGGTCTTAAGAGTAAGAAGGTCTTATTGCGCCAGGGCGTTCCACAAGGAGGGGTACTATCTCCAACACTTTTTCTGATCTACATCAATGACCTAGTTACTGAACTACCACATGGCATCAAAGTGGCAATGTATGCAGATGACTTGGTAATGTGGTGCACAGAGGAGTATGCAACAGTGGCCTCCAAATTGCTACAAAGAGCTATGAATGCACTGAATTCATGGACAAATAGATGGTGTATCAGCATCAATACAGACAAATGCAGTACTACACTTTTCACACTCTCCACAAAACAAAAAGCAGGAGCCATCTACATAAACAATGAGCCTGTGAAAGAAGACATACAAGCTACATATCTCGGAGTTACATTTGATAACAAACTATCTTGGAAGCAGCAGATAAATAAGGCAACCCAAAAAGCAAGGAGGAAATTGGCTATTCTAAGAAAGTTGTGTGGAACCACATGGGGTGCGAGTGGGAAAATACTCAGTAAAGTTTACCAACAGAGTATACGCCCACATTTAGAATATGGATCATCCGCATGGTGCTCAGCATCAAACACCACATTGCAAGAACTGGATAAAGTACAAAACCAGGCACTTAGGGTCATCACAGGAGCAATGAAATCAACACCAATATTGGAGATGGAGAAATTGTGGAGGATACCAGCACTGAGAGAACGGAGAGACACAAAGGTGCTGATACAGGCAGAAAAATTTGTATGCATGCCGAGACATCCAATGAAGGACAGATTCCAAAATCTTGCATTGGGACGACTTAAGAGAAGCAGTTTTATCCACCAAGCCAAGCGTATTAGTAGACAAACACCAGACATGCCAAGAGTTGTTAAACCCCTTCTGCCCATACCAGAACAGACTCCCTGGACAGATGAATCAGGATTATCAGTTCAAATACGGACAGAAGTGAAAGGAATAGTTGACAAAGAGGAACAAAATAGTCTACAGCGAAAAACAATAACTCTCAGTTTCCTGGATGAAGAATACCCACAAGACCTATGGATCCGTGTGTACACAGATCGATCAGCACAGAATGCAGTAAAGAATGGGGGAGCAGGTGCATATATAGAGTACCCAAATAACACTAGGGATATGAATAAAATAGCAACAGGGAAATATTGTCACAATTATGATGCAGAAATACAAGCAATAAAGTTGGCAATAGAAAAGCTGCTGAACAGTAATCTTAGCCCACAGCCTGTAGTGTTTTTGACAGATGCAAGATCAGTACTCCAGGCACTACAATCCAGAAAATTACCACATCTACAGACCTTATTGACTGAACTCTGCAAGCACCACAGGGTTGCCCTGCAGTGGATCCCGTCTCACTGTGGAATACCAGGAAATGAGAAAGCAGATCAGTTGGCAAAGGAAGGTTCAACAGGCACACAACTAGATACACCAGTCACATACCATCATAAGAAACAGATAATCAAATCAATCAGAGGACCACAAGCCCCATATCAGGATGCCTTTCATAATATGAATAGATATGAACAAGTTATCATTATACGCCTAAGAACAGGACACAATCGACTCCATAGTCACATGTATACAAAATTCAAGATCGGCACATCAACTACTTGTACATGTGGACAGGCACCCCAGACTGCTGAACACATACTTCAAGACTGCACTGAATATAGTAGACTGAGGAAAATCCATTGGCCCATAGATACAACACTACAGACAAAACTATATGGGCCACTGCAAGAATTACAAAAGACAGTAAAATTCATACAGGAAACGACATTGCTGATATAGACAATACTTCGAGCGAACGAAAGATAGATAGATAGAAAATAAAAAAGTAAATAATTGAAGAGAGCTAAGCCAGTTATAATTCAAGAAATCTCGATAGTAGCTTACCTCCCTTAAAACCATAGTGATTTCATACGTTTGCGAACTTTCTTCTGCTTTTCTTCATTTGCCGTTCAGTGTCGAGGTGAGATATAATTTGCGGTCTTTGGGCCTTCTGTTCGCTTCTGCAACATATCATGTTTCCTAGTGCTTCTAATATTCCATCGACCCATCGATACTTGTTTTAGTTGCCTACTTTCTATAGTTATGTTGATGTTCTGTTTATCTTTGGGGACATTCTTGAATTCTGTTTTGTTTTTTGTTCATTTTCATGTTGTATTTTGTGCGAGTGCTGTTGAGTTTATTTAATAAGTGTTCTTGTAGGTCTTACATTTGTTCATGTATTAGTGCCTGATCTTCTGCAAACAAAAGCTCGTTGATCTCTTCTGTCTCTGATGGGTTGGCTAGCTTGCATATATAGTCCATCTATGTACTAAACAGTAGGGGAAGGTACGCACCCCAGTCTTACACTTGATCTAACTTCGAAGTGATTTGTGTAGCCTGCTGCTGTTCTGTGAATTATTGAGTTATTTGCGGGTCATCATCATTGCACTCCGAACATGTCCATAGGTGCTCAGATCCCCTCCTCAGCAATTCCCTCAGTGTCCAGCGACTGACGACTCCAGTTCTATGTTGGTTGATAAGTCTTCTTACACGGCCACCAAGTTTCTCATTTCTGGCTGTGCCCATCTTAACTCCCATTTCCATCATCCGAAGAAGCGACGTTGATCTATGTTTGTCGAAGTCCTGTGCTCTTCCCACATCTCGGAGTGCATTGATGACGTCCGCCCGATCCATCGGTTGCCCGTCCTCAACGACAGCGCAGCTAGCCAACCTGTCCGCTCTCTTATTTCCCCGTACTCCCGCATGTCCAGGGACATTGACAAAGGTGACCTTACGTATTTTGGATTTCTGCAACGACTCTACCCTTTGCATGCGTACAAAGCCCGCCTCCACTTTTTTTATCATGCTCATTGAATCACTCAGTATACATGCGTGGGTGTAGTCTTGTGACTCTAACCATTTGAATGCCTTGGTCCCTGCCATCACCTCCATTGTCATGCTACTCGTGGTCATGGCGTATGCACCACTGTCTTCCTTGGCTATTCTGCCTGCCGAACGTGCTGTAAATGCCCATGCACTTTTTTCGTGTCGTCTTACAGATCCGTCTGTATAGATTGTTCTGTGAAATGCTTGTGAATGCTTTTTCTTGGTCAATGAAAGCTATGTACCAATTTTGATTGTGTTCTGTCGTTTTTTTCTGCAAGTTGCATTAAGAGTTTGCGAACAACGGGCAGATAATATGCAAAATCACCTACAATACTCCTATTGCACAATGGGAGGGGGCGTCCCTAAGTCTCCTTACTCCCTTGGTTGTTGTGTGCATTAATTTTTCATGGTTATGATTATTCGAAGACCCCAGTGTTACTGTAAACGAATGGACATCCATAATTGCTCAACCGCCCGTGCCAGTGGAATCATCCGAATTAACATCTCATCGAATATCTAAAGAAAGGCAGATGCAGTCTCTCCATCGTAGCACACGTCAAAAGAAAAATCGTAGTTTAGCACTGACAGTGGACGCATCTGAACTGTCCTTCGTCATACGATATCATCAATCATCGTAAGCAATCTGAATATAGAAACACCATCCGAAAGAAACACACAGTTCACGGTGCGGACAGAGGACTACTCACTATCTCCGTCAGCAAGCTGGATTTGGAATATGAGGAAACTGCAACAAGGAATACTTTTCAGACAGTGCCTAAACAGTTCCCTGTCGTCTATCTTCTATATTAACCAGAAGTCCGTAAATTCCATATTTCGTTACAGATGTCTGACACAAGCTCCTATAGTATGCAATAACGTCTTCCTGCAAGTGTATGGACTCACGAAGGTCTATAAGCTGGAAAGAGCATGACGGATGTATAAAGGGCAGTTACCCAGTCTATAGTATTGTTTTCGAGTTGACGACGTCACATAAGGCAGGAACCAAAGACTCTCCATGTCCAACGATCTCTGCTATTTAATGTTAGACTCTGCACGTCTGGTCTGGACGAGCTTGTCATCCGCGGTAAGGGAGTTGATGCATGCCGTTGTTACTTCTCGCCTCGGCATTTATTTAGTATTTCTCTAGGTCGGCTTCCTTCTATTTCAACCTCTGGTTCCGATTTTAGGACTTGCTTTAAAATTCTCCTTTTGTCTCTTCTCATCATATAGCGAACATATGAGCACATTCTTCTATGATTGATTAAGACATGAGTTAGACTCTACCAAGTCTACTGATACGATAAGGATGCTTATTCTTGTAAATATCTAGGTTCTAATGTCCCTGACGGAGGCTCAAAACTAGAAGTATTATTTAAACTCGGCAAATATTTGACTATATACTTGTAGATAATGAGAAATAAAAACAAATCCCGAAAAACAAAGATCAGATTATTACTAATAGTAGTGGCATCTGTATCTCTATACGCCTGAAAAAAAGAACACTCACAGTTGATTGATGTTAAAGAAGAATACAGAAAAGAAAATAATACTTAATAGCAAATCTTGCAAATATGCGATAAAGATCATTATAATGTATAGTTAGAAAAAAGCTAGGAGTAATTTCCGCCATTGAATATACCAACCAAGAATATAAATAAATGGTTTAGCCACGTGATAAGACAGAAAGATCAAAACACAACACAATGAGTCCTTCAATAAATGTTACAAGAATGCCAGACCCAGAAAGCCAAATTAGGAAAGAAAGAAGACACACATATGGTCTTTTGCAACTTTACAGACGGTTGGAAACAGCAGGTGCTGGTCAACAATAGTAACTGCCCGGCGTTGGTCTTTTTTTCTAGCATCTTCTCTCATTTCTGATCTGTCTGAATGACAGTATGAATGAAGCAATTTGATGTCGATAATCTTGCTTCTATTCTCCTGCATTATTTGCAAGCTTCTCCCAATTTTCAACTCTGATGGAGAATCAACCCATGTAGAACGCTTTGTAGTAGTATGACCGCTGCACTAAGATTTGGTTACCACGCTATTTAGACTCTAGTTCTCTCTTACTTTATGTGTAGTGGTAGTACTTGGTTGCTTCTGTAGCATTCTTGTGGTCTTCTGCGTTGTCATTGGGTAAGTATATATAGCTAGGAGATACATAACATGAACATAACTCAAAGCTTGAAGATGTTTAGAGGGTCCTCCAACCCATACACGTTTATTATCTGCATCATTTACAGTTGCTGCTAAAACACAGGCGTTGTATGAGCAAGGCTATCTCGAAATCTCTACTAATCCCACTTCTACTTCTATACTTTCTAACAGTCTTAGTTTCGTCTCTAACTACTCCTGACGCTATTTAACGTTCATCTTGAAATCTATCTCACTACTACGCATTATAACTAATCAACAGCCTATCTATAATCTAATCCAAACCACAAGAGACCCGAATGTCTGTGGGTACAAAGAGCCAACAATCTCCTCTGCATTATGTGGCTCTATCTCCCGAATAAATCAGCTGTTCTCCCAACGGTGGTTCTCGAGTAACTGTCACTAAACTTGTTCACTTTCTTTCTCATCATCTCCCAAAGAGCTCTATTTCTCCATTGGTCAGTTCGAGAACAGGCGCACGTGTCTCTCTCCACACGCATTCCACTAGGATCTTGTGGATCATACACTAACCTGTCTCTTGCTTTCCTGAACTATCAAGGCTTCAACAACCTTGACCCATTTCCCTCTTAGCCTGGTAAGCCTCTTCTGTCTGTACAAGCCAGTGCAGCCCCCTTCTCCCCTACCATGTAATCTAGGCTCTATACTCTTTCATCCCTACATAATGTAAGCTAATAGTTAGCAATGTTTCCGCTCTGTTACATCGAACCCTTTATGGCAATGAACGATTGATCGATGACGTAACAAGCCACCATCGTAAAACATCGACTCTCACCGAAACGGAAAGTCTAATTTGCGATTTTAATGTGTCGAACTTTATAGATAAAATACATGTCTTGTGCCGAGAGTAAATGAAGAAAGACTGCCCAATCAGGCTTTAATGTGGAAACCATCTGGTAAACGAAATAAAGGCAGACCAAGAGAATCGTTACGCAAAACATTTACTTGGGAAGCTCAATATAAGTCTAAGAAACAAGCAAGAACTTGCAGCAAATCGTCACTTGCGGAGAACTATGACCCTATGTGCCGTCCTCGGCCCTTCAGGAAAATGAAATGAATACATGACTTGTTGACATTTTTATATCTAAATTTTGATCTGCCCACAGGCCGTTTATGGGCGTAATACCGACCACATTACCCCAAAAATCATGTGCTGAAGGTCTGGAAAATATAGGGTCACTAACACCATATTTCCCTATACACCACTTGGTGTGACGGGGGTACTTTAATTTTTTTTTTTTACAGGCCGTTTCCCATACAATATTTTCTTGGTGGCACGATTGTTGTCAATTCTTCTAACATGTCTCAGCCACTTTAATCTTCGACATCTGAATGTTGCCTTTATGGATGTACATACAGATCTTAGAGTTGACCACTTCAACGAAAAAAATATGCTGACTGTCAAATAATATGGGCACTAATATCATGTCATATACACTCGTGGCCTTGGCGAGGTTCTTTCTTTCTTTCTTTTTCTTTCTTTTTTCTTTCTTTCTTTCTTTCTTTCTTTCTTTCTTTCTTTCTTTCTTTCTTTCTTTCTTTCTTTCTTTCTTTCGTTCTTTCTTTCTTTCTTTCTTTCTTTCTTCTCTTACTTTCTTTCTTACTTTCTTCTCTTTCTTTCTTTGTTGCATTGGTATATTGAAGACTAGATAGTACTAGTGTTCGACATGGTCGATTAAAAAAAGAGCGTAAAGAGCGTGTCATAGAAAGAAACTTAAGGATTAGGTTTCTGTAATGGAGAGGCAAGGTCACAACATGGCCGATAGTGCCCTCTGGGCAGAATGTTAAAATGACGGGAGCTGCGTTAAAATGTTATCATTACCCTCGCACACACCCTTAACTAAACGGTGCCTAATTTAGGGAAAACCCCAAAAGGCCTAGGGGGCCGGTATTCTAAAAGCATGTACGCTTCCATGGAAATGCGCACTGACACAACATACAGGTCATTAGAGTCTGGGTTGGCGCACCTTGGTGTGACGCAGTGCGGAAACGTTTGCTGCTGTCATTGAACGGTTGCCATAGAAGCATGACTTGATTTGGAGTGCCCCATCTTGCTCGCCGTGATAGTTTTCTCATGGTCCCCTCAAAAGCTTTCATTTCGTCAACTTTTACTCTTTTCTCGAAGAGAATGGAAGAGAAAGTGGGAGGCGGAGAATCATAACCGTGATGGGAGATGGTAGATTACTGGAAAGATCGCTGACACTTTGGTCTCATTCGAGCAAAACTAGCTGAACGGAAGATAATGGGCACACGCCAGTTAAATACTAGCCAGCCAGTGAACTCGAGTACCTGGGACCGTTGCATGCAAAGGGGACACGTGACCAGCACGCGCGTGCTTCAACCCGGTGATGAATCTGATGAGAATAGTGACACGTGTCGATCAGAAAATCTTTGCTTTAGTTAGAGGGCACGTGGAGGCACTCGTGTGTCCACTGTTTGACAATGGCAGCCTCGCGCAGGCCTCGGTAGCAGGATCACAGAGAGTGCGTGTTAGGTCTTTCTTGTGACTTGCTTTTACTCTCGGATAAGTTCTCAGAAACAATTTATACAGAAGTCATAAAATTGTTTTAGTCACATAAAATCTATGCTAAATTGTGCACGCACGTGATGATAAATATAACAGCGTTGTTTTAGCGTCAAAAGAAAATAGTATAGCCTTTGCAGTATTATATTGCAAAGTTAAAAACATGATATACCTCACAGTGTAATATCAGGGAGTTAAAAAGAAGTTATAGGCTGCACTTATAATGTCGTTGAGTTAAAACAAAATAGACTTCACCTTGTAATGTCGGGGAGCTGAAAACAAATGATAAACTTGATGGTCCAATGATAGGGTGAAACACTTGACAAAGTTCACAATTTTCCTAACCATGTGATCGCTCTTGTCTGTGAAGGTAAAACATTCACCTTATGTTAACAACAGCGAGATAACCTAGAACGTATTTTTAAACAACTTATAAACTCCAAATGACCAGCAAAATGGCAAATGCAGTTCATACCATATATATCTTTATTTGAAATGAATTGTCAAAATTATAAGTCACCCCAAGGCAATCGATGCCTGTTATATTTGTCAATCTTATCGTTGTTCCTCTCAGTATCTCTCCAGGTAGGTTTTTTTTTTTTTTTGTCGTTGATTTCACATCTGAGGATTTGCTTTGTGAGTCTTATTATTTCTTTCTCATCATGTGGCCATCAAATTTTGTTCTTATCTATAAACAATGTTGACAGTTACAAGGTCATTTCTCTTATTGCCTTCATTAGCCTTGAAGTTTTCTCAAACAAGCTCTCTGGATAAGTGACAGCTGTTATTTTAATCTGAGTGTGGCATTTTTGGTAAGTCTGAACATGTGCTAGATTTATACCTGACTCTAGCACATTTAACTCATTCTTAAAGTTGATATTTTATGTGAAAAGGTCCCCTTCATAAATATTCAAAGTTTAATCATTTTTTTAATTAATTATTTTTTCTAAGATTTATGGCTGAGTGATTGATGCGCTCGATTTCTGATCAGGAAGGTCGGGTTCAACTCTCAAAAGAGGTGAATTTTTTTTCGTACACATAGTCTCTAAAAATGGATATAAGATACGTGTATTTATCTGTGAATTGTAGACGGTCTGGCGCCATATCGACAATATCATCCAAAGATATCCCGTTGGGTTTGAAACATATGATCCCCATAAGTCTAGTAAGACCCCGGGGGGGGGGGGGGGGAGAGAACTTTACTTTTATTTGATTTACAAATAATTTTTTAAAAATCAGCATTTCAAATAAAGAAAAAAAAAACACTTTCGTATTTGCTTGTGTTCTCCCAGTGTTTGAAGGAATAGTTGTAACACGTAGTCATCCGCCAATAAAAGACGTCAAGTTGTCGTGGTTGCGTTGTGTTGTAGTTTACAGTGGAACTCTGATATTTGCGCATTTCGGTCCAACGCATCCGACTTTAGTACGACATTTTTGAATAATCGATTGTCTTCATCCTGGATTTAATTTCACTTGGCCAGACTTAACTTGTTTCTAGGGGCATCCCAAAGAGGTGGAATAGGGTTGGATAGTTGTGGTTCACTGATCCTGACGGAAGCCATCAACCATGATTCGTTGACTGTTGCTGAACGATGCCTTAGTTCCCACTTGTGTTTAACACTGAACATTTTAGCAGCAAATATTGTTACAGTTTAAACATGAAACCTTTTTTACAAATCAAATGCAATATAACTTACTTAGCTTTCGACTTGCAGCTCCTGGTGGAGCAAAACGATGCAACCACAATGCCAACTGACCAGGTTCTGTATCATCTTGTCCAACTGATGCCACGTCCACCCTGCAGATTTTGCTTGTCTCAACGGTTCTTCTCAAGGTCTGCTTGGGTCGTCCAATTTTTCTAGTCCTTTGTTGATTGCAGTTCATTGACTATCTTTGTATTGTTGCGATGTCTGTAGCTTGGGGTGTTTTTTCTTCCGTGACAAGGCTGCTGACCCCATACGCATCCCCAACCTGGAGGACCAAGGTGTAAGTTTGTGTGTGACCCCCTACCAGATAAGACCTGTCTATTTGAGTTAGATCACAGCCAACTTTAAAGATAAAAGTCCGGATTTGGCTGTTGGTTGAACCTACTAAGAGTAAAATCTCAGCTGGCATAGCTCTTGGGGTGGTTAGGGTACAAAAACTGTCACACAACAAGCTCAAAGCACCGTCCGTGACAGACATCCAATTTACTTACATAACGGTTATATACAAGTTATATTTATGAAATGGGCAGACGAACAGAGGCAACTAAATTTCGTGGTCTTGTATGTTGTTTTCTAACTCGTCCACATCGTTTTTATTAAAATTGTTCAGCATTTCAGGGTTAAAAACACAGCACTTATGTCAACCCATAGGTGCAATCACTTTCAGCAGATGGTAAGTGTGTAATCATAGCTCAATTCTACACTGGTTGTACACATCAGATAAAATAAAAATTTCTCTTTAAATATTGCACGATCGCAGTGGGGTACATTTTAAAGACTTCATCATCATCATCGAGTGCCTTCTCCGCAACGAAGGTTGGCTACCATGGAGCGCCATTCTGCTCTGTCTTTTGCTTTGATAGTGCAGGTTGTCATAGGCTGATTTGTCCATCTTTTGATGTTACTCGTCCTTGTTAGTCTTGGTCTGCCTCTGCCTCTTTTATCTTGTATTTTCCCCTCCAGGATTACTTTTAGTAGGCTGTTGTGTCTTTTAACATGGCCCAAAAATCGCATTTGTCTTGTTTGAATTGTGCTTAGTAGTTCTCTTTTCATTTTTAGTTGTTTTAAGACTTCATCGTTTGTTTTCTTTTCCTTCCATCCAATTCTACTTATTTTTTTTTATATATTCACATTTCAAAGACAAATTAAAGACTTACCAATACGAAGTTTCAACACATAATGGTGAATTAACATTAAATTAACATTAAATTAGCATTAAATTATAACGGCGTCTTGGCTGTATAACTGAGAGAGAGAGAGAAGGCAATGGCGAGACATAGATGGAGGGAGGCAATGAGAGAATGATAAAGAAAGGAAGAAAGGGAAAGGAAGAGAAACAGATGAAAGACGAGACAAGAAAAGAGATTGGGGGAGACGAAGAGATAATGAAAGAGAGGTATGGAAGTAAAAAAAAGAGAGAAAGGAAGAAAGAAATACTGAAGCGTAGAGGAAAAAAAAGAGAACGTGAGATAAAGAGAGGATTAGAAAGAGGCAAGATTGAAGAGGCATTGAAGAAAGAGAGAAAAGGAGAGAAACATTGAAAGACAGTGATGAAGAATGAGAGAAAAAGAGGTAGAGACGGGGAAAGAAAGTTAAAGAGTGAGAAAAAAGGAAAAGGTTGGAAAAATATTATAAATAGGGAAAGAGAGAGTAGAATTGAGGGAGAGAGACAGCGGGTGGAAGTGAAAAAAGAAGTTCGAGAGAGAGAGAGCGCTAGAAGAAAAAGGTGAGAGAGGCAGATAGCAAAATAGAGAAAGATAGGCAGAGAGAAGGCGAGATAGAGAAAGGCAGGAAGGAATAAAGAGGGAGAGGAGATTTTAGTGATGAAATACAAATAGAGAAAAAAAACAGAGGAAGAGGATAGTTGAAAAGAATGTCAAGTAATTAATTGCTGATATTGACTTTGTTCGAGATGTTAGCGAGGGCATTAAGCAATGTCACATGATTCGTGGAAAATATGAACCAATTATAATAAAAACACAAAGTCTAATATACCCCCCCCCTCTCTCTCTCTCTCTTTCTCTCTCTCTCTATCCATCGATCACAGATTTTGGCCATGCTAAGTCTTTTCCCCTGTCGACAGGACAAAGTTGACAGTCTTCTCCGGGTGTTTGTAGTGTCACTAGAGTTAATGTTGTGAGTCATTGTGCCAGGTGTGACATCGAAGCTCATGATAGTTCTTGCACAATTTTACTAGATCTTCTGGATAACTTCTCTCCAGTGCTATTCAAGCAGTATGGATTATTCCTAAGCGATAATGGTGGCTCAGGAGTCTGGGCGTACCTTATCTAATGTGTCTGGCATTCTACTTGTCGTTTATTTGTAGCTTTTGATTCTAGTATATTTTCGTACAATGATCTTGGCCTCTCTGTAGATCACTGGATGAAACAAATATGAATAATAAATAAACAATTATTATTGAGTCATTAGCGGGTCATCATCACTGCACTCCGAACATGTCCATATGTGCTCAGATCCCCTTCTCAGCAAGTCTCGAAGTGTCCAGCGACTGACGACTCGAGTTCTGTGTTGGTTGATAAGTCTTCTTACACGCCCACTAAGTTTCTCGTTTCTGGCTGTGCCCATCTTAACTCCCATCTCTTTCATCCGAATGAGTGACGTGCACTCATGGTTGTCGAAGTCCTGTGTCCTTTCCACTTCCTGGAGGGCACTGATGATGTCCGTCCGATCCATTGGTTGATCGTCCTCAACGACAGCGCAGCTAGCCAACCTGTCAGCTCTTTCGTTTCCCCGTACTCCAGAGAGGTCCTGGGACATAGACAAAGGTGACCTTACGTATTTTTTACTTCTGCAATGACTCTACCCATTGCATGCGTACATATCCCGCATCCACTTTTCTTATCATGCTCATCGAATCTCTCAGTATACAGGCGTGGGTGTAGTCTCGTGACTCTAACCAGATGAACGCCTTTGTCACTGCCATTATCCTCCATCGTCATGCTACTCATGGTCATAACATATGCACAACTGTTTTCCTTTACTTTTCTGCCTGCCGAGCGAGCTGTAAATGCCCATGCACTTCTTTGGTGTCGAATTACAGATCCGTATGTATAGATGTCTGCATCTTTCTTATCGGTGTTATCCCAGATGAGACCGTTGACCTTCACATTGACCAGGACTGAGTCCATGCTCCTTACATTTCCTGTCGAGTGTGACAACATACGAGAATGTCCCATTGAATGACGTAGGCACCGGTATGAACATTTCTAGATAAGTGTTCCAGTTTTCGCACAGAGTAAGATTTAAATATGTAAAATTGTGTGTACGACATTTTTGTGTGCTACGTCATCGTAATAGCTCATCATACATCTCTAGACCGGCCTTACGATATAACTTACGGTCTGTTGTTTGATGTGCGACGGGGATAATCTGGCTGTTTCTCCTTATGTCTTTTGGCGTGTGCTGAGACTGCTACGATGGGGACTACAGTTACCTTTCTTTGTTTGGGAGATGAGTTAGTGATTCGGATGATTCCACTGGCACGGGTGGTTGAGCAGTTATGGATTTTAATTCGTTTGCAGTGATACCGGGGCCTTCCATAACCAAATAACCTAATCTTTGTGTGTGTCTGTGTTTAGTCATATCTCATATCTTAGTGTGTATCTGTGTTAGTCATGTGTCATATCTTTGTGCGTGCATGTCTGTGTTAGTCACATGTCATATCTTTGTGTGCATGTCTATGTTAGTCATATCTCATATCTTTGTGTGCATGTCTATGTTAGTCATATCTCATACCTGTGTGTGTGCATGTCTATGTTAGTCATGTCTCATATATTTGTGTGTATGTCTATGTTAGTCACATCTCCTATGTTTGTGAGTGCATGTTTATGTTAGTCATGTCTCATATCTTTGTGCATTTGTGTTTAGTCATATCCCATATCTTAGTGTGTGTATCTGTGTTAGTCATATCTTATATCTTAGTGTGTGTGTGTGTGTGTGTCTGTGTTAGTCATATCTCATATCTTGGTGTGTGTCAGTGTTAGTCATGCCTCATATCATTGTGTGCATGTCAGTGTTAGTCACATCTCATATCTTTGTGTGTGCATGTCTGTGTTAGTCACCTCTAGTGACTCGGGCAGATGGTGCTCGTAAACCTGGAAGGGCCGACCATCTAAGGGCAGAATTCCCCTACAGAAAAGACAATCTGCTGCCTTGCAGGAAGATTGGGTACAATCAAAGGCTAAGAAAAGCAAACCTGAATAAAATACTGGCTGAAATTTGATGCACTGGGCCACTGGCGCAGAACACAGTGCAACGTTTTAACGGGTGTTGAATCAGAGTTGATCTAACAGACTCTAATTATGATGTTCTGTCTGTGGGGTCGATCAATTCACTTAAACAGACAGCTGTCTTCATGTGAGAGTCTGGAATCCTACTCTGATTGAGTCCTGATCGCAGAGAGAGAGAGAGAGAGAGAGAGAAATATGTAAACAGAACGTTCAGTAATATATTAAAAATAAAAACAAATCGTTTGTGGACATAAATACTATTCTATAATAAAATACCATAAATAATATATTCATGTTTACATGATAGACAAAGACATAGAAAGAGAAAGCTGGTTTCTAGCTGTGGCTCTTCTCCCTTTCAGACACATTCGCTGTAAGAAAACAAACCTCAAGCAACTGCTTCATTCCATGATCTTTGTCAAGGCTACATGTCTTCTTTTCTTTATCGGTATGTTATTCCATTTTTTTTAAAACTTCAAATAAATTCTTGACCGTCCACTACCCCACAGTTTAATAGATTTAGAAGCTGAAATACCAGCAGCAAAATATATATCAATTTAGATGACTTCACATTGAGTGAAATTGAGACCTCCTTAAAGCGTATGGACAACAACAAGGCTGCTGGAAAGGATAAGTTAACAGCTGAGATCCTCAAGGCAATTGATAGCCATAATTTAATACACCTCCAGAAAATGTTCAACATTATTTGGAAAGCAGAGAAAACGCCTCATAAGTGGAAAAAAAGGAATCATTGTTAAGATTTTAAAAAAGGGCAATCTCAGAGATTGTAACAACTCGAGAGGCGTGCCACTTTTGTCAATTGCCTCAAAATTATTCTACAAAATCATCCTAAATAGAATAAAGGATTCAATAGATACAGTAAGGCGTGAAGAACAGGCTGGGTTTAGAAAAGGGAGAAGCTGCCTTGACCACATTTTCACTCTACGACTTATATTGGAGGAACACATTGAAAAGCAAAAACCTTTTGTACACAACGTCATTGACTTAAAATGAGCATTCTGCAGTATGAATAGAGATTCTTTGTGGAAAATTCTGAAGAAATAGGGCTTACCATAAAAAATCATAAATATCATCAAAGGCATGTATGATGGCTACACATGTGCAGTTTGAACAGAGGAAGGACTGAGCGAATGTTTCCCAATAGAAACTGGGGTTAAACAAGGATGTATTTTATCGCCCTTGTTATTTGAAGTTGTTACGGACTTCATAATAAAGAAATGCTGCACTGGTAACAAAGGCATTACCTTTACCTTTAAGGAGACCATTTGGAGGACATCGACTTTGCTGATGACATAGTTCTCATCAGCAGCCAGATACAAACGATACAGGAAAACACAAATGAACTATCATCAATAGCCAGTAAAATTGAGCTTGAGATCAATGATGAAAAGACAACGGTCATGAAAAGCTTAATTCCAACAGTTGACAGAATATACATGGAAAACAAACCAGTGGAAGAGATCGATCACTTTATCTATCTTGGAAGTTACATTGATCGAGAAGGGGATACAAGCAAAGAAATTAGAATCAGAATAGCTAAAGCAGCAATGTCTTTCAGAAGCCTTGAAGAGTTGTGGAAATCAAAACTCATCAGCACAAATACAAAACTTAGGCTATTCAAATCAAATGTACTATCAACCCTTACGTATACATGTGAGAGCTTGAAAGCAACAAGAGACATAGAAACAAAGTTGAATGTATTGGAAAATAAATGTCTAAGGAAAATACTTGGTATAGCGTGGACCGAATTCAAAACAAACGAGGAAATTAGAGAAATCGCCAATCAATCACTAATATCTTCAGTAATCAAGAAAACAGGGTGTTAGACAAGGTTGTGTGCTGTCACCAGATTTGTTTAATATTTATAGTGAGATTATTTTAAGATTCATAAGGGGCATGCCTGGGACAACAATTGGAGGTTATAATATAAATAATCTAAGGTATGCTGATGATACAGTCTTAATCGCTAAGAGTAAAAATGAGTTACAAGAAATGTTGGATATTATAGTGAAAGAATGCAAAAATAAGGGACTCAGTCTTATTATCAAAAAGACAGAAATAATAGTAACAACAATGAAAAGGACATAACCTCAGTGCAAAATAAAGACAAGTGGAACAATATTAAAACAGGTAAATGAATTTAAATATTTGGGAACTTTGTTAACCTCAGACGGAAGATGTACAACAGAGGTGAGATGCAGAACGGCTCAGGCAAAAGCAGCTTTCCAAAAAATGAGGAAGATACAATGCAATCCATTTTTGTCAATAGAAACAAGAAAAAGAATTATTAAATGTTATGTAGAGCCAGTCTTAACATATGGATATGAATCATGGACAATAGGACATCGGACAAGAAAATCACCGGAGTCTTTAGAAATGTGGTTTTACAGAAGAATGTTGAGAATACCATGGATAGCTAAGAATTGTAATGAAAATGTTCTGAAAGAGGTCAAAGCAAAAAGAGAGCTAATTTCCAATATAAGGAAAAAAACAATCAGAATTTTTTTGCCATATAATGAGAATAGAACAACTGGAATATATTGTAACAACTGGAAAAATTGAGGGACAAATAGATAGAGGGAAGCAAAGAGAAAAAATAACAGACAGCTTAAGAGAATGGCTTGGCAGAAGGTCAACAACAGAAATGATAAATAGCTGTCGAGATCGAAAGTTTTGGAGAGACATGATCACCTACACCAGCAGGTCCGGTACTTGATGATGATGAATCAAGAAAAGACGATGGTCATATGTTGGACATGTGATGAGGAGAGATAATAATCGAATAACAAATCAAGCCCGTATGTGGGAAGCAACAGGTAAGAGGAAAAGAGGCCGACCCAGAGGGACACTGAGACGAACATTGATCAGAGAGGCAAGAGCAGCAGGAATCGGTCCCTCAATGAGATAGAGTTGCTTGCACAGAACAGAGACAAATGGCGAGATTTGATAAAATATCTCTAGAAGGATTGAAAACTGCTAGAATACGAATTTTGATAAGAGAAAAGGTATCTGGGCAATGCCCTATACGCCGCTACGGCTCGAAAGGTCAATAGATAGATAGATAGATATTCCGCTATTACTGAATGATAAAAATCTCAACAGAGAAAATTGCATACAATTTAAAAGAATAAATTAATAAATGCCTTCTTGCAACATTGCGTGCTATGAATATAAAGAAGGAAGCATTTAGAAGTTACCACACATGAAAGCTAGTTATGGGCACTTGAGCATTAGATAAGAACGTCGTTGGAGACCGCAGAAATGTTAAGAAGAATGAATTAATAATTAATAAATTATTACAGAAGAATGTTAAGAATATCTTGCGCAGCTTGCAAGAATAACGAGAACAATGTAAAAGAGACCCACTCCCTCCCCCAAAAAGCTCATTAACAGCGCATGGTGAAAATAATAATATTTTAGAGGCCATGTAATTAAAACTGACAGTAGGAATATTTTGTGAGAAGTGTAAACAAAAACTGAGACAAGAAGAAATAGACAGATTTACAGACAGGAGACGCCGTGTTCCTACCATGGCCCTGACCGCAGTGAACGGAAAATAGAATAGAGCCATTGTCACCTGCCACGCATGTTGTAAAAGGCGACTAAGGAGGTTAAGGACAATGTCTTAGCCGGTGCTACGGAGTTCGTGCATCTGAGCTGAAGACATCTTGAGCTGAAGCCATCTTGAGTGAAGCCATCTTGAGTGAAGCTATCTTGAGTAAAGCCATCTTGAGTGAAGCCATCTTGAGTGAAGCCATCTTGAGTGAAGCTATCTTGAGTGAAGCCATCTTGAGTGAAGCTATCTTGAGTGAAGCCATCTTGAGTGAAGCCATCACATCGCTAGTGTGTGGGTGTTTCCTGCTGGGGTACATGCTGAGGATGGTATCTGAGCACTGTGGAGTTGAGTGTTGTGTCTTTAAAATTTATATGTCGACTAAACTAGTCTAACTAACAGAATCGATACACAGCTATAGACAGAAACAGTTTCAGAGAAACGTGATCACCTACGCCAGCAGGCGCGCACCACGTTAATTCTTAAAATGGAAAATAGTTCTCGTTATTTAACATTCGCTTCTGATTGATGAGATGCCAGAGAAGAAAAGGCAGTGCGATATAGTTTCATTAACTGAATATAGAAATAAATCTACAATTATGAAATAACAGTTGAAAAAATGCATTATTAATGAAGGGCCTTTGATTTGAAAAGCGCCATCAAATGTAGAGTCGTAATCATTGTCGTGGAGTAATCCTGAAGGATTACCCAAAGACAGCGCTAACCCTCACTTGAAAGGGTGAGATTTCAGCAATAGAACCTCATTTATTTCTGTCAAAGTCGCAGATTGACTAAAGCTGCCACGGCTTTCCTATTTGGAATAAAGCTTGTGAACTAGTAACAAATAAAGTGATATTTTAAAACCACATTCCTTTGAAACAGCGTAGTCCAACCTTTTGTTAACCAAGGGCCAAACACAACGACCCGCAAGGAGTCGCCGGACGTAAAAAAAAGTTTATATATATCATCATCATCAAGTTCCATTCCTGCTGGCGTAGGTGATCGTGTCTCTCCACAACTTTCAATCTCAATATTTATTTATCATTTCAGTTGTTGATCTTCTGCCAAGCCATTCTCTTAAACTGTCTGGTATCTTTTCTCTTTGCTTCCCTCTATCTCTTCGTCTCTCGATTTTTCCAGTTGTCACAATATATTCCAGCTGTTATCTTCTCATTACAGTTGATAAAAAATGATGATTTTCTTGTTTAAAAAATATTGGAAATTAGCTGTCTTTTTGTTTTGGCCTCTTTCAGAACGTTTTCATTACTCTTCTTAGCTCAACATTCTTATGTAAAACCACATTTTTACAACCTCCAGTGATTTTCTTGTCTATAGTCCTATTGTCCATGATTCAATATATATATATATATATATATATATATATATATATATATATATATATATATATATATATATAATTAATGTAAACTACTTCGTTAGCCGAAGATTTGTCTCTTTGGGGAATTTGCTTCGTGTTTTATTCGTCGTAGGCTGCTTACTCTTGAGTACTCAGACATAAATCTAAAGGGATGGAGATTATTTGTTAGGCGACATTACTGTGTGCTACGTCATCGTAATGGTTCCCTAAACCGGCCGTGCGCAAATCTTACGGTCTGCTGTTTGATGTGCTACGGGGAAAATTTGACGACTGACTGTGTGTCTCTAAGTTCGGAAGTGAAGTCATCAACGATGGCCTAACATCATCAGGTGCTACGATGATCATCATTTTCAAGAGGACGTGACTTACCGGTATATGGGGATAGGCGGCGGGAACAGTTGGAGGCTGTGCATGAAAAGTGTTCCTATAGCTTGTTTCATAAGTCGTGCCCAACTTTAAAAATCAATATCTTTTAAACCGCTTTTTGTAATTTTTTCAAAATTTGCATGTATAGTTATAATGATTAGAACCCAACAGGGAATTAATTTCATTAAAAACAAACATTTGGTTATTATTATTGCTTATTTGATTTATATAAATTTATAACGACCCATTGATGTAGTCAAAACTTAGTGTTTACAGTATTTAAGTTAAAAATAGCGATTACAAATCTATACACGCTCAAATTTACGATTTTGCACGCTTTCCGCGTGAGTTTTCTGACACTTGTAGTAAACACGAGACATTGTGTGTTCCATTTCCGTTCATTCAGCGGCGTAACGTGGAACAATAACATTTATCATGAGTCTTAAAATGAAATTCTGCAGTTTACAAAACATCGCAATAAAAATATATGACTATTTTTGCAAAGAGGCTAAACGAGGAAGATTATTTCATTCTTTAGAAAACCCTGAGAATAGGACAAGACACATTTTGGATTTATCTAAACGGTCATTTAATCGCTGGATTCAAGCACGTGACCGTCAATGTTCAAAATATACAAAATCACAAGGAAGAGCAAAAATGTTGGATAATTTCGACAGTGAACTTATTAGAAGTGAAATTCGCAAAATGTTGGGTATGAATGAAACTGTTACAATAAGAAAATTAAAAGTATCGCTGAAAAAGAACAACAGTATTGAAATATCAAAGTCTACATTATGGAGGAATGTGAGAGCTGCAGGATTTACATTCAGAAAGTATTCCAATGGACGAAACATCATCTGTGAGAAGCCACATATAGTAGTCATGAGAAGCAAGTACTTACGTGAAGTAAAAGAGGTGCGCAAGCAAGGTTATGATATTGTGTACTTGGATGAAACATGGATCAATGCTCACCACACTAACCAAAGGGAATGGCAGTCATCAGATGGAAAGATTAAGAGATTAATACCTAGCAGCAAAGGACAGCGCTTGATAATTGCTCATGCAGATAGTCGACAACATGGACTAATACAGAATGCAGAGCTCATTTTTCTTTCAAAATCCATAGACAATCGGGATTATCACTCTGAGATGAATGGTCACATATTTAAACATTGGATTGAAAATTCTGTTCTCCCAGCACTAGATCGACCATCTTGCCTAATAATGGACAATGCAGCGTACCACAACATTGTTGCACTTGAAGATAAAGTCTCGACGTCATCCAGTACAAAAGATGCTATTAAGATATGGCTCACAAAGGAGCACATACAATTTAATAACATGTACTTAAAACCTGAATTACTATCTCTAGTAAAGCAAAAACAGAGGACAAAGATTTTTCAAATAGATAAGATTATCCAAGAGCACGGTCATATAAGTTTGAGGCTGCCACCTTACCATGCTCATTTAAATCCAATAGAACTAATCTGGGCAAAATTAAAAGGACAAGTGGCAGATGAAAATACAACATTCAAAATATGCGATGTAAAGACTCTTGCTAATCTCGCTTTATTAAATATAGACAAAGATTATTGGGCTAAATGTGAAGACCACGTCTTAAAACAGGAAGAGGAATATTGGAAAAATGATGGTTTGTGGAATGTTCAACCCCAAACAGTTATTAATCTTTTAGACTCGTCTGATTCAGAATGAAAGTATATAGCCCCCACAATGTTGGCCCTATATTACCTTAAATTATTTCAACAAACGGTCCTTTTCAGGACCACACAACTATGAAAATTGGACATACAGGTATACCTTGATATTATTATCGTCCGTCCTCGAACTGAGCAGACAATAATTCTCCTGGTGTTTTGTTTTATCCAGTTATTTCCCCATTACGGCCACGCCTTTACCTAGTGAAAATTAATCGTAGACCAGCAACTACGGTAATTTATATTCTTTAGGGCTTCACAATTTACAATTTTGACAAACATCAAAGAAATATCGCCGCTTTAAGAAAACTGCAGCTGCAAGATATTTGTTAAATATACATTTAAAGGGTCTTTTGCATTCTAATAACATTTGGAAAATTTCAAAAGTATTTAACAAACGGTTAGAGAGTAATAGCGTTTTGAAGTTGGGCATATGTTTTGAAACGAGCTATAGTTGCAGTTTCCTCACATTACAAGTCGCATGTCTGTGTTATAGTCCGTTCAGATTCGTTTGCCTAGACATTAATTTATTTTTTTTCAAAAACGTATTGTTCATTTGCATTGATCTTTTGAAGTTAGGTTTAGAATACTAATGTCGCTATAAAAATATTTTTTTATCAAAGAAATGTGATCCAGTTTCAAAGATGCCTTATTTAACCTATATTAAAAAAAAGTTAATCGATATTATAAACACCGGCGGGATTATGTAGATGCTTACATCTCACAGCTGATTCTTTAACATATAGGCATGACCTTCACGGCTGAATGCGCACCGTCCTAAAATAGTTATGTTTCCACTATAAATTTTTATAAAGAATGTTAATATGAAATTTCCCGTTTAGCACAAAATGACATTTTAGCCGAAACCGGAAATTATGTGACGTCAAAATCACGGCCGTAGACTCGAGTTCGAGTCATAATTCAGAGGCAAATCTCAATATTTACAGAAAGGAGGCGGCACTATCCATATTATCTTCTGCAAGTCTATGTGAGAATGAATATAAAGGCAAAATATTTTACTGAGCATAACATTGCTATAAAGATTTATCAATACTTCTGCAGAGAACGTAAAAAGGGACATCTTTATTGTTCTTTATCAAACCCTGAGAAGAGAACAATGCATATTTTAGGTTTGTGTAAACGTTCATTTGATCGAATAGTTAAAGGAAGCGGATATTTATTGCCAACAAATGCAAGAAAGCAAGGGAGGAAAGAAACGTTAGACAGTTTTGATAAGGACCTAGTAAAAAGAGAAATCTGTCGAATGTTTGATATAAACGAAGAAGTGACACTTAGAAAGTTGAAGCTTTGGCTGAAAACTAACAACGACATTGAAATATCAAAAACTTCATTATGGAAAATATTAAGAAGTGCAGGCTTCACCTTTAGAAAGTATGCTGGTGGAAAAAACATTATTTGTGAGAAGCCACATCTAGTAGCTCTTAGAAGCAAGTATTTACGTGAAGTGAAGGAAATGCGCGAAAATGATTATGATATTGTTTATTTAGATGAAACTTGGATCAACGCTCATCATACAAATGAAAAGGAATGGCAGTTAGCAGATGGAAGTATTAAAAGATCAGTACCAAGCAGTAAAGGGCAACGTTTGATAGTTGCACATGCAGGTAGCAGACATAATGGGTTGTTGCAGAATGCTCATCTCGTTTTCATTTCAAAATCCATAGACAATAGAGACTACCACTCCGAAATGAATGGGCACATATTTAAAGACTGGATCGAGAAAAGTATCCTTCCAATATTAGATCGACCTTCTTGTCTGATAATGGACAATGCTTCATACCATAACGTAGTTAACGTAGAAGATAGAATCCCAACATCATCAAGTACAAAAGATGCAATCAAAACGTGGCTCATAAAAGAACACATACAAGTTAACGACAGCTACTTGAAACCCGAATTGCTTAGCCTTGTAAAACAGACACAACGTACAAAGATATTTAAAATAGACAAGTTAATTCAAGAACATGGCCATAGATGTTTGAGACTACCTCCATATCATGCACACTTAAATCCTATAGAACTAGTTTGGGCAAAAGTTAAAAGACACGTAGCATATACAAATAAAACTTTCAAATTATGCGATGTTGAGACACTTACAAATCAGGCTCTATCAAATATAAATAAAGACTACTGGGTAAAATGTGAGGATCATGTGTTACGACAAGAAGAGGAATATTGGAAAAAGGATGGTTTGTTGTTTGTTCAGCCGAAAGCAGTAATCGACCTATTTGACTCGTCTGATTCTGAATGATCATTACTCTGATTAAGTCTACAGATAAATAGTTTGATTTGCAAAATTTCCTAGTTGATTTGTTAAACAGTTTATTGTTCAAGACCACCCAAGCAATCAAAAATATGTTATAAGCAAACCAACAACCATTACTTTGAATGGAAGCCTGCTTGAGTCAGTACAGAAGTTCAGCTATCTTGGATCCACTATTACAGCCACACTTTCCTTAGATGAGGAACTAAATGTACGTATTTGAAAGGCAGCGACAACATTTGGGAAACTCACACCAAGAGCATGGAACTATATCAATTTGACTCTACGAACAAAAGTTCTATACATAATTTAAAATTTGTATACTTGCCACCAAGTAAAATTTTATGGACACGCCTATGGGTCATCGTTGACCTAGATTACTGTAAAACATTTTGATTAGGGTCAAAATAATAGTTACATGGGCAAAGATCAAAGGAATTCGCCGCTTTAAGAAAACCGTTATAGCTAGACATCGAGTAACACATATGTTCTCGTGACATGGACATTTTAACACCGTATGCCAAAAATCATGTGAAATCATCAAGAACTTTTTGAATTATAAATCATAACATCTCGGCAAACGAATCTGAACGGACTATAGTCACCTCTAGTGACTCGGGCAGATGGTGCTCGTAAACCTGGGAAGGCCGACCATCTAAGGGCAGAATCCCCCTACAGAAAAGATCATCTGCTGCCTTGCAGGAAGATTGGGGACAATCAAAGGCTAAGGAAAGCAAACCTGAACAAAATGATATGACATCACGGGACGCACCAAGATGGAAGCTGTTCGCGTTCGTGCCATGGTGTAAACAATGTTTTCTTTGAATATCACGCTATCTGTTATCACAGTGAGTTGGCGGATTTTTAGAAATGTGACCACTGGTTTGATAATAAATGTTTGTACATAGTTCGTTAACCACCGATGTAGATCAAGCCTTTATTCTGCTGGCTTCGTACGCGACCTTGGAAGCCAATGACCTAACTTGTGTAGACGTTGGTTTGGAGCAAATTGTACGTTATAATGTCACTGCTATAATGACGCAGTTTGTGACAAAACTACAGGGACGTGCCCAAACAATGACAGTTGTCAGCATTAATATTTCGGACCCCAATGTCAGTATTTGGATCTCGTTTACAAATACGCTCAAAAATCTGAACCTACTTTCCTGTTTGATAACGACACCACATGTAATCCGGACACAAATTCTACATCAGTTGAGGCAACTCTCAATCAATCTTTGCTGTTTTCCTGGTTTAGGATTTATCTGAATCACTAAACAGATCTGAACAGTTTCAAGGTAAAACTAAATGGTTCTGCCTTATGTAACATTGAATCAAGGTTTGTAGTTAGTTCGCACGAGATGTCTTTTGCTCTGGGGATGGGCTGATCAACAAGTTACGGATTGAAGGGGCGATAGCTGCAAATATCTGCTCTATTTACATTGGCGGGGGTAGGAATGTGACTCTCAATCAGAACACAAACCATACCGACACATTTAATGCTTGTTAGTTATACAGGAGACGGATGTGGACCAGAGGCCGCAGTTAATGGCAAAACAAAGACCAATCTCTTTGACAATGACTGCACACACACACAATTGAGAAGTGGAACCAATTGTTTACTGGCATCTGAACTTTGCCACGCACCAGAAGACTCACACCATTCGAATCTACCATCGAGCTAGCACTATGATTCGGGTAAAGAATGCCACTCTAAAGGCTTTCTCTGACAGTGGCGGCATAGTGTTCCAGTATAATGATATATCATACCCAAATATTTATGTGAATACAATTGTAGTCACCACACAAACGACAATGGCACACATTAAGATTGAGTTCTCATCGACCATTTCGCAGGCCGACAGTGCACTGACGGTGAGTGAGGTGCAAACATTTACAGACACCTATTTTCTGGACGGACATTCTTGGTCGTTTTGTGCAGTGTGTAGTGGGTGTTGCAAAGGCTGCAACGTCATAATCGGTACGTGTCACGGCATCTGTTCATATGGGATCTATGGACACGACTGCTCCGGTCTTGTCTCAGTGTCTGTCCTTTTTGTGAGGAAAAATCCGGAAAATGCCTACAATGTAAACATCCTGGCTACACCTGTAATGGCGCTTGTCCCGATGGTAATATTGGGCTACAGTGCAAACAGACGTGTTCTGATGGCTGTGACATCATATGTGACCCGGAAAGTGCAGACTGTACGTGCAAGGAAACGTACTACGGGTCAGACTGCACTCTCAGATGTCTGGACAACTGTTTCAACGACATCTGTGTACAGTCAACCGGGAACTGTACATGCAATGAAACGTTCTACGAGTCAGACTGCACTCTCAAATTTCCGGACAACTGTTTCAACGAAACCTGTGAACAGTTAATCGGGGCCTGCGTCTCGTATGTCGATGATTCCCACGTTAAGAAGAGTCTGCCGACTACAACACACCCATGCATATGGATACCTTAATGTGTTTCTGTGCTGGACATGGTTCATTTCTTGGTGTTTTTTCCGTGAAGCCATGGCTTATATCTTGATGTCTTTCTGTGCTAGTCATGGCTCATATCTTAGCTTGTGTGTGTGTGTGCTGGCCATGGCTCATGTCTTGGTGTTTTTTCCGTGAAGCCATGGCTTATATCTTGATGTGTTTCTGTGCTAGTCATGGCTTATATCTTAGTTTATGTGTGTGTGTGTGTGCTGGCCATGGCTCATATCTTAGCTTGTGTGTGTGTGTGTGTGTGTGTGCTAGTCATGGCTCATATCTTAGCTTGTGTGTATGTGTGCTGGCCATGCCTCATGTCTTGGTGTGTGTCATGTTAGTCATATCTCATATCTTGGTGTGTCCGTGTTAATCATGTCTCATATCTTTATGTGAGTCTGTGTTTAGTCATATCTCATATCTTAGTGTGTATCTGTGTTATTCACGTGTCATATCTTTGTGTGTGCATGTCTGGGTTAGTGATATCTCATATCTTTGTGTGCATGTTTATGTTAGTCATATCTCATATCTTTGTGTGTGCATGTATGTGTATGTCACATCTCATATCCTTGTGTGTGCATGGCTATGTTAGTCACATCTCATATCTTTGTGTGCATGTCTATGTTAGGCATGTGTCATATCTTTGTGTGTGTCAGTGTTAGTCATGCCTCGTTTCGCTGTGTGCATGTCTGTGTTAGTCACATCTCATATCTTTGTGTGTGCATGTCTGTGTTAGTCACATCTCATATCTTTGTGTGTGCATGTCTGTGTTAGTCACCTCTAGTGACTCGGGCAGATGGTGCTCGTAAACCTGGGAGGGCCGACCATCTAAGGGCAGAATCCCCCTACAGAAAAGATCATCTATCTTGCGGGAAGATTGGGGACAATCAAAGGCTAAGGAAAGCAAACCTGAACAAAATGCTGGCTGAAATCGGATGCACTGGGCCACTGGCGCAGAACACAGTGCAACGTTTTAACGTTTGTTCAATCGGAGTGGATCTGGCAGACTCTAATTGTGATGTTCTGCCTGTGGGGGCGATCAACACACTTAACCTGACGGCTGACTTCATGTGAGAGTCTGGAATCCTGCTCTGATTGAGCCCTGATCGCAGAGAGAGAGAGAAAAAAAAATGCTGGCTGAAATCGCATGCACAAGGCCACTGGCGCAGAATACAGTGCAACGTATTAACAGGTACTCAATCGGAGTGGATCTAACAGGCTTAAACAGACAGCTGTCTTCGTGCGAGAGTCTGGAGTCCTACTCTGATTGAGTCCTGATCGCAGATATATATATATATATATATATATATATATATATATATATATATATGGCCCTTTTCGTCTTGTCAGACGGTCTAGTGGAGGCTATTGCGTATTTTTTTGAGGTATTGTTTTTGCCGAACAGCTTCTCTCGTGGCTAATTCTACCAATGTTTGACAAACACACGCGGTCACATAATGAACAGGTCAGGCTCGCTGATCCACAGGGTTTACCATCCTGTATATTAATATATATATATTAAGACTGGCTCACATAACATTTAAGAACTCTTTTTCTTGTTTCTATTGTCAAAAATGGATTGCACAGTATATTCTTCATTTTTTCGAAAGCTGCTTTTGCCTGAGCCATTCTGCATCTCATCTCTGCTGTACAGCTACCATCCGAGGTTAACACCGTTTCCAGATATTTAAATTAATTTACCTATTTTAATATTGTTCTACTTGTCTTTATTGTGCACAGCGGCGATGTCTTTTGCTTTGTTCTTACAATTACTTCTGTCTTTTTGCTTTTAGGCTCAGTCCCGTATTTTTACTTAGTTTCACTACGTCTAGGATTTCTTGTCTGAGTTCTTTCTCACTCTAAGCAATTAAGACCGTATCATCAGCATACCTTATATTATTTATATTATGATCTCCGATTGTTATTCCAGGCATGACCCTTATGGATCTTAAAATAATCGCATTATACATATTAAATAAATTTGGTGACAGCACACAACTTTGTCTAACATCCTGTTTTATTTGTTGAAACATTTCCAGTTGTTTTCAAATTCTTATGGCCGCTGTTTGTTGCCAGTACATGTTCTTTATTGTTCTTAGATCTTTGCTGGCTACGCTTGTGCCTTCTAAAATGTTGATTATTTCTTGGTGCTTTACTTTGTTAAATGCCTTGGTGTAATCTATGAAACATAAGTATAGATCTGTTTTTACCTCTATTTCTACTTCTACTAAAGATCACATGATATAAATGGCATTGTTCGTTCCTTTACCTCCAACAAAACCAATCTGATCATCACTAATTTCTGGACTGATTTTGTTTCGCACTCTTCCCATGATGATTCTTAGTATTATTTTAGCAATATGACACATAAGGCTTACTGTGCGATGATCATCATATTCCATCGCACCAGAAACATCCAGTTTTTAATTGTGTTTTTCTTCCTGTTAATTCGTCAATGTGTTTGTATATAGCTTTGGCAGCATATTTTTGTTGCGTTTCAATCTCTTTGCATCTCTGTTTTAGCCATCTTCTTTTGCTTCATATGAATTTTATTGCAATTTCTTTATTTAATTTCTTATACTCATCTTTGTTATCCTTGTTTCTTCTTTCTGTATCCATTAGCTGCAAAATTTCATCTGCATTTCTTTCTTGAATTTGTCCTCACTGGTAGTATGAACTCTTTTGATATTTGTTGCATTGATTCTTTTAGCATTTCCCACTGTTCATCAATGCTTTGTATCTTCTCTGTTGCATTGTACAGGTTCTGAATTGCGATGTTATATTTGTCTTGCAGCTTCTTGTCTGATTTGAGTAAATCTAAATTTAACTTGATATTAACTGAGACTCGTTTTGTTGTTTTTAATTTTACTCTAAGCTTTCCTACGACTGGTACATGATCACTATTGCAATCTGTCCCTGGTCTAGTTTTAACACACACCAGACTGTTTCTAAATGTGTTGTTTATCATTATGTAATTCATTTAATCACGTGCGTTGTCTCCTGGGATTTTCCATGTTCACATACGTCTTGGATGCTTAAACCAGGTGTTTCCTATCATCATGTTGTGTGTTATTGCCCAGTCAAAAAGTTTGTAACCTCTTTCATTCCTCTCGCCTAAACCATAATGACCAACTACTTCCTCAACTCTTTTCTTTCCTACTTTTTGCATTGAGATCTCCTAGAACTATGGTGTTTTCATGGGGTTAGCATTCACTCAGTGCCATATAAACTCGTCGTAAAATTTATCAAGTGTTTCCTTTAGACTGTCTGCTATTGGTGCATAAACTTATATGAGATTTATGTCTATTGGATGTTCATGAAAATTTCACTCAAAGGAACCTGTCAGATATTGGGTAAAAGCCTTTCACTGTTCTTGCTCTTTCTGCATCCAAGATGATACATACTCCTCTTTGGTGTTCAGTACTTCCTGTATAATTATTTTATGTTCATAAAAATATCTCTCTCCTGATACAGTGTATCTAATTTCGCACAGTCCCAGTAAAAATCCACCCTTTGCATTTCCTGTTTGATGTTTTCCATTTTTCCCTTCTGCATGAATGTTCTCACATATAAAGTACCTATCTTCAGTCTGTTCTATTTTTATCTTGCTTTATCTTCTATGCAGTAGACAGTACAACCTTCGGCTGCTGTGCTGCCTTGCAGGTATGCTCGGAAGAGTGAAAGGCTAAGGGAGGGTACCCGGAAGTAAACAATTCCGCTGCCTTGTGGGTGATACTTTTTAGCCAAAAGTTAGCGGAGCCAATCGTAAACAAACCAGCGAAAGGCAACATAAATCACCGTCGTATTTTTTGTTTGTACAATCATGAATCGCCACAATAATAGAATTCACGTCAACAACATTAAGGGGGATTTCAATGGAATACCCTCGTTCGGTAGGGGACACCATGTGCTACAGGTAATACCCGATCGTCATCAAGCTATTGTAAGCAAAATAAAGATAGATATATCTTTATACATATATCCCGAACAATGCACATCAAATGCAGGATAAACTAACCAACTTAACAGTCCTGCAACATGTCCCCTAACAACCATGTCAATGCTCAGAAGTCTAAAGTTAAGGTGGCTCAAACACATCCAGCGAATGGAAGAAATCCGTATTACTAAGCAAATACTATATGATGAACTAGTATACGGAAAAAGACAAATCGGCATACCTAAACTACAATATAGAGATATTTGTAAATCTCTATGAATGACATCTGTGAAAATGTCTGAGAAGATTGGGCAAGTGATCTCTCATCATGGAGAACCTGTGTAAAAATGGTATAACATCATTTGAGGCAGTAATATGGCAAAACATGTAAAAGAAAAGACACATTAAAAAAGATAGAAAACACTGTGGATCAGTGAGCCTGACTTGTTCATTATGTGACAGAATGTGCTTGTCAGACATTAGTAGAACCAAGACTTTTGTTCCAGAATGGTGGAACGAAATTCATTTTCTCTCGACCGCTGCAAAAAATGCATTTGGGGACTGATTAATTTCGGCTATCCAATGCAAGTTTCTGCGTTAAAGTCAAAATAATGTTCTACTTAACAAATCTAAGCCGATGAAGCGGAGTCGTATACACGGCAATATTCCTTTTTGACAAATAAAATGTAGTGAATGCGACCTTCCACCGTCAAGAGTTGATCTGCAATTTACATCAACAAATTGAGTGCTGTTTAATGGTCGTCCTTGGAATTGTTTGACGCAAGCTATTTACATGCTACAACGCATTAACTTGGACTGCTCCGTCAAGTCAACCGAAGTTTTTTTCTCTTTCGAGAATTTGCACCGTGTCTTGTTCGTTGTAGGCTGCATTCAATAGATTAATCGGGAATCTATGGGCGTAGCCATTGTTGTGTGTGCTACGTCATCATAATGGCTCATCGTATATCCCTAGACCGGCCACACGCTAATCTTACGGTCTGTTGTTTGATGTGCGACGGGGATAATCCGACGACTAACTGTGTTTTATATGTTCAGATTGGGAGTCAAAAACGATGACCTAACATCATCATGCGCTATACATTTAAAAAAAATATATGACGATCATCATTTTCAGGAGGACGTGAACTTCCGGTCTGTATGGGGGATAGGCGGCAGGAATCATTGAAGGCTATGTATGAAAAGTATTCCTTGTTGCAGTTTCCTCATATTCCAAGTCCGGCTTGTTGTAAGTGCTCTGTGCACACCGTGAGCTGTGTGGAAACATCCGTTTTGATCATGTTTCGACTTTCTAATTGTTTACGGTGAATGATGATATCGTATGACAGGGAACAGTTGGCTGTGTTGACTTTCTGTGCTGTTTCACCTTATGTCTTTTGGCGTGTGTTGGAACTGCTACGATGGAGACTACAGTTACCTTTCTTTGTTTGGGATATGAGTTAGTAATTCGGATGAATCTACTGGCACGGGCGGTTGAACAATTATAGATTTTAATTCGTTTGTAGTGATACCGGGGCCTTCCATAACCATAACAATAACCATAGTAGAATCAGCAACGAGAAAAGCTGTTCGACAAAAACAAGACCTCCAAAAAATACACAGTAGCCTTCACTAAATGTGACAAAACGAAAAGGGTCATGTTATATATATATACATATTTATATATATATATATGTGTGTGTGTGTGTGTGTGTGTGTGTGTGTGTGTGTGTGTGTGTGTGTGTGTGTGTGTGTGTGTGTGTGTGTGTGTGTGTTTGTGTGTGTGTGTGTGTGTATACAGATAAAGATAAAATAGTCACATTGGTAAGTAATAACAAAAAAATTACAAGCAGACAAGTAATTTATTAGTAAAAATAAATGAGAATGTCAAAGTATTAATTCACTGTTCTCCTAATCTCCTTCAGCTCTGACCTTTAAAACTGTCTGTGAACTGTCAAACTAAAACTAAACAATCCTTTGGCTACAGCTCATGTTTTTTAAAGGTTATAACTCAAACTTTGTGTTTGCAGACCAATTTAATTACCGTTTGACAACTCGAGTCTCTTAGCCCTCAGCCTTTAATGTTTTTGACAGATGCAAGATCAGTACTCCAGGCACTACAATCCAGAAAATTGCAACATCTGCAGACCTTATTGACTTAACTCTGCAAGCTCCACAGGGTTGCCCTGCAGTGGATCCCATCTCACTGTGGAATATCAGGAAACGGATCAGTTGGCAAAGGAAGGTGCAACAGGCACACAACCAGCTACACTGGTTACATGCCATCATAAGAAAAAGATAATCAAATAAATCAGAGGACCACAAGCCCCAAATAAGGATGCCTTTCATAATACGAGTAGATGTGAACAAGTTATCATTATACGCCTCAGAACAGGACACAATCGGCTCCACAGTCACACGTATACACAATTCAAGATCAGCACCTCAATTACATGTACACGTGGACATGCCTCCCAGATACAACACTACAGACAAAACTATACGGGCAACTGCAATAATTACAAAAGACAGTAACATTCCTACAGGAAACGACATTGCATGTATAGACTATACTTCAGGCGAACGAAAGATATGTAGATAGACAACTCCAATCTAATACCTACAAGATAGAACGGCCAGAGCACAAGTACAAGGAAAACTAAGCAAGAAATAAAAAATCGAACAAGGTGTCCCACAAGGCGAAGTACTATCCCCAACGCTTTTTAATCTAATCTTCATAACTGACATCGTAGAGGACATTCTACCCAGAATACTCTGCATTGTATGCACCCGACCTGATGATATGGACCCGGGAAGAATCTGTCATTGGCCAGCTGATGCAAGATGCCCTAGGAAAACGTGAAAAATGGACAAACACCTGGCTGCTACTCATTAATGAAAAAAAAACTATTATACACACTTTTCAGCTATCAAGAAACACACTCTCTGCAAATTTGAAAATAAAATACCACACACTTACTATTAACCAAAGCCAAACGTATCTTGGCGTCACCATGGTTAGCAGAATGATATGGATAAATCACATAAACAAAGCGAACAAAAAACAAGGAAGAAAACGAACAAATATTATGAAGAAATTAGCAGGAATGGACTGGGAAGCAGACAGCAATATCTTGAAACGACTATACACAGGAAAAGTAAGACCAGTTCTACAGCATGAAGTCACAGCCTGGCTACAGATTCCAAATCACAGCTTAGCAAAATTAACAGAACACAAAACCAGGCTGCCCGTATCATCACTGCTGATATGAAATCTGCATCTACACAGACTATCAGAAATAGTACCAGGCCCACAACCTTTGGAAGATAGACGGAAAACTAAAGTAATGCAACAAGCGAAGAAATACAAAAGGCTTCCTAACATGTACCAAATAATAACCGGTTTCCGAAAAGGAAGACTAAAGAGGAGGAAATCCACGGCAATCTCCAAAGAACTGACAACTAGCGATCCAGTACTGTTCAAAACAATGTCAAAATCCATTTGCCCATCCTATATAACTCCCCACGGGAAATATAAAATACCAGAACTCAAAGAAGATATAATATGAATCATGAAAAAGTCACCCAAACAAACACAGAGAGATAGCATATATAGCAGAAACAAAACATGGCGACAACTACACACAGGACTCCTGGTCTCAAATATACACAGATATCTCACCTAAAACGTCACCAGAAATGGAGGTGGGGTATTCTTGAGGCTAAATAATCACGAAGAGAATGCCAAATCGATAGCTACTCGGAAATTCTCTAACTATCAAGTAGATTCTGAATCCCTCAAAGATGCTGCAGACGGGCCATCATCATTGCACTCCGAACATGTCCATAGGTGCTCAGATCCCCTCCACAGCAAGTTCCACAGTGTCCAGAGACTGACGACTCCAGTTCTGTGTTGTTAAGTCTTCTTATACGTCCACTAAGTTTCTCGTTTCTGGCTGTGCCCATCTTAACTCCCATCTCTTTCATCAGAAGGAGTGACGTGGGCTCATGGTTGTAGAATTCCTGTGCTCTTCCCACATTTCGGAAGGTATTGATGATGTACGCCCGATCCATTGGTTAACCGTCCTCAACAATAGCGCAACTAGCCAACCTGTTCGCTCTTTCATTTCCCCGTACTCCCGCATGACATAGACAAAGGTGATCTTTCGTATTTTCGCCTTCTGCAATGATTCGAAAGACGAATATGGCAGACCACAGTGAAAGAGATTGGAGCCTCATCACGTAACACTCCAAAGAAAGCCATGGAATGAAATTCTACAAACGATGAAGTCTTAAAACAACTAAAAATAAAAAGAGAGAACTACTAAATACAATTAAGGCAAGGCAATGAAATTTTTGGGACACATTAAAAGACACAACAGCCTACTAAAGGTAATATTGGAAGGGAAAATACAAGGTAAAAGAGGCAGAGGCAGACCAAGACTAACATGGACGAGTAACATCAAAAGATGGACAAGTCAATCTATGACAACCTGCGCCATCAAAGAAAGAAACAGAGTGGAATGGCGATCCATGGTAGCCAACCTTCGTTGCGGAGACAGCACTCGATGATGATGATGATGAATGACTCTAACCATTGCCTGCGTACAGAGCCCTCCTCCACCTTTTTTTTATCATACTCATCGAATCACTCAGTATACAGGGGTGGGTGAAGTCTTGTGACTATAACCAGATGAATGCCTTGGTCATTGCCATCACCTTCATCGTCATGCTACTCGTGGTCATAACGTATGCACCTCTGCCTTTTTTGCCTATTCTGCCTGCCGAGCGTGCTGTAAATACCCATGCACTCCTTTGGTGTCGCATTACAGGTCCATCCGTATAGATGACTGCATCTTTATCATCGGTGTTATCCCAGATGAGACTATCGACATTCGCATTGACCACGACTGAGTCATGTTCCCTACATTTCCTGTAAGTGTGAAAATACACGAGAATGTGCCCCTGAATGACGCTGCACCGGTATCCACTCCTCGCTAGCGTTCATATTGGTAAGCCCACAGACCTGTTTGATGACATCTTCTACTCCGCCAACCCATGATTTGCCTCTTTTTAGCCCGACACATTTCCTAGTTTTGAGCTTGTAGTGCATGGATATTCTTCATCTCCAATTATCTTCAGGTATGCTCGTGCCCTCGTAATCGTGATCCTGTCATCCATGGTTGGAAAGTCAAGAAGATATGATGCATTGCTACTCAGGGAGTGTCCCTAGTACACCCCAAGATAATGCACATAGCTTCATTCTGTTTTTTCTCCAGCCTGTCAATTTATACCGTACTGACAGTACGAATTGCTAGGTCGTACTCAAATAGTGCAGCCGCGATAGCTCAGTGGTTAGTGAACTGGACTGCAAAGGACAAGAGGTAGGGTTTCGATCCCAACCGACGACTTCCGGTTCACCCAGCCTTAAATGGGTACCGGGTTTTTTCTGGGAAAGTAAAGCGGCACGGGCGTAATACCGACCACTTTACCCCAAATCATGTGCCGAAGGTCTATAAAAATTATGGTCACTAACACCATATTCCCTAAACGTCACTTGGCGTGACGGGGGTACTTGACTTTTTTTTTTTTTTTTTTTGACTTTACTCAAATGGTGCGAGGATTAGTCCCTAGATAATAAGGGTAAGTAACCTCCTGCTCGATGTTGTCAGCTGTTATGACCTTCAAAGCGGCTAATCCTCTGCGGGATTTTGTTATCACATGGTCGAAGTGGCCCCGAAAAGGCATGTTGCGATCAAACTTAACTCCGAGGTATGTCATCAACCTATCCCTGGTCACCTCACACGCTCCCATTCGTACCACCGGTGTCTCCGTGTTAACAATTTGATTGTTAAGGAGAACCATGAAACTGATTTATTAGGATTAACTAAGACACCCCACACCAGGAAGAGATGCGATCGAGTTCGTTTTGCAGTGTGGAGGCGATTTCACGTCTGCCTTTTCAGTGCTGTACAAATGGTATTGGTTGTTTTTGTGAGATCCTCTCCCAAGCTTTGCCTCCTCACATAATTCAAAGAGTGGCCCATTATCCTCATTCTTACAGCCTCATTTCATTGGTTAGTCTGCTCGATGTAGCTGGCAAGCTGGGCCTTCCCTTTGCTCTCATCAGATTTGTGCCATATCCGGTCTGTGCTTTGAAAGTCTGGTATGCCTCTGTGTCGCGTTGTGCAATTCATGCTGATGAAGGCGCCAGAATGTAGCTAGCGATTTTTCTGAGCACACCTTTTTGCAGAAGTCATCCCACATGGCATCCTTAGCCTGCTTAGCACATAGTTTAAAGTGCATCATTTTATGGTCGACCTCTTCTTTCAGATGCTTTAAAAGCACAGGTTGTGTTCTTCTATTCTTTCTGCAATGTTTTGGCAGTTTGTCTCTTGTTCCGCCTAACGTCCTCGACTCCTACGTTCCACCATTCCGGCTTCGTCCATCTGACCTGCCTTCCGCGAAGTTCGCCCATTTTTCCTATGTCTGATTTTGCTAATGACGTCCTGGTCTGTGTTATCATAGTGGAATGTGTGAAGGTTGCTTTTCTGGCTTCTATTTCTGCCTTTCTCAATAAGGATAACATATGGATAGTGATCACTTCCGTAGAATTCTGGTACACTCCACCTGAGAAGGTGGAATACACCAGTGCCAGTTCTATGATGCTATCAGAGTCCACTTTTCGAGTGGTAAATCTGGTTGCTCGTCCATGATTAAGGCACACTACATCGGCCGACACTAGTGCGTTCTATAGGTTTTCTCCCTGCTTGTTAGTTATAGCGTTGCCCCACTGGTTGCTTCTAGTATTAAAGTCACCACAGAATATGACGTTTTTTTCCTCTAACACGAAGAGATTCTGCTATCGTTGTGTGTCCACTTTCCCATTACAGACGTGCACATTTACAACCACGAGAGTAACTGGGATCTGCACCATAACTACATGCACCTGCAATTCTGCACTGTCCCACACAAACATATCAACCTCAACTGCCACCATATTGTTTCGCACAAGGATGGCCTGTCCAAGGTGTCGTCTATTGTAGAAACAATGAAATTCAGGGGTACTAACTAACTGTCCTATCATCAAGAAGAGTTTCTAACAAAACCATTATATCGACGTCGCACAGTAGCTTATCAAGAATGGGCTGTCGTTGATTTATGGGAGCACAGTTCCAGTACGTAACGTGCACATACTTTAGGCCTAGCCACTCGCACATTTCTGACACATTCTAGTACGTTTGCCTTTTCTTGTTTTCCTTCTTCGATGTTGTCGTTTAGCCTTCAACTGAATACTTCTTGTCGTCATTGTTTATTTTGTGGCTGAAAGTCGATGCTGTAGAAAGTCTAGACTCACGTTGCACTCACTCAGTCACACGGTCCAGAACCCGTTTCCACGTTATAGACTGACCACAACCCCAGTCAAACAGCTCTTTGGCATGTGGATACACCGTGAGCTTTTTATTTTGTTCATTTAGAAGCACACATCAATGAAATCACACTTTCTTGCTAAAGAACAGGCAAAAAAACACCACCATCTTGGGTCTCGCCGGAAGTGGAAACAGCGAACTAGATGACCTGAGAACAACCCTAGACCAACTGTGCCATAACTTCCATTGAGTGGTTATCCTGTAGATACCATCACACTGTAGTATACAAGGAAACGAATGCGCAGACAGACTAGCTAAGAAGGCAGTGATATTACTACAAGAGAACCATCTGGTCAGCTACGATGAAGCCAAATCCACCACTAAAGGCCAGCATCATACAAAATTGAAACTAGAACACCCAAAAGAATAACGAGAGGGTCGGATACCTCCAACTATCAAGGAGGGACCAAGGCATTCATACTTCGCCTATGCACTGGCCACAATAGAATGAGAAACCACATGTTACCCAAACTCAAAATAGGAACTACCAGCCAATGCCACTGTACCCTGGATAACATGACAACAAAACACGTTCTACAGGAATGCCCCCAGTACACAGGCTTGATGATGACAATGTGACCCACACCCACCTCCCTGGAAGAGAAATTCTAACGGGCAACTGAATCACTGAAACATACAACTGCCTTCATAAGAGAGTCCGGAGTCCTAGTCTGAATGAGCCATGATCGCAGAAGAAGAAGAAGAGGAAGACAACTCCAATTTCATTTTGCTTTCGTAGATTTTTTTTTCTCGCACCGCCCATACTCGTGGATAAAACTTGACGGTGATCAGTCTTATTGGTCAATCTTATCTACACTTTCAGATAGCCACTCCCTGTAATGTTATAGCTTTGTTCCAGCGTCTAGTAGTTTGTCAAAAGCAGTCAATCAACCGATTATCATTGTCTTTTGGCGTTGCTAAGATTAAACAGTCACTGAGGCCCGTATGTTAAATTTCTTTACAGTTATATGCGCTTGATACTCAGGTCAACTGAAGAGATTGCAAGGAGGATTTCGCACTTAGGACCAATAATCTCGTGCCGGCCGCTGAAACCTGCATTCATACCCTCACAAGAATGACGTATCTGGCAGATTTTCCTTGTGAAGTTTTCGTAAAAGCTGCTAGAACGTCTAAGTAAAAAAAAGTAAAGTACTCCCGTCACGCAAAGTGACGTATAGGGAATATGGTGTTAGTAACCATACATTTTACAGACCTTCGGCAAATGATTTTTGGGGTAATGAGGTCGGTATTACGCCAGTGCCGCTTTACTTTCCCAAAAAAAATCCGGTACCCATTAAAGGCTGGGTAAACCGGAAGCCGTCTGTTGCGATCGAACCTTACCTCTTGTCCTTTGTAGTCCAGTTCACTAACTAGTGAGCTATCGCGGCTGCCGCTGGAATGTTTAGTCTAGTAAAAAGTATTATCACCTGTTACATTTCAGGAAGTAAGGGGCCTCATTGTTGCGCGAATACAGATTTCTTTGCACCACGAGAACTATTAACCCCCCCCCCCCCCCCCTTAAAAAATAATTGACTTTTATTTTCGAAATGTCACAATTTTAAAATGAACGATGGCATTGGTTTATATTCCATTAATGAAAACCATCGGGCCATAGGCTGGACCACTCTGCTTTAAAACATTCTTTGATTGACATTTATTTTAGCTCTTATTGTGTGTTCATAACACACACTATATGACTACTACTGTTTTCTACTACTACTGCTACCACTGCTACTACTACTACTACTACTGCAACTACTACTACTACTACTACTGCTACTACTACAACAACAACTACTACTACTACTAATATTACTACAACAACAACTACTACTACTATAATTATTACAACTACAATTATTACTACTACTACTGCCACTGCTACTACAACAATCACTATTTGTTTAATTGTACATTCCTCTGCATTTGTTCAATTTTATTATCATCAAGTACCATGCTTGCTGACGTAAGTGATCATGTCTCGCCACAACTTTCGATCTCGACAGTTACTTATCATATCTGTTGTTGACCTTCTGCCATGCCATTCTTTTAATCTGTCTGGTATCTTTTCTCTTTGCTTTCCTTTATCTCTTCGTTCCTCAATTTTCCCAGTTGTCACAATATATTCTAGCTGTTTCCTTCTCATTACATGGCCAAAATGTGATGATTGTGTTTTCATATATTGGAAATTAGCTCTATTTTTGCTTTGGCCTCTTTCAGAACGTTTTCATTACTTTTCTTAGCTGTCCATGGTATTCTACAACAACGCTATGTAGCGTGTCTCTTGTTTGATATTGATTGTAATGACTGATATATCGTTAATTCATTGACTACGTCTAACATTCACCTCTTCTCGATGTTTATGACAGTGATAAATAGAGAAACATACATACATTTATATACATATACAGAAAGACAGACATGAATATATAATTATATATAAGGTAGACATCCAGATAGATTAGGAAAAAAAACAGACAGATTTATATATTTATATATAAGGAGCCTGGGTGGCTGAGTAGTTAATGTGCTTGCTTCTTGATCAGAAGGTTCAGGGTTCCATCCCCAGAAATGGCAGATTATTTTTCAGACCGACAAGGTTTCGAGGTTCACCCAACCTCTACATATGAGTATCTGAGATGTGGCACTGACCACATCACCCAAAAATGTGCCGTGATCTTTGAAACATGTGGTCACTAACACTATAAATAAATCAATTTAATTAACAATTCACATATCCGTCGCTTACTATCTCCCTATCTACCTGGTCTGCTTGCTCGTTGCTTTATTAGATTACAAGTCTGCAATTCTAGTTGACCAAACGTTTATAAAATTCACAACTACATTGAGCGCCATATTTATTTGGAAATCGAGGGGGAAACAACAAATTTTGTAAAAACACCAGTGAGAAGAGCATCAAAAATATATCTATCTATTGCCCTTTCGAGCCGTAGCCGGACCATAGGGCATAGACCCAGTTACTCTTTCTCTTATCTAAACTTTTATTTTAGCAGTTTTCAATCCTTGTAAAGATCTTTCATCAAATCTCGCCATTTGTCTCTGCTCTGTGCAAGCAACTCTATCCCTTTGAGGTAGCCGATTCTTGCTTTAAAAATAATGGAGCTAAAGCTCTGAAGACAGGAGTGGGCGTGGAAAAGATCTTGGCGCGTGCTTGCGATCTCATACTTCTCAAAGCCTAGAGCTGGGCGTGCGCCAGGACTCACTCCTTCTTGCCGACTAGGACACCTGTGCAAGATCGATGGCCCGACAACGTCATCGGCACGTGGCCCAAACTATCAGCCTTGCTCTACTTCTCCATAGCGGACTTCCGCAATCTTTGATTGTGTTTTGATGGGAGAGTATCACGTGCGCGACCTCGCTGACCTCAGGTCGAGCATGCACAGTCTGCAGGATATTTTCTTTAGGACAGACGATACCGACAATATCCGCAAAGGCGACCATGAAACTGATTGCCTTGGGTTCGAAACTTCGCTCGTCATGACCACCGCGAGGCCTCAATAACCGTCAATTTCCAGTACACGCTTGATGAAGCCAGCGAAGAAATATCAGCTCTGCTGCTGAGGTTACGATCATTTTTCTTCCGCCCACGCATGTATTCATTAAAGACACTTCTCCACTTCCTTACAGTGCCACGAAGAGCGCCAACAGCTAGGATGGATGGACGGTTACATCCCTTGCTTTTACCAGCGCCTGTTATTATTTGTTAGCTTCTCCTTCCATGAAAAGATAATTGTAGTGTAGGCGGTCTCAGAGACATTTATAATCCTTTTATGGCGCAGCTTACTTCCGTCGTGAGAGATAAAGCGGTTGATTAGACTTGTTCTAGAGAGGGTCCTAGTTTAAATCTTTTTGTGTTCCATATTAACCAATTGGTGGTAATGTTTTTTTGTGTTAAGGTATTGCTCATTTGATCTCTCCTTTCAATCACCCTTCCAAATTTAAATACGTATCTTCGCAGCTCTTTGTTCGTGGTGTACCCCGAATAAATGCATCGCGTTAAATGAGTGTGTTGTAACAGCCCTGCCCCCCAATTTTACACACACACACATTCTCTCTCTATCCCCAACTTCTCTCCTCATTTTTTCCATTATTAATGTTGCGTGGTTTATAACGGTGACCTTTGACTTGCTATTTGCTTTATTAGAATAAGGAGTAGTGTTTCAATCCTAGTTCGAGCTGTCTATTGTTCTCTTTGTTTTGTGTTGTTTCTTTGTGGATCCCCGACTGCTGTTAAAAAACTCAGTTGTCTCTGTGTACAATAAACACAGAATGGTATTTAAGCAACTAAATTAATAGAAAGGACACGATAAACTACAACGTTTCAGCAAAAGCCTGCACGACATACAAAACAAAAAAAATATACACAGATCAACAAATACTATTCTAAAATATACAAAGAAATATGAACACTAAAGTCAAATACTGATCTGAAAAATGGCGGAAAGAAGTTATTGTCTCTATGTAATTTGTTTCGATATCTGCCTCATAGCATAAATCTGTTACTTGCTTCCACTGTTGCCACTCTTTAAGAGTATCAGTTTAACTCAAAATATTTGATATTTGAAAATATTTTTGTGTGAAACTATTTTATGAATTAAACCATTTCATAACTGAAACTTTTGAATATGTCAAACGAATGCGAAGATAACAAAATATGGGTATTAACATTATATTTCTTATACGCAGCATCTTTTCTCTCCGATTTTCATATTTCTCTATTTTTTTTTTCAATCCTATCTTTCTGTTATTTCCAATAATTTGACTGTCATCTCCAGGTCGTGGAATTGATGATCATTTGATCTGTTCAGTTATGAGGACAACAGAACTAGTACTTATCAAAGGTGACAGCCCATGAGAAAATGCAGACACATAAACACCTCTACTATGCGAGTCTCATACGTAATATCACATCACACGAGACAAACGAGCGAAAAGATTAGAAGTGATGAAATGAGAAAAAAACTTGGAATATTTCCTGTCATTGAGTACCTAAAGAAACATAAGATAAAATGGTTTGGCCGTATACAGATACAGAAAGATCAAAACATAAGGCACCGAACCTTCAATAAACGCTACGAGAATACCAGAGCAAACGATCGTCAACGAAAATGATGGATAATAGAAGCACACAGAAGAGCAAATGACTGCAAACTATATCTCCCTTCTGACTCTGTGACTTTGCACCATGCAATTGTGGAGTATCCAAACCGGCTCCAGAGTATTTTCCTACAGTATTTTGAACACCGTAAGTAAGCAAATATGGCCCACAAGACAAACTATAGGAAGTAGGTAATGATCTCAAACGCATTGTCGTGTACGTTAGCCATCCGTGTCTAAACGTTTAAAAATGCATAAAATTAGTAGATCTATTTTTTTTAAAAAGATGCTCCTTTATGCGCTGAAAAGCAAAAAATGAAGGGAAAAGGAAAAGAAGAAAACGAAAAAACGAAGTGCGCTTCCAGTAAAATTCGAGAATTCAAGAAAGTCAAACTACCTTCCACATACAACAGTGAGTCCAAGAGCTTGCGCTCGTATCAGTTCGTAGTATTAAATCAAGATAACTTTTGTCGAGATGTGTAGAGGCAGAGATGTGGAGAGGCAGAGATGTCTAGAGGCAGAAATGTGTAGAGGCAGAGATGTGTAGAGGCAGAGAAGTGTAGAGGCAGAGATGTGTAGAGGCAGAAATGTGTAGAGGCAGAGATGTGTAGAAGCAGAGATGTGTAGAGGCAGAAATGTGTAGAGGCAGAGATGTGTAGAGGCAGAGATGTGTAGAGGCAGAGATGTGTAGAGGCAGAAATGTGTAGAGGCAGAGATGTGTAGAGGCAGAGATGTGTAGAGGCAGAGATGTGTAGAGGCAGAGATGTGTAGAGGCAGAAATGTGTAGAGGCAGAGATGTGTAGAGGCAGAGATGTGTAGAGGCAGAGATGTGTAGAGGCAGAGATGTGTAGAGGCAGAGATGTGTAGAGGCAGAGATGTGTAGAGGCAGAAATGGGTAGAGGCATAGATGTGTAGAGGCAGAGATGTGTAGAGGCAGAAATGTGTAGAGGCAGAGATGTGTAGAGGCAGAGATGTGTTGAGGCAGAAATGTGTAGAGGCAGAGATGTGTTGAGGCAGAAATGTGTAGAGGCAGAGATGTGTAGAGGCAGAGAAGTGTAGAGGCAGAAATGTGTAGAGGCAGAGAAGTGTAGAGGCAGAAATGTGTAGAGGCAGAGATGTGTAGAGGCAGAGATGTGTAGAGGCAGAGATGTGTAGAGGCAGAGATGTGTAGAGGCAGAAATGTGTAGAGGCACAGATGTGTAGAGGCAGAAATGTGTAGAGGCAGAGATGTGTAGAGGCAGAGATGTGTAGAGGCAAAGATGTGTAGAGGCAGAAATGTGTAGAGGCACAGATGTGTAGAGGCAGAAATGTGTAGAGGCAGAGATGTTTAGAGGCAGAGATGTGTAGAGGCAGAGATGTGTAGAGGCAGAGATGTGTAGAGGCAGAGATGTGTAGAGGCAGAGATGTGTAGAGGCAGAAATGTGTAGAGGCAGAGATGTGTAGAGGCAGAGATGTGTAGAGGCAGAAATGTGTAGAGGCACAGATGTGTAGAGGCAGAGATGTGTAGAGGCAGAGATGTGTAGAGGCAGAGATGTGTAGAGGCAGAGATGTGTAGAGGCAGAGATGTGTTGAGGCAGAGATGTGTAGAAGCAGAAATGTGTAGAGGCAGAGATGTGTAGAGGCAGAAATGTGTAGAGGCAGAGATGTGTAGAGGCAGAAATGTGTAGAGGCAGAAATGTGTAGAGGCAGAAATGTGTAGAGGCAGAGATGTGTAGAAGCAGAAATGTGTAGAGGCAGAGATGTGTAGAGGCAGAGATGTGTAGAGGCAGAGATGTGTTGAGGCAGAGATGTGTAGAGGCAGAGATGTGTTGAGGCAGAGATGTGTAGAGGCACAGATGTGTTGAGGCAGAGATGTGTAGAGGCACAGATGTGTTGAGGCAGAGATGTGTAGAGGCAGAGATGTGTAGAGGCAGAGATGTGTTGAGGCAGAGATGTGTTGAGGCAGAGATGTGTAGAGGCAGAGATGTGTAGAGGCACAGATGTGTAGAGGCACAGATGTTTAATTAAAGCAAAGCTTCAATGCACACATTTTAAAAAACACCAGAAATGAGTCAGACATTTTTAATACACCAAATTATCAGCCGAGGAATTGCTCCCTTCCAGGTCTCACCCTAAACTATAACGAGAATGCTGCATTCAGGAAATAAAAGAATTAATTCACTATTTTAGTTTATTTTTCTTCTGTTGGCCTAAAGATGTAGAGCACAAATATTTTATTTCAATGAATTCAATGTGTCTACTATATCTGCTCTTTCAGATTATCCTTCTGTTCACTTTAAGATTCCGCTAACAAATTGAAGAGTGGCAACATTTGTCGGATTTATTCTCGACCAATTGACAGCTCTATGTAAAAATGCCAGGGGATTGTCTTCAAATAGAATTATGGTTTTTCTTTTCCAGAATTTTAAGGTTTGATTTTTTAAACTCATCTAAGATAGGTAACAAGGTGCGTCAGCACTTGTGTTAAAAGCGGTCAACGACCCAAAGCTCACATTAGTTTATCTGAACCAAAGCTGATCGAGATAATATTCAATCTTCCAGTGGTAGCCCTGTAAACAGATTTACCAGTGTGACAAAGCTTCACGTTTTACTAAATCTTTCCTGTTTCATTTGATAGCGTTGTAATTACTATATCCGAGTATCTTCATAACGATTTTCTCGTGAGATTGTCTCCTGGAGGCAGACTTTTATTATAGGATGTGGCTCACAGCCATCATGATAAAATGTAACTGTGAGGCGAAACTAGAACATTGAAAAAGACAGGCGACTTTGACACTGCATCCATGGTCAAGTATAAATTACGCTATGCAGGCAAAACATGTTCTTTGACAGTCTGATACATCTTTCTATGTTAAAAGTTTTTAACTTCCAATAAATATCGCAACATGATAACAGCAAGAAATGAAATTCCGTGGGATCCTTTGGTGATAAGCGCAGCTGAAAGAAATTAAAATGGAAGTAGACCGCTGGAATTATGTTATCAAATGATTTGTTTATCATTAGCACATTCTTCAAACTCAGAGAATCGCACAAATACACCTGGTACAGGTGGAATGATAACACCTGTAGAAGCCACATGTATTTCGTATTTAGAAAAAAATAGAACAAGAAAAAAATTAACGACAGCGGAGCTGTCCCAAATGTTACAAATGACACAGACCATAACATGGTCATGATCACACTCAGATAGCCAGAAGGAAAGAGGAGATACATAAACAAACAAAAGAAGAAAAGCACAGACAATAAAAATAAAACAATTAAAAGATAAAGAATTAAGGAACATTCTTGAAGATAAACTGAAAGAGAATTTCAAGAAACTTTTTAACGAAGTAAACACAGTAGAAAAAGAGTGGAAGGAACTTAAGAAAATAAAAACAAATATAGCAACAAACAATTACTGGTACAAAACTAAGGACAAAAAAAAAAAAAAAAAAAGAAGAGCACCCCTTGGTGGTGAAACGACGCAATCAGAGAAGCAGTTAAAGAAAAGAAACTATTTAATGATTCCAGGGAGAAGAAGAACCAAGAAAAAAAAAATGTCTGTTGAAAAAAAACAAGTAAAAATTTTGATCAAAGAAGACAAGCAAAACACTTGGGCAGAATTCGGACAAACGATGAGCAGGGACATCAAGACAGCTACAGGAGCAACACAAATTAGCAGAAGCAACAAAAGAGAGAGAAGAGAACCATGATCCATCTGAACTCATAAATGACAAAGAAGGATAGCCAATATCAAATCACAAGCTTATGCAACAGAGATGGAAAGAATATTTCAAAGACCTATTGAACATAGCACCAACTACAAATATTACAACAAACACCACACATGGATGCGTAGGCACTGAACCCAACATCATGAAAGAAGAAATAGAAGAAGTAATAAATATGCAATAAAAATAAAGCAGCAGGGATAGACAACATGCCAGTGGAAATAATAGCAGCAACAGCAGCAGAAGAAACAGGAGTTGCATGGCTGCATGGAATGTTCAATGCAGCATTGCAACAACAGAAAGTTCCAGAAGATTAGCAACAGGCAATCATTGTACCACGATCCAAAAAGAGAGGTAGCAAGAGATATTCCAATCAAATTAGAGTTATCTCCCCTCTCAGCCATGTGAACAAGTCATAAGCCAAAATTATGGGAAAAAAGGCTCAGGCCTATTATAGAGATACAGATAGGCGATACACAAACGCAATTCCGAAAAAAAAATATAGGATATACTGATGCATTATTCACCTTAAACAGCTATCAGAAAAGACGACCGAACACAATATAAATATTTACATAACTTTCATAGACCAAGAAAAATCATTGAATTATTTAATTATAATCATCATTGCATTCCAAGCATTTCCATAGGTGCTCAAATCACCTCCCCAGCATGTCGCGCAGTGTCCAGGGACTGACGACTCCAGTTCTGTGATGGTTGATAATTCCTCTTATACGCCCACTGATTGCAGCTACCTTTCTTCGTTTGAGAGATGAGATATTAATTAGGATGATTCCACTGGTGCTGAAGGTTGAACAATTATGGATTTTAATTTGTTTGCAGTGATACCGGAGCCATCCATGAGCATAACCATAATCATACGCCCACTAGGATTCTCGTTTCTTGCTGTACCCATTTTAACTCTCATCTCTTTCATCCGAAGGAGTGACGTGGACTCATAGTTGTAAAAGTACTGTGCCCTTCCAACATCTATTGATGACGTCCGCCCAATCCATTGGTTGACTGTCCTCAACAAAAGCGCAGCCAGCCAACATGTCCGCTCTTTCATTTCCCATCACACTCGCACGTATGTAAAGGTGACCTTTCGTATTTTTGACTTCTGCAATGACTCTGCCCATTGCACGCGTACAGAACCCTCCTCCACCTTTCTTATCATGCTCATCGCATCACTTAGTATGCAGGCTTTGGTGTAGTCTTGTGACACTAACCAGATGAATGCTGTAGTCACTGCCATCACCTCCATCGTCATGCTACTCGTAGTGATAACGTTTGCACCACTGTCCTTTTTGACGATTCTGCATGCCGAGCGTGTTATTAATGCTCATGCACTCCTTTTGTGTCGTATTACGTATTCGTCTGTATAGATGACTGCATCTTTCTGTTCGGTGTTATCTCAGAAGAGATCGTTGACCTCCACATTGACCACGAATTGGTCATGTTCCCTACATTTCCTGTCGGGTGTGACAATATACGAGAATGTCCCATTGAATGACGTAGGCATCAGCATCCACTCCTCGCCGGCGTTGATGCAGGTAAGCCCACAGACCTGTTTAATGACATCTTCCCCTCGGCCCACCCATGATTTGCCTCTGTTTAGGCTGACACCCTTCCGTGTATTGAGCTCGTGATGCAATGGATGCTCTTTATCTGCACTTATCTTCAGGTATGCTCGTGCCTTCCAGATCGTGATCCTGTGATCCATGGTTGGAAAGTCGAGAAGATACCTCATTGCTACTCAGAGAGTGTCCCTCGTACACCCAAAGATAATGTGCATAGAGGTAAAAGCCAATTTCTAACTAACCAATGTAAACATCTCTACATCTATGTAGCTGCACAGGCAGAACAGAAACACAGACCACTTCGAAATTAGATCATGAGTAAGACAGGGGCTCATACAAACTTTCCTTTTGTTTATTACCTAATTTTTTACGACATATTTTAGTTAGCGAACCCATCGAAGACAGAGGAGATTAATGAGCTTCTATTTGCAGACTATCAGGCACTAATACATTGAAAGATAGACCTACTAGAACGCTTAAATAGACTTAATAGCACAAACAGTAGTAAAGTGAAGTGCCCCGTCACGCCAAGTGGCGTAAAGATAATATGGTGTTAGTGACCATAATTTTACAGACCTTCGGCACATGATTTTTGGTGTAATGTGGTCGGTATTACGCCCGTGCCGCTTTACTTTCCCAGAAAAAAATCCGGAACCCATTAAAGGCTGGGTGAACAGGCACTCAATACAAAATGGAAATAATTTTTAAGAGGACGTGAACTTCCGGTATATGGTGGATAGGCGGCGGGAACAATTGAAGGCTATGCATGAAAAGTGTTCCTTGTTGCAGTTTCCTCATATTCCAAGTCTGGCTTGTTGCAGGAGCTACTGAGTTAAGTGCTCTGTGCATACCGTGAGCTATGTGTCTCATCCGTTTTGATCATGTTTCGATATTCCAATTGTTTACGATGAATGATGATATCGTATGACAGGGAACAGTTGGTTGTATTCACTTTCTGCACGGTTTCGCCTTATGTCTTTTGGCGTGTGCTGAGACTGAACCGATGGGGACTACAGTTACCTTTCTTTGTTTTGGACATGAGATATTCGGATGATTACGCTGGCACGGGCGGTTGAGCAATTATGGATTTTAATTCGTTTGCAGTGATACCGAGACCTTCCATAAACAAATAACAAACAAACAAATAACAAATCAACATCAACAAAACATGAGTCTTGTATATCGCAATAGAGAAACAGAACATCAACATAACAATAAACGGCACATCAATTAAAACAAGTGGGGGAATTTTAATATTTAGGAAGTCTAATGACAAACGATAATTCACAAACAGCAGCAATAGACTCAAGATGAAAAAAAATTTGTCAGATCAACGAATAATTATCACGACTATCGTCCAACAAGAAAACAACTCTAGAGGCAAAACGAGCACTCTACAATACATTCTTCCTTTCTGCGTTGCACTACCAAAGCCAGATTTGGACCTTAGTCTCAAAAACAATCAGAAAAATAACCACTGTCAAAGTGAAATGTGCTAGACGAATGACAGGAAATAGGCTAAGAGATAATGTTAGAAATGAAGAACTGAGGAAAAAAGATAGGAAAAAATTCTCGACAGAGAATATATAAAGAAACAAGCGATCAACTGGTTTGGCCACGTGATAAGACAGTATCACCAAAATACAACACGAGTCTTTAATAAACGTTTCGAGAGCACGAGACTCAAGGGACGACCATGAAAAAAGATGGATCGATAAAATGTATGAAACACTAGGAAACATAACAGCAGCAGAGGCGAACAGAAGAGCAAAATACCACAAATTATATCTCTCCTCGATGCTGAAAGGTAAACGATATCACAAAGAACTAAAAAGGATAGGTAATAGACTTACTGTAGCAAATAGGACGGACATTGCTAATACTCTTACGAGTAGGAGCGGCAGTACTAGTATTGCAACGGATACCACTGCCACTGCGTGTACTGTTGCTAGTAGGACGGATGCGGCCAAGAGTCGCCTCATGCGTTGAAAATCATGGATGATCGAGGCGGAAGAATACATAATGAGAGTATGTGATGTGAATGACATTAGGACTGGCAAGATTGTATAGCAGTAACAGAAGAAAAAAAAGAGGGTAACCAAAGTAATCATTCAGCTCGGCAGGGAGTGTCGCACCTGGGCCTACGGAGCTAAAGGGGTCGTAATAAAGTAATCCATCTAAAAAGTGTAGTCACCTCAGGACTCCGTCATCTAAATGGATGGTTCTGTATTCCGCGGATATCACAGCAATTGGGGCTTTGAGGCATACCAACATGGCAGAAAAATGATTTGGGAATCTGGCAAGTTTAGCATTGGTTGTCATGCATGAGAATCGAGATAGAAGCAGCAACCGCGAGATAACATGGTTGTTGACACAGAATGTGGATCACATTGTCGTTGTGACGGACTTGCAAACTATGCTATAGAAGACTGACAGTGTCTGCGACAGGAGTGGATGCAACTTTTGGGTGGTTTTACAGTGAGCACGTTAACCGGTGTCCAGGGCATGCTGGTGTACACGGCAATGAAATAGTCGATAAGCTTGCTGGCAAATCTGGCACTGAGTGTAAGAGAAGAGTAGGAGAATTGATTGGTGGAGCAATGCTGTATGCATTGTGAGATTAAGGAATCTAAAGGTTGAAATGGGATCTGGTCGAGTCGGAGAGCAAAGTGGGAAAAGTAGATGTATCTACAATTAACGCCTTACAGAAAAAGCCAGTCTGCATCGTCTTCGAGAAATGCTGTGCGAGGTGGTAGAGCGATTATGGGGATGACCTGACTGCTATAAAACCACAAAACCACAAATTATAAATAAAGGTAAAGGTAAAGTACGAGACTTGAACCGGCGTCTTAGCACGCGAGTATATACCCATATGTGCTCGGCCGCCTATCCAGAAATGTTCGGATATTTCTGTATAGTGTCGCCTCAAGCATCGAAACTCAGATGCGAAGCGACATTCCTCACCTTCCCAGGGAAATACCCATGGTACCCATTTCTGCCAACGGCTGGGTCGACCGTGGGGGTATTTTTTTCCAACCACGAGTACAATTCACACTGCTCCCAACGGGAATCGAACACGGGTTGTCCGAATGTCGGTAATCCAGTCAGGTGGTTTTCCCAACTAGGCTACCGAGACCCCAAAAATTATATTTAATTAAAAAATTATTTAAATTATTATTAAAATTATAAATAATAGAACAGAATAGGATAGAATAGAATAGAATAGAATAGAATAGAATAGAATATAGATTAGGACGGACACTACATGTATTTAGCGAGGCTGGCCAATAATAATGATTGTGAGCAGCTTCGAGCCAGGGTCAGTTAAGGTCACCTGACATTCTTGCAAGTTCACTCCATGGTCACTTTGGGCGCGTGCTGGGCATGCCAGGGGAACTGAGTTATCAACAAAACTATTGGAGTCTCTTCTAGGTGGAAATTCGTGAGTAAATAATGCATATATATATATATATATATATATATATATATATCTTTAGGATTTCGGTATATGGTCGAGGAGAGCGCTCCAGTGATACATCAACAATGGATTAAACTGCTATAATTTATCAAACAGTAACTGTTATGTTAGTAATTACTGATATAACACCATAATTATCAGCAATATCAGGTATAGCAGCAATTACAGATACAATAGCAGATACAACGGCAATAACTGATAAAACTGCAATACTACGTATATAAGACACAATAGCGATATCTGAATTAACAGCAATAAACTGATACATTTATGTGGCATTAATAATATATGTTAGAACTGATAAAACTAACACAGCAATAATTTACATCAACAAATCATTCAATTTCAGCATTTAACGATCAAATAGGAAAACAAATCTACATTAAAAGCAAGAACTGATACACTAACTGTAGCACCAAATATAGTGACTAGGCTAAACACAATAACCGCTGCAACTGACACTTCAACTTACAATAACAGTCGCAACCATAACAATACTTAGGTAAACGCACAAATGAAATTAAAACCACAACACTACTGCACAATAGTAATAAGAGCGAACACATAAGCCATATTAACTGACACAACAAAAACTACAACTTACGGAACAACCGCTATTGGATTTCCGGTCAATATGGCGGATAGACGGCAGTAACCGTTGAGGCTCTGTTTGAAAAGTGTTCCTTGTTTCAGTTTTCTCATATTTCAAGTTCGGCTTGCTCCCGGGGCTCTTGAATTTAATGCTCAGTGCACACTGTCAGCTCTATTGTATTTTTCATCCGCATCGTGTTTCGATATTTATATATATTCGCTCACTGTCGGTGCCGCTTGGCTTTATGTCTTTTGGCGTGTGCTATAGCTGTAATGATGGGGACGGCCTTAGTAGTAATTATCTATGAGGTGGAGATGCTGCAAAAGTCAAAGAACTGGAAACTTCCGTTATAAATCGGTTACTTTTAAAGCTGCGGGTGTTAGAAATTTATTACGATTTTTAGAAGAGGTTCGTAGTCAAATCAGACATACATCTGTGTGAAATGGACACTGACAGTCTTTATTTGGCATACAGTAAGTATATAAGACTTCCGTTTCCAACATGGTGGAACGAGGTTCACGTTCTCTGGACCGTTGCAGAAATTGTATTTGGGGACTGATAGTTTCGTCTCTTCAATGCAATTTTCTTTGTCAAGTCCAAATTTGTGAATGCGACCTTCCCCTGTCTAGAGTTGATATGCGGTTTAAGTCAACACATCCTCGCACCAATCGAGTATGCCCTGTCAATTCTTACTGTCAGTACGACTCAAATTGATAGGCTGGAGAAAGTACAAAATGAAGCCATACGCATTATCCTGGGATGTACGAGGGACACTCCCTGTGTAGCAATGAGGTATCTTCTTGACTTTCCAACCATGGATGACAGAATCAAGATCTGGAGAACACGAGCATACCTGAAGATTAGTACATTAGATACAGAGCATCCATTGCACCACGTGCTCAACACAGAAAGGTGCCAGGCTAAAAAGAGGCAAATCATGGGTGGGCCGAACAGAAGATGTCATCAAACAGGTCTGTGGACTTACAAATATCAGCGTTGGTGAGGAGTGGATACCGATGCCTACGTCATTCAAGGGGACTTTATTGTCACACTCGACAGGAAACGTATGGAACAGAACCCGGTCGTGGTTAATGCCGAGTTCAACGGTCTCATCTGCGATAACACCGATGAGAAAGATGCAGTCATCTATACATACTGATCTGTAAGACGACACCAAAGAAGTGCATGGGCATTTACAGCTCGCTCGGCAGGCAGAATAGTCAAGGAAGACAGTGGTGCATACGTCATGACCACGAATAGCATGACAATGGAGGCGATGGCAGTGACCAAGGCATTCAAATGGTTAGAGTCACAAGACTACACCTACGCATGTATACTAAGTGATTCGATGAGCATGATAAAAAAAAGTGGAGGCGGGCTCTGTACGCATGCAATGGATAGAGTCGTTGCAGAAATCCAAAATACGTAAGGTCACCTTTGTCTATGTCCCTTGACATGCGGCAGTGCGGGGAAATGAAAGAGCGGACAGGTTGGCTAGCTACGCCGTCGTTGAGGACGGGCAACCAATGGATCGGGCGGACATCATCAATGCCCTCCGAGATGTGGGAAGAGCACAGGACTTCAACAAACACAGATCCACGTCACTTCTTCGGATGATAGAAATGGGAGTTAAGATGGGCACAGCCAGAAATGAGAAACTTAGTGTCCGTGTAAGAAGACTTATCAACCAACATAGAATTGGAGTCGTCAGTCGCTGGACACTGAGGGAATTGCTGAAGAGGGGATCTGAGCACCTATGGACATGTTCGGAGTACAATGATGATGACCCGCATATAACTCAATAACATTGAGTGCTGTTCCAAGACCATCGTTGGAATTGTTTGACGCCAAGTATTTACATGTTACAACTCATTAATATGGACTGCTCTGCCAAGTCAATTGCAGTTTCCACTTTAGAGATTGTGCATCACCTTTTTGTACGCTGTTGGCTGTATTTATTAGAGTAAGTGGTGTTTTATGGGAGCAGCAATTGTTGTGTGTGCTACGTCATCACAATGGCTGTATATCCCTAAAACGGCCGTACGCTAATGGTGAAAGGAGAAATGGAGTTTCGTACATGACTTGGCAGCACCGGGGTGACTCCTGAAGGTTCATATTAGTCTGGAGGGATTCATTGCAGGGAGATCTTACAGTCTGTTGTTTGATGTGCGACGGGGATAGTCCAATGACTAACTGTGTTTCATATGTCGTAATTACAGTAGTAATTTGGAGTCAATGTGATGTCCTAGCATCATCAAGCGCTATACATTAAAAAAAAATATGACGATCCTTATTTTCAGGAGGACTTGAACTTCCGGTCGATATGGTGGATAGGCGGCAGGAACCATTAGTGGCTATGTCTGAAAAGTGTTCCTTGTTGCAATTTCCTCATATTCCAAGTTCGGCGTGTTGCAGGAGCTACTGAGTTAAGTGCTCTGTGCACACCATGAGCTGTGTGTTTCATCCGTTTTATCGTGTTTCGATATTCCGATTGTTTACGATGAGTGATGATATCGTATGATGGAGAACAAATGACTATGCTCATTTTCTGTGCGGTTTCGCCTTATGTCTTTGGAGTGTGCTGAGACTACTATGATGGAGACTACAGCTACCTTTCTTTGTTTGTAAGATGAGATAGTAATTCGGATGATTCCACTGGTTGAGCAATTATGGATTTTAATTCGCTTACAATGATACCGGGGCCTTCCACAACCATAACCACAGTAAGCCTACTTTAGATGAAACAGTTAGACCGAAGATGTTAGATAACTTTTATAAGAAATATGACCAGTGGTTCCCCTAAGAAGCTTGTAGCGCTCATCGCGACCGTTTTATTAAGAGCAGAGATAGTGTTAAGAATGATTGTCGGAATTGTGAAAAGAAAAATTTTCTTTCTTTGTCGTCCACTGACACTTTATTTCCCTTTGTTTTTTTCAGTTGTAACTAAGTATTTCAACTTTCCTCTTCTCGTGATGTGCCAAAAAATGTTGATTCTGTTGTTTTTAGGAGCTCTCTTTTTGTGTTGGCCTCTTTGAGAACTTCCTCGTTGGTCTTTTTAGCTGTCCAGATAACTTTCAACATTCTTCTGGGAAATCTCATATCTGTGGCCTCCAATCGTCTTTTTATTTGTTTGTTTACTGTCCATGATTCGGCTTCCATAGGTCAGAACTGGTTCTATATAGCACCGATGAACTCTCTTTCTCACTTCTATTGACATAGATTTGTTGCAAGACGTTTTTCATTTTCTGAAATGCTATTTTGGCCTGAGCTCTTCTGATTTTTATTTTTGTGGTACATCTTCCATCTGATGTTACCCAAGTATTTGACACTTTCTACTTGTTTCAGATTTGTCCTGTTTATTTGTATGCTGCATGATGATGACGATTCTATCGTCGATATGACCATTATATATCGCACATTTTTTGTGACAGTTAACTTCAATTCCTTTTTTTATGTACTATTGGTCTCATAATATTTTCGCTGTAAAGTGAAAACAAATCCGGCGACAGAAAAACATCCTTGTCTGACTCATTGTTTTATATATTGGAACTGTCCTGTTTAGTTGCTAATTATTATAGAAGACAACACAATAAACTAGACAACAATATTTCACGAAGGTTCTCAATACACAACAGGCACAAGGAGGGAAAACGTTGGAGAACGAGGTTGAAATAAATATAACTAGAGCGTCTATTCCTTCACACTATAAAAATTCTCTGTCCTTCTCTTATATAAAACACTGTGTGCACGGAGACAACTTGACCACTTCCCCTCTAGCTATCAATTGTATATTATATGCATGTACAGTGATAATGATATTTATGTGATGATTTTATGATCATTGATATGATACATTATAATGGACTTCCGCTGTTTCATTTATGTCGCTAACATGCTAATAACAAGATAAATCATAAATCTAAGACTAAAGGCTAACCGAGCCTACCGTAAATAAACCGACGGAGAGCAACAGAAAACCACCGTCGTAATTTCTTTGTACAATCATGAATCGCCACACAAAATCAATCCAGTAATTAGTGATGAACAGTTTGGTTTTGTTGGATGCAAAGTAACGAACAATGTCATATACATCATAAAGTCATCATACTTCGCCTACACACTGGCCACAATAGAATGAGGAATCACATGTTCACCAAATTCCGAATAGGTACAACCAGCCTATGCCACTGTACACTGGACATATACTGGGTACAAATAATAATACATAAATATTATTATATGGGGAACTTCCGAGGCGATAATAGGGAATAATAGAACAAAGAAGTATGTGTTAGCACTCGGAAAAATTGACAGACAAACAACAATAGAAAAAAACGAAGAACAATATATGGTCCGAAGTGGGATCGAACCCGTACTCAGTGGCACCGCGCCTTGCCACGAGAAGCCGAACGCTTGGTACACTGCCACGCAGCCAACTAAAAAATTGGCTATTGCAGTAGTGTCTTCCACGAAAGGCGATCTCAATGACTATAGCATAGGGTAACGATCACAGACCGGAAATAAATTGTATATTTGTACTTTCCTATTAATGCAAGTATCTCCCAGTAGGGCTGAATACTTGTGTTGTAGACAAACATTTATTGGACGAAACAGCACGAATAGTAGTTCCCAGTGGTTATATACTGGGCACAAATAATAATACATAAATATTATTATATGGGGAACTTCCGAGGCGATAATAGGGAATAATAGAACAAAGAAGTATGTGTTAGCACTCGGAAAAATTGACAGACAAACAACAATAGAAAAAAACGAAGAACAATATATGGTCCGAAGTGGGATCGAACCCGTACTCAACTTTTTTATTCCCTATTATCGCCTCGGAAGTTCCCCATATAATAATATTTATGTATTATTATTTGTACCCAGTATATAACCACTGGGAACTACTATTCGTGCTGTTTCGTCCAATAAATGTTTGTCTACAACACAAGTATTCAGCCCTACTGGGAGATACTTGCATTAATAGGAAAGTACAAATATACAATTTATTTCCGGTCTGTGATCGTTACCCTATGCTATAGTCATTGAGATCGCCTTTCGTGGAAGACACTACTGCAATAGCCAATTTTTTAGTTGGCTGCGTGGCAGTGTACCAAGCGTTCGGCTTCTCGTGGCAAGGCGCGGTGCCACTGAGTACGGGTTCGATCCCACTTCGGACCATATATTGTTCTTCGTTTTTTTCTATTGTTGTTTGTCTGTCAATTTTTCCGAGTGCTAACACATACTTCTTTGTTCTATTATTCCCTGTACACTGGACAATATGACTACAAAACATGTTCTGCAGGATTGCCCCCAGTACACAGACCTGAGAAGAGCAATGTGGTCCACGCCCACCTCCCTGGAAGAGAAACTATATGGGGCAATCGAATCGCTTAAACAGACTGCTGACTTCATTAGAGAGTCTAGAATCCTACTCTGATAGAGTTTTGATCGCAGATATATATATATATATATATATATATATATATATATATATATACACACTGTATATATATATATATATATATATATATATATATATATATATATATATATATATATATATATATATATATATATATATATACACACAGGGTGTTCGTAAAGTCGCAGTGCAGTGAATATTTCTAATATTCAGTAAATGACGTAATCATCATCTACGTACCACAATTTTGTAAACCACATTTATGAACAAACCGCTGCTTCCTTTAAGGTTTTATTTACGTAAAGGACGGGCACTACGCTACTTTCACTGTCTCATTGCTTGAAGGAAATGGTGTTGACGATTGAAAACAGGATATTTCTGGTTGAGCATATCTTTCGTAATGGCGGTAAATATACGGATGAGGTCATTAGACAATTCGTGAGGAAATTTCCAGACTCACAAGTCCCTCACCGAAATTCTGTTACAAAATTGATCAAAAAGTTTCGTGAAACCGGTAGTGTGGTAGATGCATACCGATCTGGAAGACCTTCAATTTCACAAGACCAAATTATGGAACTCCAAGACAGAATTACAATGAGTCCAAATGCATCTTTAAACCACTTGTCTCAACAGGTGCAAATATCTAAGAGTTCTGTTCACAAGGTTTTAAGAAGTGAACTACACTATCGTCCATACAAATTAACTGAATTGTCTCAACTCCAAGAAAGAGATTATGAATCCCGTTTAAACTACTGCATGTGGTTTCATAATTTTATTTATGAACATGGCGCTGCCATCCTTGACGTCACTTTTTTCACTGATGAGGCCTGGTTTCATTTATCCGGTTATGTGAACAGTCAGAACAATCGGCTGTGGAGCAGTGAAAACCCCCATGAATTTCATCAAGTGCCGCTTTACGATCAAAAAGTCGGAGTGTGGTGCGCTATAAGTCGTATGCGGATAATAGGACCTATATTTTTTAATGAAACAATAAATGCAGAAAGTTACCGTACTTTAATTCTGGAACCGTTCATAGCACACCTTACAGAATGGGAAATTATGGAATCCTGGTTTCAGCAGGATGGGGCAACAACACACACAGCCACAACAACACTCAATTATTTAGAAAGCATATTTGCAAATCGCATTATTTCACGTGGAATCTGGCCTGCTCGTTCACCAGATCTAACACCCCCAGATTATTATCTGTGGGGGGCATTGAAGGGCAAAGTTTATGAAAATAATCCGCAGACAATTAATGACCTAAAGACTGAAATAGTAGACAAGATTAAACAAATATCACTAGACATTATTCTGAAGGTTTTCGCAAATATGGAAAGACGAATCACGACATGTCTTGAGGCCCGTGGTGGACATTTACAACATATGCTTTAGGCACAACTTTATTGTGTTAATACCAACATTACCCATTATAAGCTCGCCGATAGCAGTCAAGTATATTTGAATAATACCATTTATTTTACAATTTGTGTGACGCATTAGTTAACCGCATTTCTGGTGACGTTTTTTCTTTAGAGAGTATAAATTCACTGCACTGCGACTTTAAAAACACCCTGTATATATATATATATATACATCATAAGATCTTTAGTAGAAAGAACCATGTAGGTGAAAACACATACCTATATTTTTATTTATATTTTTTAAATATACCTATATTTCACATATTATATCAAAGCATTTGACAATGTAAAGCACGAAGAAATAATCAAATTTTTTGAAGGCATAAACATGATTATTTTAAGATCCATAAGGGATATGCCTGGCATAACAATTAAAGGTCTTAATATAAATAATCTAAATTATGCTGATAATACAGTCCCAATCGCTAAGAGTGAAAATGAGTTATAAGAAATGTTAGACATTATAGTGAAAGAAAGTAAAAATGAAGAACTCACCCTTAATCAGGGAATAATAGAACAAAGAAGTATGTGTTAGCACTCGGAAAAATTGACAGACAAACAACAATAGAAAAAAACGAAGAACAATATATGGTCCGAAGTGGGATCGAACCCGTACTCAGTGGCACCGCGCCTTGCCACGAGAAGCCGAACGCTTGGTACACTGCCACGCAGCCAACTAAAAAATTGGCTATTGCAGTAGTGTCTTCCACGAAAGGCGATCTCAATGACTATAGCATAGGGTAACGATCACAGACCGGAAATAAATTGTATATTTGTACTTTCCTATTAATGCAAGTATCTCCCAGTAGGGCTGAATACTTGTGTTGTAGACAAACATTTATTGGACGAAACAGCACGAATAGTAGTTCCCAGTGGTTATATACTGGGTACAAATAATAATACATAAATATTATTATATGGGGAACTTCCGAGGCGATAATAGGGAATAATAGAACAAAGAAGTATGTGTTAGCACTCGGAAAAATTGACAGACAAACAACAATAGAAAAAAACGAAGAACAATATATGGTCCGAAGTGGGATCGAACCCGTACTCAGTGGCACCGCGCCTTGCCACGAGAAGCCGAACGCTTGGTACACTGCCACGCAGCCAACTAAAAAATTGGCTATTGCAGTAGTGTCTTCCACGAAAGGCGATCTCAATGACTATAGCATAGGGTAACGATCACAGACCGGAAATAAATTGTATATTTGTACTTTCCTATTAATGCAAGTATCTCCCAGTAGGGCTGAATACTTGTGTTGTAGACAAACATTTATTGGACGAAACAGCACGAATAGTAGTTCCCAGTGGTTATATACTGGGTACAAATAATAATACATAAATATTATTATATGGGGAACTTCCGAGGCGATAATAGGGAATAATAGAACAAAGAAGTATGTGTTAGCACTCGGAAAAATTGACAGACAAACAACAATAGAAAAAAACGAAGAACAATATATGGTCCGAAGTGGGATCGAACCCGTACTCAGTGGCACCGCGCCTTGCCACGAGAAGCCGAACGCTTGGTACACTGCCACGCAGCCAACTAAAAAATTGGCTATTGCAGTAGTGTCTTCCACGAAAGGCGATCTCAATGACTATAGCATAGGGTAACGATCACAGACCGGAAATAAATTGTATATTTGTACTTTCCTATTAATGCAAGTATCTCCCAGTAGGGCTGAATACTTGTGTTGTAGACAAACATTTATTGGACGAAACAGCACGAATAGTAGTTCCCAGTGGTTATATACTGGGTACAAATAATAATACATAAATATTATTATATGGGGAACTTCCGAGGCGATAATAGGGAATAATAGAACAAAGAAGTATGTGTTAGCACTCGGAAAAATTGACAGACAAACAACAATAGAAAAAAACGAAGAACAATATATGGTCCGAAGTGGGATCGAACCCGTACTCAGTGGCACCGCGCCTTGCCACGAGAAGCCGAACGCTTGGTACACTGCCACGCAGCCAACTAAAAAATTGGCTATTGCAGTAGTGTCTTCCACGAAAGGCGATCTCAATGACTATAGCATAGGGTAACGATCACAGACCGGAAATAAATTGTATATTTGTACTTTCCTATTAATGCAAGTATCTCCCAGTAGGGCTGAATACTTGTGTTGTAGACAAACATTTATTGGACGAAACAGCACGAATAGTAGTTCCCAGTGGTTATATACTGGGTACAAATAATAATACATAAATATTATTATATGGGGAACTTCCGAGGCGATAATAGGGAATAATAGAACAAAGAAGTATGTGTTAGCACTCGGAAAAATTGACAGACAAACAACAATAGAAAAAAACGAAGAACAATATATGGTCCGAAGTGGGATCGAACCCGTACTCAGTGGCACCGCGCCTTGCCACGAGAAGCCGAACGCTTGGTACACTGCCACGCAGCCAACTAAAAAATTGGCTATTGCAGTAGTGTCTTCCACGAAAGGCGATCTCAATGACTATAGCATAGGGTAACGATCACAGACCGGAAATAAATTGTATATTTGTACTTTCCTATTAATGCAAGTATCTCCCAGTAGGGCTGAATACTTGTGTTGTAGACAAACATTTATTGGACGAAACAGCACGAATAGTAGTTCCCAGTGGTTATATACTGGGTACAAATAATAATACATAAATATTATTATATGGGGAACTTCCGAGGCGATAATAGGGAATAATAGAACAAAGAAGTATGTGTTAGCACTCGGAAAAATTGACAGACAAACACCCTTAATCACCCTTAATCACCCTTAATAGCAGAAAGACAGAAGTAATGGTAACAACAAAGAAAAGAAAATCACCTCAATGCACAATAAAGACAAGTGGTACAGTATTAAATGAGGTAAATGAAAGAAGATTACTGTGCAATCCATTTTTGACAATAGAAGCAAGAAAAAAATTCTTAAATGTTATTAGGAGCCAGTCTTAATATATATATATATATATATAATATAGACAATAGGACCATAGCCAAGAAAATCACTGGAGGCTGTAGAAATGTGGTTTTACAGAAGAATGTTGAGAATACCATGACAGCTAAGAAGAGTAATGAAAACGTTCTGAAATAGGCTAAAACAAAACGAGAGCTAATTGCCAATATTTGGAAGAAACAATAATTACTTTTGGCCATGTAATGCGAAGGGAACAGCTGGAATATATTGTAAAAACGTAGAAAATTGAGGGACGAAGAGATAGAGGAAAGCACAGAGAAAAGATACCAGATAACTAAAGAGAATGGCTCGGCAGAAAGTCAACAGAAATGATAAATACCTGTCGAAATCGAACGTTGTGGAGAGACATTATCACCTACGCCAACAGGTACGGTACTGATGATAGTGATGTGGTACTGTATCGTAAGAATAAAATGCTTAATGATATAGCATTTGCTTATAACCCGTTGTAGTTAAAACAGGAAAAAAAAAACAAAGATGATATAAGTAGACATACAAAAACGCCACGTAAATCTGTACCTTTATCATATTATTACGAGTACCATCATCTGTTGCTGGTTCAGTATGCTGTTTCTATGACTTTTAAAAATCTACACATTTCAATATAAGAAATAAGTACACAGAAAAAAAAAACACCTTTACTTTACACTGAATTGAAAACGTTTTTGAGTACAACTCGTTTAATCGGATACTTTTCAATTGGTTTCAAAAGGACCCTTTTGTAGGCTAGAGAGATGGCTGGATTCAATTTGACTTTTCTGACCACAGGGCTGCGTATGTGATGACGCTCTTATATCCAATTGTTTTGTTGTGGGCCATCAGGTAAATGAAAATTGAGCTTAAAATCGATGATTATCAGTAAATAACTCGAGCAAAGATATCTGAATGTAGTCGCCCCATCATATCCATTTATTGACTCTGCCAGGCTAGTTTTCGACGTACTTTTAGTCCGTAATTGGCATCACCCTCTGTGTCATCCATGTCGTTTGCTGTGTCTTTGTAAAATAGACCTGATGTCAGATGATTTTTCTTGGCTTCTTCTCCATAGTTTAAAGTTGCTTCCGGGTAATCCCTTTAAGGGTACGTGCTCTCGTGCTCAGAGTATCGTTCAAGGACACATCGTCTTGGGTGATTAGACTGCACGTAATAATTGACCGGCGCCCCGTCTGCATTAGGGGGTACATTATCACTTTTAGCTAAGGTGACACATGTTGCATAAATCTCCTAACAAAGACGGTGTTTCTACACCGAATCGGACCTGCAACTAAATCGATAAACAAATTCTTCCAGGTTGGATCCATACCAACAACTGAAACGATATAGATTTATGATGGAATTTTGTAACTTACGCGCCCTAATATGATAACTCGTACACACAAGTGACGCAAATCTCACACATTAAAAAGAGTTTGGAGACCCTTAATACTGATAATAGACTATATTGTAAGGTCTGTTCGCTAGCCACAAAGAGAGACAGACAACACGTTAATTATATAACATTACTCATTAGCCGATGTACTAATTATAAACCTTACATTCTAGTTACTAAAATCTATACACACGATCTGTTGCGGCAGGCTCCTAAACACACACACATATATAATATATTATATATATATATATATATATATATATATATATATATATATATATTGCGGCAATCTGCCGCAGTTCCTCTATAACCCTTTATAGCGGCAGCCTGCCGCAATAACTTGCCTATCCTCCTATCAAAGCAATAATGTAAGGTCATGCGAGTCAAATATACGTGAAACACTACTCAATAGTTTATGGAACAACCACTGTGACTTATGGAAAAAAAACCACAACCTATGAAACAACCACTACATCTTATGAAATAACCACTATAACCTATGAAACAACCTCTACAACGTATGAAGCAAGTACTACAACTTATGAAACAACCACTACAACTTATGAAACAATCACTACATCTATAAAACACCCACTACAACTTATGAAACAACCATAACTTATGGAAGAATTAACACAACTTATGAAAACAATCACTTCAACTTATGAAACAACCACTTATGAAACAACCTGCTACAATCTATGAAACAACCACTAAAACTCATGAAACAACCAAAACAGCTTATGAATAAAACAACCACTACAACTTATGAAACAACCACGACAACTTATGAAACAACCACAAAAACTTATGGGACAACCATTACAACTTATGAAACAATCAGAACAACTTATGAAACAACCACAACAATTTATGAAACAACCACAACAACTTCTGAAACAACCACAACAATTTATGAAACAACCAGAACAACTTATGAAACAAGCACTATAACTTATGGAATAGTTCATAAGTATACTTGTGGCTTATACGTATAGCATATGGAACAACCAAATCTATCAAATTTAAGTTAACAAGCACGCAGACAACATCAAATCTGTACGCCCGATGATTGTATCATCTTGGTGACATGTGGCCTGGGAAGAGTATTAAGAATGTCAATAAACCCGAACAGCCATGTCTGAAACATAACGCAGCCATCAATTTCGTACGACCTTTAACATGATCACACATAAAATAATGCCGAAATTCTTGTTTCAGAGGGAATCGCTGATTGTGACGTGAGCGGGCAATCACAGGGAAATCAAATGAAAGCTGAATAATCAAGGAACATACACGGATCAATTGACAAATAATGCGAGCAGAAATGTGTGTCTCTCATGTCATCACACACTATATCGCTGAAGAGGCTTGACAAGTGGTTCTCAAAGTGAGCGATTGTCGTTCCGCTCAAAGGACGATCTAACTGTCAAGGATAATGCGCTAAGCTACGTAAAGAGATGATAGACATGCCTATGGACGGTGTTTTGAAGTTCTTTAACCGATTTGATGTTAGAAATCAATACGACTATCAGTTAAGATGCTGTCTTGAGACAAATGTAGCAGTTTGGAATACACTGTCCTTCAAGCAGGAAAGGAAACTGCAACAGATCCCCAGAAGACGTGTGCACAACTAGTGATTTAATGGAACCATCAGTGACAACACACTTCATCATTTGATGAAAGTGACTAAACATTTATGAGCTTGTCTACTGCAATGTTAACTCTGATAACAATTAACATTGTTACAATATCTCCCTCTCTCTCTGCGATCAGGACTCAATCAGAGTAGGATTCCAGACTCTCTCATGAAGTCAGCTGTCATGTTAAGTGTGTTGATCGCCCCCACAGACAGAACATCACAATTAGAGTCTGCCAGATCCACTCTGTTTGAACACCCGTTAAAACATTGCACTGTGTTCTGCGCCAGTGGCCTAGTGCATCCGATTTCAGCCAGCATTTTATTCAGGTTTGCATTCCTTAGCCTTTGATTGTCCCCAATCTTCCCGTTACAATATAATAATAATAATAATAATAATAATAATAATAATAATAATAATAATAATAATAATAAAACAGCACATCTATCATAGTAGAACAAAAACAAACATTTTTTTTTCACAACAGATTAAAAAAAAAATATAAACAGACACATATATTCTACAGGTCGTATGTCCTTTGCACACCGTTGTAATCCCTACAGCCCGTCTGAAGGAATCTATGTCTCAGCCAGATCGTCTTATATTGTCATGTTCAACGTCTCGTTCATGCCTTGAAACCACCTTCTACTTGCTCTGCTCTTGCTTCGTCATCTTGGAACCATGCTTTTGATTATTCTTCAACCCAGCCCGCTATGTCTTTTGACGTGGCCATAGCATTTTAGTTTCCTCTATAGATTGGTGTTCTGAGAACACTACAGCCTGTATAAACGAGAATAGGGAGGTGAAGCATTTAGAGGAACTGCTCAGCTCATCGGGCTTTTTAAAATTAGAAATAGCAACACAAAAAATTAATTCCCATGAAGAACATTTCAATGAAGAACAATTTATAAGATAGTTCTTTTTAACGTTTCTTTTAATATGTCTTCATTGCTTTTTTTCACTTTCCATGGTATCTTAAGGATTTTTCTGTAAATTTTTGTTTCGAATGAATGGATTATCTTCTTTGCTGTTTTGTGAGATTATCCATGATTCACAACCATATTTTGCTATCGGGGAGATATATATCCTTAGTAATTCTAATTTTATTGTCAAATATCTTCAATATGGCTTACCAACAAAAATCATAAATATTATGAAAGACATGTATGATGGTTACACCAATGCAGTTCGAACAGAGGAAGGACTGAGCGAATGTTTCCCAATAGAAACTGGGGTTAAACAAGGATGTATTTTATCGCCCTTGTTATTTGGATTTGGACTTCATAATGAAGAAATGCTGCACTGGTAATAAAGGCATCGAATGGATACAAGGAGACCATTTGGAGGACCTCGACTTTGCTGATGACATAGTTCTCATCAGCAGCCAGATAAAAACGATGCAGGAAAACACAAATGAACTATCATCAATAGCCAGCAAAATTGGGCTTGAGATCAATCATGAAAAGACTAAAGTCATGAAAAGTTTAATTCCAACAGACGACAAAATATACATGGAAAACAAACCAGTAGAAGAGATCGATTACTTTACCTATTTTGGAAGTCACATTGATCGAGAAGTGGATGCAAGCAAAGAAATTAGAATCAGAATAGCTAAAGCAGCAATGTCTTTCAGAAGCCTTGAAAAGTTGTGGAAATCAAAACTCCTCAGCACAAACACAAAACTTAGACTATTCAAATCAAATGTACTATCAACCCTTACGTATGCGTGTGAAAGCTGGAAAACAACAAGAGATATACAAACAAAGTTGAACGCATTCGAAAATAAATGTCTAAGGAATATACTTGGTATAGCGTGGAACGAATTCAAAACAAACGAGGAAATTAGAGAAATCGCCAATCAAATACTAATATCTTCAGTAATAAATAAAAGACGATGGTCATATGTTGGACATGTGATGAGAAGAGATAATAACCGAATAACAAAGCAAGTCCTCATATGGAAAACAACAGGTAAGAGGAAAAGAGGAAGACCCAGAGAGACACTGAGAAGAACATTGATGAGAGAGGCAAGAGCAGCAGGATTCGGCTCCCTCAATGAGATAGAGCTGCTTGCACAGAACAGAGACAAATGACGAGATTTGATAAAATATCTCTAAAAGAATTGAAAACTGCTAGAACAAAATTCAGATAAGAGAAGGAGTATCTTGGTCTACGCCCTATGGGCCGGCTACGGCTCGAAAGGTCAATAGATAGATATTTCTAATCTAAAAAAGCCCGATGGGCTGAACATTTCCAAAAAATTCTTAACCGCCCTAATCTCTTTTATGCAGGCTGTGGTGTTCTCAGACCTGGATTATGATTTGGATGATTGAATTATTGAGTTCATTGTGGGTTATCGTCACTGCACTCCGAACATGTCCCTAGTTGCTCAGATCCCTCCTCAGCATGTTCCGCGGCGTAGAGATTTGGAGCTGAATTTTGCGCGTTAATATGTTTTTCTCTGCCAGCCGTATGCACAGGTGTTCTCAGCCGCACAGGCAGATAACTCCGTCTTCGAGGGTACTTATATTTTTTCCGTCAATGAGTAATTAATGTTTCAAGCCGGGCCTCGCTACTGAGACTAAGGGTAGTTGTCGCAGAAAGAAATCACAAATAAAAATCCCAACAGGTGCAGCCGGGAATTAAACCCGCAACCATTGTCTCGAGACCGACATCTTGCCTCGAGACTAGCCAGTCCTCTGCATGAACTCATGTTTGTCAAAGTCCTGTGCTCTTTCCGGATCTCGGAGGGCATTAATGAGGTCCGTCCGATCTATTGGTTGATCCTCTTCAACGACGGCACAGCAAGCCAACATGTCAGCTCTTTCGTTTCTCCGAATGTACAGGGACTTAGATAAATGCGACTCTACGCACCGCTGACTACTGAAATGACTCTACCCGTTGCCTGCATTGAGAGCTCTTCTCCACTTTCACGTTCATCGAATCACTTAGTCTACAGCCGTAGGTTAAGTTTTGTGACTCCAAACATACGAATACCCTGGTCACTGTCATCACCTCAATCGTCATGCTATACGTGATCATAACGTACAAACCGCTGTTTTCTTTGATTATTCTACCTGCCGAGCGTACTGTAAATGTGAATGCACTTCTATGATGTCGTATTACAGATCCGTCTGTATAGATGCCGGCATCTTTCTATTTGGTGTTGTCCAAAATGAGGACGTTGACCTCCTTATTGACCACGACTGGATTCTGCTCTGTGCACTAGTTGTCGAGTGTGACGATAGTAGTAATGCGATGTTGCAATATTCTTTCATTATTACTTTGGAAGGAGGATAGGAGGAACTGCTCCAGGTTGAAGCAAAAAATATAGATTAGGAAAAATTGCGCCCGGCTGGAGTAAAGATTATATATATATATATATATATATATAATCATTTTTTGGCCATGTAATGAGAAGAGAACAACTGGAATATATTGTAACAAAACAACTGGAAAAATTGAAGGACGAAAAGATAGAGGGAAGCAAAGAGAAAAAATAACAGACAGTTTAAGAGAATAGCTTTAGCTTGGCAGAAGGTCAACAACAGAAATGATTAATAGCTGCAGAGATCGAAAGTTGTAGAGAGACATGATCACCTACGCCTATAGGCCCGGTACTTGATGATGATGATCTATATATATATATATATATATATATATATATATATATATATATATATATATATATATATATATATGGACACACACTGCGGAAGCCAAATGAAAGTATTACACAACAGGCCCTTTTTTGGAATCTCCAGGGGAAAAGACAAAGAGGAAGACCAAGGAATTCTTGGAGAAGACAGATAGAAGCAGAGATGAAGATGATGGGTAAGACATGGAATGATCTTAAAAGAATGGCCAAAAAAAACAGAACAACTTGGAAAGTGTTTGTTGAAGACCTATGTTCCACAAGGGGGAGCCACGATAGCTCAGTGGTTAGTGAACTGGACTACAAAGGACAAGGGGTAGGGTTCGATCCCAACCGACGGCTTCCGAGTTCACCCAGCCTTTAATGGGTACCGGATTTTTTTCTGGGAAAGTGAAGCGGCACGGGCGTAATACCGACCACATTACCCCAAAAATCAAGTGCCGAAGGTCTGTAAAATTTATGGTCACTAACACCATATTCCCTATACGCCACTTGGCGTGACGGGGGTATTTTACTTTTTACATTACTATGTTCCACAAGGAGCTAAAAAGGTAGAAGAAATATATATATATATATGAGTTTTCCTCTAAAGTTCATATTGAAATATTGTGGATAGTTGGTAATAGAGATCTCGAATGTAATTCTATAAAATTACTCACCCCACATTAGTACAACCATTCCATCGTAAAACAATCATGAATATATATAAATACATTACAAACTGCATTAAAAGTGAAATAAATAAACGAGATGTGTCATCTGTTAATTTTATTGCTTGTGGATTTGATGGAGGTTCTAATTTCTCAGACGGTATCTCCGGGATTCACAAAAGGATGTCAGATAAATCAGGAAGGACTATTCCCTACATGTACTGTATGGCTCATGTATTGTCACTTTCAGTGATAAGTGCAAGAAATCAGTTCCCCTACGTGAAAAGGTTTTTTATGTAGTCAGAGACTTATAAGCTGTTCTACCAATCTACAAAGTGAGAAACAGTTCTCCGTGACATTCATTTTAAATATTAGAAGATCCTATTTCGAGAATTCCAGAAGCAACAGATGTGTGCTGGCTTAGTCATTATAACAAAATTCACAACATTAAAATATGTTATAGATCAATCATGATGACTTGTGAGCATTTACATAAGGATGGGACAGATCTAGCTTCATTGGCATGAGGATTACTTCTTGTAATGGAAAAGAATTACTTTTATGTTGACACTGTCTTTGTCGTTGTCCTCTGGTGGAGATACAGAGGGATATTTCTAATTGAAGCCAATGCTTGCAGAAGCAGAAATGTCAGATGGTAATTCTACAAAAATTAATTTCAAGCACATCTTATATTTAAAATCAATATCTGCGGATGTACAGAACGCAAAAATACGCGAACATAGTGATTTTACAACAATATGTAAGGAATTGAAAGATAAGTTGTCACACATACGAACAATAAAGTCTCTGATAGCAAAACGTTTGTGCAGACACTTGTTACATTCACAGATACTGTAATATCTGAAATGAACTAAAGGTTTAGGAAACAAGCCTTGGAATTAATTTCAGCATGTTCATTTTTTGAATCATTTTATCACATTCAGCAGATAAAATGGTCAGATGTTAAAACTCATTTGTCAGTATTTGTGTGTCATAGATCAAGATCACTTGCACGCAGATCTGAAATCTTTTAAATATTTGGCCTCAAATATGAACGACAATGTAGCACCATTAAAATATATTCTTCAATACTCTATGACTATGAAGAACTGAAAATTACTAGTATAACAATATTGACTGTAACAATATCAATAGCCACTGTTGAAAGGGTCTTTAGTGTTATGTACAGAATAATGACTCCACGAAGAAACCAGCTAGGAGATAGTTCACTGGATCACTGTATAAGGATTTTTTTTGTAGGAGAAGAGATTACAACTGAAGAATTCTTATGCAAATGTTTGGAGCGCTGACGCCATTAAAAAACAAAGAGCACGTCTGCTTCAAATGAGGACATAAACAAGGGACAGAAACTACAGGTAAGTGAGATATATTATTTAAGACTTTAAATTGATCTTTCTTTTAAATGTTTTCTCCACCTCCCTCCCCCCGGATTAGAAAAATATCCCCCTTTCCCGGAATTTTTGTCTGAAAGAAACCCTTTGTACGAGCGACACTCCATGTCTAGCAATGAGGTGCCATTTTGATTTTCCAACTATGAATTACAGGATTGATGTAATATTCGAAACACTGGGAAACATCACAGCAGGAGAAGAGAAAACACCTCATATTATATCTCTCTTCGAAGCTGAAAGGCAAATAAGAAAGGAAAGAAGAAGGTATTTTCACGTAACACTGATAATGTTAGCTAGTTAGGCACTGCTTTATCCTACTCCTTATATCTTGTTGCAAGTATAAAGTCTTCATTCCTTTGCAAAAAATACCCCCCCCCCAGTGCTTCCACCCTTGCACCTCTTTAAACTTGGCACCAATCATATTATTGTTTAGTGGCCATGTGATCTACTTATTCTCGTTGTTTATCTTGTGGCTGTGCTAATTTCCAAGATCTCTCTGCACTGGTACTCACAGACGGAATTGAATACATTTGTATATCGTCTTTATTTACCATTTATTAAACTGATCTTATCTAAATTAGCGAGCTGCAACAACAGTATCTTCCTGGATTGAGGGGGGGGGGAGAAATCGTTTTGCCAGTCTATTTATAGTTATACACGGTACTGTTAATATTAATATGTCAACCAGATTTCTATGGTCTCCATTTTTTTTTCCTTCCTTCTTGAAAAAAAATCTTGCTTGTTTTCTGTTCGTCCACCTCCATACATAATGATTGCCAATATATCACGTTGGATAACTCTTTTTCTTACTTCAATTGACAAAGATGAGCTGCACAAAATATTTTGTTATTTTATAAAAACATGCCGTTACCTGGGTTATTCTGCATTTAATCTTCATCTTCCATCTCAGGTTATTATCTTACCCAGTTTTTTTAAACTTATCATCATCATCATCATGATCAAGTACCGGGCCTACTGGCGTAGGTGATCATGTCTCTCCCCAACTTTCGATCTCGGCAGCTATTTATAATTTCTGTTGTTGACCTTCTGCCAAGCCATTCTCTTAAGCTGTCTGTTATTTTTTCTCTTTGCTTCCCTCTATCTCTTCGTCCCTCAATTTTTCCATCAGTTACAATATATTCCAGTTGTTATCTTCTCATTACATGGCCAAAAAATGATGATTGTTTCTTCCTAATATTGGAAATTAGCTCTCTTTTTGCTTTGACCTCTCTCAGAACATCTTCACTACTCTTCTTAGCTGTCCATGGTACTCTCAACATTTTTCTGTAAAACCACATTTCTACAGACTCCAGTGATTTTCTTGTCTGTTGTCCTATTGTCCACGATTTGCATCCATAGGTTAAGACTGTTTAAACTTATAGACTTGGCTTATTATTATTATTTAAAAAAATAAACAGATAAACTATTTTTTTGTAAAATGAGGTTTCGTTTGTAACGTATCCCAGCATTCAGTGCGGTTTCATTTAAGCGACAAATTATCAGAGCGGGTATGACCATTCTGCCACGAAGAAGGCGATGGATCAACTCTAATAAACTAACCATTATCGTGGACAAATTCAAGGCGATATCTATGCAACACCCACTTTTTTCTTCTAGTAGGGGATCACGGCACAATCCGGTTTAATGGGTTACCTGATGTTGCACTTTCTCTCACCAGGCGCAAGCAGGGATTGTATTTGTAATCCCTAGAAATACAGCACAGTGATACAATTACTATTCTAGCAGCCGTCAATGAGTTTAATTACTGATATCATTTACCGGCGCTCAGCTGGAAGTATGTGACAATCTACGGCTCAAATTAGTCTGAGATCAGTATTCTTTCACCTGGCTAGAATATCACGTACATCACAACTTTGGACACGATTTCCCATAACCACGCAGGGATCGCTTTGTTTCCAGAAGTGCTTAGTTTCCAGTGTAAGGGCAATAACTTTTAGGATTAAAGCACTTATTCGGTCCGCATCCGGCATGGAAATTGAAAAGAGTGATTCTCCTTTAATTAGCTTTTCTATAACCATCCACATTACTTTCAATAGACGCCATTAACTAAACTTTCTGAAATGCTGCTGCTTTGGTAATAGAAAACGTGGAAATAGTTGCAATTATATTGTAGCAAATTTAATAGACAGTAACGTAAACGTAGGCAAGGAGCCGCACATTATATGAGTAGGGGGGGGGGTGGTCAAGACAAAGAAATACATATAAATGCAAAGCTGCAGTAAAGCTGATTGAAAAGAAGAAATGAAAAAAATGGTATGGTTAAAGCTTTACGTAATTAATGGACGACACAAATTTGAACGACGTTTCGGCTCAAAAGGCCTTCATCAAGAATAACAAACAACACACACACACACACACAGATATGTAAGTAAATACATAGCTAATTAATAAAGAAGTATCTAAAATTAAAAAAATTCTAACTAGAATCTTCTTCCTCTTTCCTTCCTCATTTGCCTTTCAGCGTCGAGGGGAGATATAATTTGCGATCTTTTGCTCTCCTGTTCGCCTCTGCTGCTGTTATGTTTCCCAGTGCTTCTATTATTCGATCGATCCATCTTTTTCGTAGTCGACCCTTGGGTCTGGTGTTCTCACAACGTTTGCTGAAGGCTTGTTGTGTTGTGTTTTGATCTTTCTGCCTTGTCACGTACTTAAACCATCATATCTGTTGTTTCTTTATATATTATATGACGGGGCCTATTCCTAGCTTTTTTCTTAGTTCTTTATTTCTGATCTTATCTCTCAGACTGTTTCCTGTCATGAGAACTAGAATGAGAAATAAAAAGGAAAATGTCTTCCTTGCACTGTGTGCACTGATAGAAGGAAAACGAACGAGCGCTAGGATACCCGGCGTAGTGACCAGCTGAGTCCAAACACAGGTGGAAGAAGTTATACAAATATGTGGGCGATATTGTATAGATTCCCTCAACTATAACGCGACCGGCAATATTTATACGTATCCGTGTAGAATAGAATTGCGCACCAAAGGAGGTAGAGGCAAAATTGGTGCAATACAGTGCGCATAAAGAGAGAAGTGACGTGAAAAAGAGATGACGTAGAAAAAATAGGATGACGTAGTTGGCTGGACGGCTGGTAAGGAGAGGAGAATATAATTCAGTTAGAGATCAGCAGCCGCAGAGAGCAGTTGGAAAATTGAGAGTCATGTAAAGCAAGAACGACAGTAGAAGCTTATAAGCAGAGAACAGTTGGGATACAAGCCCAAGAGGACAGCTTGAGATAAAAGGAGAATCAAGCAGAGAGGTCCAATCAGCAGATGAGTATAAAACAAATGCCAGCAGCAACAGACAATTAAGGAACTGGTCTAACCGAAGTAACGAAACCGGCAACAGCCATAGATAGAGTATGGAGGGCCGTTCGATGGGGAACGATCCTACAAAAGTTAGTATCGAACATGAATAGGAAGATTAGAATAGAATAAATAATAATATAATAGAGAATGAAAGGAGAGAAATTGAATAGATAAACAACAATTGTCATGACAGAAGATGCGAGAAAAGAAGAAATAAAGGCAGGCGATCAATGGTCAATGTGTTATCGATGTGTTGTTAATTGTTGTTATGTATAACACGCAGAAAAGTCTCTTAAGTTGGTCGTAAGGGACGAATGGAACAAGCTGTTGAGAAAGAAAAGCAAACACCCAAAGTTCAGTCTCTCACCATGTTCAGTCTCTCAATAAAGTCACGAGAGTGTATAAACGCACAAATGTAAGTAGCAGGCACACGCAAAGGTGATCTCAAAAAGTGACGACAAAGGTACGTCATACAAAAAAACGTTTAAAAGAGGGGTCACAGTTTGTACCCGTGACCTTGTCGATAACCTGAGGGCAACCGACGTACTAGACTAATGTGATCACAGGTCACAGAAGCCACGAGCAACATCCCAAGCGCCACGAGCGACAGCCCAGGAGCCACGACAACAGCCCAGGTGCCACGAGCGACAGCCCAGGAGCCACGACAACAGCCCAGGTGCCACGAGCGACAGCCCAGGAGCCACAACAGCCCAGGTGCCACGAGCGATAGCCCAGGAGCCACGACAACAGCCCAGGTGCCACGATCGACAGCCCAGGAACCACGAGCAACGTACAGGTATCTCGAACAACGATCCAGCAGAGGTCAGGACCAGCAATCAAGAATAGACAAAGTTAAGGTGTTGTAATAATATTGTACCTTGTTTGATGTTAAACATAGAAAAAGAGAATGTATGAAAATGATAATATATATTAACAAACATATGTATAATAATTATTGAGTAGTAGAGAAAATAGTAGGTAACACTGAGACGGAGATAAGCCGACATAAATGGCGAAAAGAGGAAATAGTGGAATAGAGACAATGAGTCAAGAGGAGAATATGCGTCAGACATTACACATGATGGGAAAAGCGATAGAAAAACTAGGAAACAATCTACAAATACAAGAGATAACAACGAGAATATCAATTTGTTTCCGGTGAGACAGAACAAATTTGATACATGGTCCAAAGCAGTAGAATATTGGTGTAAAAATAAAGTTCTGTCACAAACAGAATGGAAAGCTATAGCATTGGCAACAAGTAGCGGAGGGGTAACAAATTGCATCAGATGAAGAATTGAGGAAATGAGAGATGAGACATGGCAGGAATTCAAGGCCCATCTGGCAAAAAGATATGCCCAATATAAAGACGAACAACACGTCATGATCACGATGCGAACAATACAACAACAAAGGAACGAATCCATACAAGAATATGGAGACCGAATGGTGGCAATAGCAGATCAAGGTTTTGGACAAGGTGTCGATATGCACCAAGTAAACAAAATGTTGGTAGCAACATTTATTTCAGGCCTAAGAAATAGAGGGCTGAAATTGCAACTGGCGCGGAGGACAAATTCCACACTGTCGCGGGTAATAAATGCAGCGATAGAAGAAGAGAGCATAGTAAAAAGATTTGAAGACAACTAACAACAAGAAAGAGTAGAACTGAACAGACCACGTCAACAAGAAAACCACAGGGACACAAATCAGATGAGGAAGATAGATAGAGAACAGTACTATAGACAACCAGTAAATAGCATACAAGAGTCAAGGAGATGCTATAGGTGTGGTCGAATAGGACGTATAGCCGGTGTCAAATAGGAGAAGATAGACAAGGCAGAGGAAGAAGTTATCAATTTACGGAAAACGCCAGAGATGCTCGGGGTGGCAGGCAGCCTTGAGCACTAAAAGAATGCCGAATAAATACAGGATGAATACTATGAGAAGAGACCCTTGTTCCTGTTTAGTACAGGTTGGTAAACAAAAATTTAGAGCTATAATAGATTCAGGAGCAAGCGTTAGCGTGATAAAAGGAAGTACATTTCGATCGCTTGGGAGAAATATACCAATATACAGAACAACAAATAATTTAGAAGCCATAAATGGACAAATCTTAAATGTTATAGGAAAGACAGTATTGAAGATAAAGATAGGTAGACAATACATGAGACAAACCTTTATGATGATAGAAGGAATGAACCGGGCTATGAAAATAGGAAGAGATTGGATGAACAAAAATAAAGTAATAGTCAATTATGGGACGCAAAAATTACAATTAGAAAATACGGAGATACAAATGGAGGACGACATACATATAGTAACATTAGCCAGAGCAAAGAGAGATATAACGTTGACACCCCAGAAAGTACATATAGTATTAGCTAAGATGAAGAAAAATGACTACGTTACACCAGGTCAGGTGGTGAGTACAAGAGCTAGTCAGAAATAATGGAGGAACCGAATATACAGATAATAGATGGTATAGTAAAAATGACAAAGAACCAGACAATTCCAGTGATGGTAATAAACCAATCAGGAAGAACAATAAGGATAAAGAAGGGTAAGGTAATAGCGCAGATTCAACTAAAACAACAGAGGAGAGATAAGAAAACACAAAAGCAGAAGAACAGGAAATAGCGGCACTAACCGATTACTGCTCTGACCGATTTTGAATATAAAGAACGAACACGATACAAATGGACATATACACAGGAGGGACAGAACCAACCAGAATAAGAACATATAGAACACCTTTAAGAAGCAGAGAAGTAGTAGAGAAGGCAGTGGAAGATATGTTAAAGGCAGGAATAATCTCAAGAATAAATTCACAATGGTCGTCACCCGTAGTGATAGTAAAGAAAAAGGATGAATCACAAAGGTTCTGTTGTGATTATAGAGCACTGAACAAAATTACCAACAACATTAGTTATCAGATGCCCAGAGTAGACGACATAATAGCTTTGTTTCAGGGCACAAATTGGTACAGTACATTGGATTGTAAGGCTGGATTCTGGTCAATTGAATTGAAAGAGACAGTAAAACATAAACTTACATTTAATACACATGTAGGAACGTTCACCTGGAATGTCATGCCATTTGGACTAAAAGGAGCCCCAGCGACTTATATGGGATTAATGAACCAAGTACTACAAGGGTGCGATAAATTCGCACAGGTCTACATAGATGACATTATCATCTTCACTAAAGGAACCAAACAGGAACATATACAACGTTTAGAACAAGTATTTGATAGGCTTAGGCAACACAATATAAAATTAAAAATAAGCAAATGCCAATTTTTGAAACAAGAAGTAAAATATTTGGGATTTAGGATAAATAATACGGGTATAATGCCAGAAGATGAAAAGATAAGAGCCATAAAAGAAATGACGCCACCTATGAGGGTAAAAGAAGTGAGAAGTTTCTTAGGAATGTGTGGATACTATAGAAGATTTATACCTGGGTTCGCAGAGATTGCCGAGCCACTAACCACACTGACAAGAAAGTTTAATAAGTTTAAATGGACACCACAATGTCAAAAGGCGTTTAACACACTAAAAGAAGGACTAACGAAGATACCGATACTAGCGCACCCATACAAAGATGGAAGAATGATACTATATACCGATGCCTCGGATACAGCAATAGGGGCATGTTTAGTAAAAGAAGAAACAAACTGCGACACGACAACTGGAAAAACAAATATACAGGAAACCCCGATCTATTTCCTATCACATAAACTAAGTAGAACTCAGATAAAGTGGGCTACAATAGAAAAAGAAGCATATGCCATACATTATGCAATACAAAAGTTACATTTCTACTTGTATGGAAATACAGTAGTTATAAGAATAGACCATAAAGCTTTAAAAGCAATCCTGGACGGGCCTATAAACAACAGGAAGATAGATATGTGGTCATTATCAATACAAAATAGTGGAGCAACAATAGAATATATAGAAGTGGCAAAGAATATATGTGCGGCCTGGTTGTCCAGATTACCATCAACAGAAACGCTAGAAAAGAAACACACAGAATCATGCACAGACATAGACAAGATAACGTTGTAAGTTAACATAATAAATACAAACCGAATAAGACAGGAAAGAACAACAGAAGACGAAGAAACGAATGACACAGAAAAGGAAAACCAAGATTTCATAATAAGCATAACTAGAGAAGAACAACAGAAAGACAAGGAACTAAAGAACATCATAGAAAGGTTAAGAAAAGGAAAGAAGGGCAAATTGGAACAATTCTATATAGATCAGAAGGACGGGGTGCTAACATATATAGATCCAAAGGAGGGGAAACAACCGAAAGTATATATAACAGGACAACTCAAAACCCAAGTACTAAAGGCATATCATGATCAGAATTGACACACGGGCAGGGATAAAATGATAGACGTCATTAAGATAAAGTATTACTGGCCAGGAATATATAAGGAAGTCGAACATTATACCGAACAACGCAGAATATGTAAGACAAGAAATTTAACAGAAAAAGCAGGACCAATGCAAAGTATGGATAAACAATACTTTGCATTGCAAAAGATTAGTATGGACATATTGGGACCATATCCCACCACAATATCAGGAAACAGATATATATATATATATATATATTACACATAACGGATTGCTACAGTAGATGGCCAGAAGGCAGACTCATACCCAATAAATCAACATATATAAGCATTAACATTTTATTAAACGAATTCATCCCGAGATATAGCTGTCCACAATGCATACTTACAGATAATGGAGGAGAGTTCTACAGTCAAAAATTTAAGGATACATTACGTAAATTAAACATCAAACACATTCAGACTTCAGTATACCACCCACACAGCAATACAATTAATGAAAGGCAGCACAGAACATTGAACGACATAATTTCTAAATTGACAAGGGGTCGAGATGAGGAATGGGACGTGAAGCTAAATCAAGCATTGTCCGCGATAAGAGTGAATAAAAATGAAGGTACAGACTTCTCCCCATTTTTTCAACTATACGGAAGACATCCTATGTTACTGATAGATAATTTATTACAACCAAGAAGAAGGTACGTAGATGAAGAGATACATGAGATCATCATCCAGCAGATGCACGAAACTCAGAGAATGGTCTGGAAAAATTTAAAGAGAGCAGAAAGAAAAAAATATAAAAAGGGATAAAAATAAGGAGAACATACAATATAGCGTGGAAGACAAGGTATTCTACAAGAACCATACATCTATGTAAAAAATAAGCCCAAAATGGAAATAAAGATATATCATGTTAAGAAAAACAGGAGACACAAATTATGTGATTAAACACATATATGTAAAAAAAAGTAAAGTACCCCCGTCACGCCAAGTGGCGTATAGGGAAATATGGTGTTAGTGACCCTACATTTTACAGACCTTCAGCACACGGTTTTTGGGGTAATGTGGTCGGTATTACGCCCGTGCTGCTTTACTTTCCCAGAAAAAACCGGTACCCATTTAAGGCTGGGTGAACCCGGAAGCCGTCGGTTAGGATCGAACCCTACCCCTTGTCCTTTGTAGTCCAGTTCACTAACCACTGAGCAATCGCGGCTCCCAACACATATATGGAAAGACGGAAATAAGGACCCATAGGAGAAATATAAGAAAAGAAAAGACCTTATGGTCAGAAAAAGAAGATGCACGAAGAATGGAAGCACAAACAGGTAGACCACAAAGAAAATACACATGGAGTATGAAAGAGTCTACAGAGGAAACCGAGGTCGAAGAAGAACACGGAATAAGCAAAATGACAGAGAAAATGTTTACGACAGAAGATGAGAAGATAGAACAAAATGGAACCCAAGATCTACAGACATATGAAAGCGAACCAAGCGGAGAAAGGGAAGAGGAGACACCCTATCAAAACACAAGAAAGAAGGGTAAGATTAAAAGACAGGAAGAAAAGAATACTAAAACAAGAACAGTTAGAACAAATAACAAATAAGAAGAGGAAGAGAAAGAGAGAGGAAGGCAAAGAGGGAGATGAGGAGAAAACACGAAATGGATAAATACGAAGTAACAGAGAAGAGGAGGAAGAGGAGGAACAAAGAAGATGAAGGAAAGGAGAGAAGAAAAACCGAAATGAGTAAACACAAAGTAATAGTAAGAGAGAAGAAGAAAAAGGAAGAGAGGAGAGAACCCGAAATGGGTAATTACGAGTAGTAATTGAGGAAGTGAAGGAGGAAAGCCGAACAGTAGAAGGTTCGAATATATTAAGTTGTAGCGAGGTACTAATCGGGGATGATTAGGCTACATAGAAAAAGGGAAGGTGTGTAGCGAAGTACTAATCTGAGTGATTAGACTACACAGAGTAAGCAGGCAACAAGAAGGGGCCTGCGAGGAAAGAGGAAAGCAGAGCGGTGTAGTTCCGGTAGTGTAATCCGGAAGATGTAAACTACACGAAGGGAACTATTGTGTAACAATATGAGAAAATTGCAGAAAGCAATGTAGGATTAGGAGAAGAGAAGTAGAAGAAGAGGAGGAAGAGAGAAGAGAACCCTAAATGGGTAAGTACGAAGTTGTAGTCAGAGGAGGAAGAGAGGACAGAACCCGAAATGGGCATATACGAAGTTGTAGTCAGAGGAGGAAGAGAGGAAATTAAATTTAACTGAAATGGGTAAATACGAGATAGTAAGAGGAGGAAAAGAAGAGAGAACCCGAAATGGGTAAGTACGAAGTTGTAGTCAGAGGAGGAAGAGAGGAGAGAACCCGAAATGGGCAGATACGAAGTTGTAGTCAGAGGAGGAAGAGAGGAGAGAACCCGAATTGGGCAAATACAGTAATATTAGGAGGAGGAAGAGAGGACCAGAACGGAGCAGTTGAAAAATAGTAAGAAGAAGATCTGAAACACAACGTCTAACAGAGATATAGGAATGAATGGCACGGATAGTCGTTACATAGGTTAACGACTGACACATATTGGGGACGAAATTGTGTAGAAGAGAATTGCGCACCAAAGGAGGTAGAGGCAAAATTGGTGCAATACAGTGCGCATAAAGAGAGAAGTGACGTGGAAAAGAGATGACGTCAAAAAATAGGATGATGTAGTTGGCTGGACGGCTGGAAAGGAGAGGAGAATATAATTCAGTTAGAGATCAGCAGCCGCAGAGAGCAGTTGGAAAATTGAGAGTCATGTAAAGCTAGAACGACAGTAGAAGCCTATAAGCAGAGAACAGTTGGGATACAAGCCCAAGAGGACAGCTTGAGATAAAAGGAGGATCAAGCAGAGAGGTCCAATCAGCAGATGAGTATAAAACAAATGCCAGCAGCAACAGACAATTAAGGAACTGGTCTAACCGAAGTAACGAAACCGGCAACAGCCATAGATAGAGTATGGAGGGTCGTTCGATGGGGAACGGTCCAACTTAAATTAGTTGACAACCAGCAATAGATAGAGTAGGGATGGGGAACGGTCCAACATAAGCGAGTGACAAAAGCATGAAATGGAAGCCCAAGGAGATAAAAAGTGGAACAAGCAAAGAACGGCTGAACAGTTAGTAATAGCAACAATTAGAATTCTGACAAGGAGAGGCCAGCAGGCAACAGTAATAGATAGAGTAGGGAGCGGTCCTACAAAAGTTAGTGTCGAACATGAATAGGAAGATTAGAATAGAATAAATAATAATATAATAGAGAATGAAAGGAGAGAAATTGAATAGATAAACAATTGTCATGACAGAAGATGTGAGAAAAGAAGAAATAAAGGCAGGCGATCAATGGTCAATGTGTTATCGATGTGTTGTTAATTGTTGCTATGTATAACACGCAGAAAAGTCTCTCAAGTTGGTCGTAAGGGACGAACGGAACAAGCTGTTGAGAAAGAAAGGCAAACACACAAAGTTCAGTCTCTCAATAAAGTCACGAGGGTGTATACACGCACAAGTGTAAGTAGCAGGCACACGCAAAGGTGCGTCATACATCAAAAAAACGTTTAAAAGAGGGGTCACATCCGTACATACAACTGTGCGAGAACACACAGACCAGCATATTACACATAGGAGTATGTACACAATTAGGCATATATACACATAGGAGTATAGTTTATACATTCAATGGCTGGGGTTATTCCTATTTTCTTCCTCAGTTCTTCATTTCTGAACTTATCTCTCAGGCTGTTTTCTGTGATTCGTCTAAGACATTTCATCTCAGTAGATTATTTTTTTTCGTATTGTTCTTGTATCTAGGATCCACGACTGACATTGGTAGCACAACGTTGAGATGAAGATTACATTATAGAGTGCCCGTTTTGTCTCTAGAGTTATTTCCTTGTTGGTCAATAGTTGTGATAACTGTCCAATGATTTTGTTGCATCTTGAGTCTATTTCTAATGTTTGTGAATTGTCGTTTGTCACTAGACTTCCTAGGTATTTAAATTCCTCTTCTTGTTTTAGTTGTCTACTGTCTATAGTTATGTTGATCTATTTCTCTTTTGCGATATTCATAATTTCTGTTTTGTTGATGTTGATTTTCATGCTGTATATTGTGCCTGTGATGTTGAGTCTATTTAAGTGTTCTTGTAGGCGTACTATCTTTCAATGTATTAGTATCTGGTCGTCTGCAAATAGAAGCTCGTTGGTCTCCTCTGTCTCCGATGGGTTTGCTAACTTGCATATGTCGTCCATTTATGTAATGGACAATAGGGGGGATAGTACGCACCCCTGTCTTACTCCTGATCTAACTTCCAAGTGGTCTGTGCAGCCTGCTGCTGTTCTGAATGTGCAGCTGCTGTTGATGTAGACTTTTAATTAGGACTGTTAGGTGTTGGCTAACACGTAAGTTTGTATCTCCCACAGTTGTTCTCTGTTTACTCGGTCGAATGAAAGCTATGTCATCATCAAGTACCGGGCCTGCTGGCGCAGGTGATCATGTCTCTCCACAACTTTCGATCTCGACAGCTATTTATAATTTCTGTTGTTGACCTTCTGCCAAGCCATTCTCTTAAGCAGTCTATTATTTTTTCTCTTTGCTTCCCTCTATCTCTTCGTCTCTAAATTTTTCCAGTTGTTACAATATATTCAAGTTGTTCTCTTCTCATTACATGGCCAAAAAATGATGATTGTTTCTTCCTAATATTGGAAATTAGCTCTCTTTTTGCTTTGACCTCTCTCAGAACATCTTCATTTCTCTTTTTAGCTGTCCATGGTAATCTCAACATTCTTCTGTAAAACCACATTTCTACAGACTCCAGTGATTTTCTTGTCGGTTGTCCTATCGTCCATGATTCGCATCCATATGTTAAGACTGGCTCTACGTAACATTTAAGAACTCTTTTTCTTGTTTCCATTGTCAAAATTGGATTGCATAGTATCTTCTTCATCACAAAAGAGACGAGATGCAGAATAGCTCAGACAAAAGCAGCTTTCCAAAAAATTAGAAAGCTATGTACACGCTTTAATTATGTTCTGTCGTGTTTTCTGCTAGCTGTTTTAGGGTTGGATAGAGCGTCAGTACGTCCTCTGTTTTTCGGATCCCATTTCAGAATCGCTTAACTGTAGTTATATTATTGGCCTCAGCCATTTTTCAATAAATAATTTTTATAATTATAAATATTAATATCTATATATTTATTATAAATAATAAATATTGGCGTATAACTTTCCAATTTGGTTGAGAAGCGACACACCTCGATATAGATTGTAGTCTCTCTTGTTATCTTTCTTTTGTCATATTGGTACTATAATTGCCTGTTGCCAGTCTTCTGAGGATTTTTATTTTTGCCATGTTGTATTGTATATTATGTGCAGCCATGTAACTCCTATTACACCAGCTGCTGCTGCTGCTGTTATTTCTACTGATATGTTATCTGTCCACTGTGTTTTATTTCGTTGTGCATAATTGATTCTTCGACTTCTTCTTCTTTCCTCTTTCACTGATACCTAAAAGGTGTCGTGGTTTATATCATTTGTCGTTCTTGTGCTGCTCGAATTGTCTGAATTAGTGATTTTCCTTTGTTGTTACATGTCTCTGTCACTGCATCTATCCATCTTCTTCTGGGTCTTCCTCTTGGTCTTTTCCCACGCATTCTCGAGAAGAACGCCCTTGATGGTGATTGGTAAGGATTCATTCTGACCAGGTGGCCAAACCATTTAAGTTTTTGTTGTTCTATATATTCTTGGCAGGGTTTACATAATTGATTACTTCTTCGATTTCCCCATTCATGATGATCGTTCAGGGCTTGTGCATTCTTACATGGTTTTTGTTGTGTTAATGATAGTTGGTGCTGTTTTTTATATAGCAGGATAACTGAGGGGATGAAAGCAAAAAGTTAAAAGAATGAACGGGACATATTAATACATAAAGGAGAATAGTAATATAGAGACGTTAACATGTTAGTTAACTGTACTTAACATATAGAGTGACGTTGAACATTAAAGAAAAGAAAACAAAAAATGAAGTCTTAAAACAGCTAAAAATTAAAAGAGAACTACTAAACAAAATTCAAACAAGACAAATGAGATTTAGCATATTCAAAGACACGGCAGCCTGCTAAAAGTAATCCTGGAAGAGAAAACACAAGGTAAAAGAGGCAGATGCAAATCAAGACTAACATGGGCGAGTAACATCAAAATATGAACAAGTCCAACTATGTCAGACAACCTGCATTATCAAAGCAATAGACAGAGCGGAATGGCGCTCCATGGGAGATAACCTTTTATGCATAAGCAGAACTCTTATGATGATGTATATGGGAGTTACCATCATCAATATAAATGACAATGGCATGCCTGTTACATTGATAGATTGTTACTTATAGTTATATCAATATAAAAAGATATTTACATGGCAGTTACCAACACTTAAGTAGTAGAGAATAACAATCTCGATTAGTATTCCTGTGGAGTATTAGAGGAGGTGGACTTCCGGTCAATATGGCGGATAGGCGGAAGTGAACAATTGAGGCACTGTCTGAAAAGCTTCATTGTTGCAGTTTCCTCATATTTCAAGTCCGGCTTGCTGTAGGAGCTACTGAGAGTAGTGCTTTGTGCACACCGTGAACTGTGTGTTTCATTGGATGGTTTTTCTATATTCAAATTGCTTGCGTTGAATGATGATATAGTACGGAGATGGATATTTCAGTTGAGTTCACTATCGGTGCTCTTATGCCTTATGTCTTTTGACATGTGCTATGTTTGTTACGATGGGGGCGGCAACTTCATTTTTTTTGTTTGGATATTCGATGAAATGTTAATTCTGATGATTCCACTGGCACAGGCGGTTGAACAATTATGGATTTTAATTCGTTTGCAGTGATACCGGGGCCTTCGACTAACTATAGCTATAACTATTAGAGGAGGTATATAGACAACTCCGCAAGTGATATTATTGATTAGTAATGACGTCATAGATGGAAGTAGGTTCAGGAAAAGGGTAGTATAAAACGGGTGGGTATGAACAATGAATTAATTTTATTATGATAAAAACGTTAGATTCGGTGAGTCATGTGGATGATATAGAAATAGGTCTACATATGAGTATTGTTGTATGATAAACTAGCACGGGGGTTTGTCTCTCGTCAGAATTGAAATTACTTATACTTGCGGGTTTTTTTCTGTCTGGTGTAATAATATAGCCCCGCCCTCAACCGGAAATTGGGAGCCGCGATAGCTCAGTGGTTAGTGAACTTTACTTTTTTTTCAACCGGAAATTATTTTAATAAAAATACTCACCCCACTTTAGTACAAACATTTCAATGTATATAACGTCAGGTATAGATACGCTCTGTAGTGGTGAAAGTGTACCACCACCTGTGAAATCTAATACAGTGGTAGAGATCAGCAAGCCGAGCCCTGCCACAATAGATATTATGACGCCTTGTTCTCGGAACAATGTTATCAGTCTCTCACCCAAAGTAGTGTCTTTGTGAAGAATCCGCTTTATCGTTTCCCGAATCTGATTGATTTGTGTACGCAGAGCCTCACGAATAGCATAATACCACCTCAAGGCGTGATGCTCACCCAGATTCAAGATCTCGGAGTATCTATATCTCAAATTTCGTAAAGACTATCTCCTTCGCCTCTTCCGCTTTCCGAATTTGTTGAAATATTTGTTTGTTTATCTATGTGTTTTTTGAGAGATTAATGGTGAACTCTCCTCTCCGAGTCTGCATTACCTTGTCGAATCCTAGGAGCTCTTTCAATGAACACATGAATATATCATCCTCATCATTGAGTGAAATTTCCGCATCGAAAGTTGGCTACCATGGAATGCCATTCATCTCTATCTCTTGCTTTGATGGTGCAGGTTGTCATCTGCTGATTTGCCCATCTTTTGATGTTAATCGTCCTTGTTAGTCTTGGTCTGCCTCTGCATCTTTTACCTTGTATTTTCCCTTCCAAAAAGACTTTTAGTAACCTGCTGTGTTTTTTAACATGCCCCAAAATCTCATGTGTCTTGTTCGAATTGTATTTAGTAGTTCTCTTTTCATTTTTAGATGTTTTTATACTTCATCGTTTGTTTTCTTTTCTTTCGATCCAATTCTACCTACTCTTCTTTATCTTGTCTTATGTCCATGTTTCGGCACCATACAAGAATGTTGAGAAGATAAAACATTTTGCTATTCTTAGTTTTAGCCCTGGTTTGTTTTTATGTTAGTATATTTTTCATGGCATTAAAATTACTTTTTGCCATTCCTATTTTTTTTAATCTCAGTTTTACATTTTCCATCACTGGTTATAGTATGTCCAAGGTAGTTGTAGTTCTGAACTGTCTCCAGGTTTATTTCTTCAATTTTAATATCCACTTGTAGGTTTTGAGTATTTTCTTTGTTTATGACCACAGTTTTAGTCTTTTTGATGTTCATAAAAATATAATCCATTTTTTTGTCTGTCATGTTTATTTCATTAAGTAATTGTTGTAGATCGATAGGATGTTACCCTAGTAACCCTGTAGTATACCCAACAGTATCATCAGCATATCTTAGATCAGGGATGGCCAATAAGGCCCAAGTGGCCCGCGACGTCCTTTTTGTGGCCCGCGGCGTCCTTTTTGTGGCCCGCGGCGGATGAAAAATAAAATCAGGTTGCATTGAGCAAAATGTCCTGGGTAAAATTGAAAATAAAAATTGTTACATTAACTTCTACCGTGGAGAAAGCTAACTCAAATATTCCCTAGTAGACCAATGTTTAAAACTCGGAACACTCTAGTAGTTAGTTTAACGTCGACTTCCCGTAATTCCCGGCCTATCCTTTTTTTCCTTTTGATCATCCTGCGACCGACTTAAACAAAGGAAGAAGCCAACGAATGGTTCTAGAGCCGACTCTCGGTTCGGCGAGTTCAAACAGTTTCCGCCAAGAAATACTGTCAGTCACCCACCTCCTTCACCCCAACACATTCACCTCACAATTATTTTACTTTCAGTTTCTTTCTCTTCAAACCTCTTTTCATCAGTCAAAATTATATATCCGATCTGATCATTCTGATTTTGTCGAGTTACAGTGAACAGTTCCATTTTAACAGGAAACAGTGCTATTGTTGTAATCTGTGTTTTCATTGTCTATTGCTTCGGTCGTAGTATAATATGAACAATAAACGTCAATTAAATGAAAGAAATCTGGTTTTTTCATGAGAAATGAGAACATGATTTTTTATTTATCAACAATAAGGATAGCAAACCGCACTGCCTTGTGACATTAACAACAAAACGAACAAGTTCCTTAATGGCATCGTTTGTTGTAAGCGCAGAGATAGCGAAATTAAAAAAATCATTATGTGACGGTGACTTCGTAAAGCGTTGTTCTATTAACATGGCGCGTGCATTTGGGGAAGAAAAAATTGCCAGTCATTTTCAGAGCGTTCCACTATCAAAACAGACAGTCACTAGAAGGGTTGAGGAAATAAGTTCTCATATATCTAGTAAATTAAAGAGTGTCGTTACAAATTCCGCTTACATTTCTCTGGCTTTGGATGAATCTACTGACATATCAGACACAGCACAACTTTTAATTTTCATAAGAACTGTTTCAAAAGACTTTATTATCAACGAAGAGCTACTAGCTTTAGATTCATTGCATATTACGACCAAAGGTCAAGACATTTATAACTCAGTTATGAAAGTTGTTAACGGTATCGGTGACATAAACAGACTTTCAGCAATAGTGACAGATGTCGCTAAGTCAATGTGTGGTACTCAAACAGGTCTAGTTGGATTATTAAGTGAAGGCTGGAATCCATTGCCCAGCATTACACTGCATTATACACCAGGAGGCGCTGTGTGGTAAGATTCTAGACGTGGAGGATGTTATGAAAACTGTAATAAAGTGTGTGAATTTAATAAAAGGCGGGAATCGGTCACCGACAGTTTATACATTTTTATCAGAAGTAGAAGGGGAATATGGCGATTTGCTGCTCTACACACAAGTACGCTGGGCAAGCAGAGGGAATTGTTTGAGGCGGTTTTTTGCTTTGAGAAACGAGATAAAGCAGTTTTTAGAGAAACATGATACCAACAAAGAACTGATCAGAAAATGTCTGATCCACATTTTAACAGCGTATTGGCCTTTTTAACTGATATCACCCAGCACATGAATGAACTCAACGTAAAGCAAAAGGGACGTCCCAAAACAGTCTCAGATTTGGTAGGGCACCTAGTTGGATTTATAAGTCAACTAAATGTTTTTAGATTTACCCTGGCCAAAGAAAACTTCATTCATTTTTCTTTCGTGCAAAGAATTGGAGGAGCGCAGTGACACTGATTTCACATTTTCTGTATTAATGTTTGACAAACTATTGGAGCAATTCAATGAACGATTTTCTAACTTCAGTGGTATACGACCAGATCTGGCATTGTTTAACAACCTTATGAAGTGTGACATTTTCTAACAACATGACACTTTTCAGTTGGAGTTATGTAACCTCCAAAGTGACCCCTTTTTCCAATCAAGGATGGAGATAGGAGTTGACTTTTGGAATCTTGTGCCACAGGAAAAATATCCCGCATTGAGTGATTTCAGTTTGAAAATTACTTCTATGTTCGGAAGCACATATATATGTGAATGCGCTTTTTCAACAATGAAGGAGATTAAATCGTCACAAAGAAACCGACTCACTGATGGCCACCTTCAGGATTTATTACGATTATCATCATCATCTTTACACATTGACTTTGATGAACTTGTTGCTGCACATGAACGTCCACATTGTTCTCATTAAGGTTTGTTACATGTCAACTTTAAAATGACCTAACTAAAACATGTTTGTTAAACAATATAAAGAGCAAATTTTATTCATTTTTATAAATCAAAACTAGGCATTTTTAACTCTGTTGCAACAAAATGATTTATGTAAGCAAATAATGCCGATAAATAACAAAAATATTACTTTAAAACAAATGCCAAGTTTATTTGTATTGATGTTGTTATGTGTGTGGCCCGCCACCAAAAAAAAATAATTAAAAAGTGGCCTGCCATTTGAAAGAAATTGGCCATCTCTGTCGTAGATTATTAATTATCTTTCCATTAACGTTTAGGCCTGGCATTTCTGTGATGTTTTTATAGACATGCTCTGTTATTGGTTATTGGTTATGGAAGGCCTCGGTATCACTGCAAACGAATTAAAATCCATAATTGCTCAACCGCCCGTGCCAGTGGAATCATCTGAATTACTAACTCATCTCCCAAACAAAGAAAGGTAACTGTAGTCCCCACCGTAGCAGTCTCAGCACACGCCAAAAGACATAAGGCGAAACCGCGCAGAAAGTGAACACAGCCAACTGTTCCCTGTCATACGATATCATCATTCATCGTAAACAAGCGGGATATCGAAACAGGATCAAAACGGATGAGACACACAGCTCACGGTGTGCACAGAGCACTTAACTCAGTAGCTCCTGCAACAAGCCGGACTTGGAATATGAGGAAACTGCAAGAAGGAACACTTTTCAAACATAGCCTTCAATGGTTCCTGCCATATACCATGGAAGTTCGCGTCCTCCCGAAAATGATGATCGTCGTAGCACTTGATGATGTTAGGCCATCGTTTATGACTCCAATTCCAAACATATAGACACACAGTGGTGGTAAGTTATCATTTCCAATCCAACAGAAGCCACATGACCTGTAGTTAGTAACACCACAGAGAGAATTTGATTTTGTGACCTTCACTGATTCGCTCTTAGATGTGAATGTGTAGTTTACACAAGAGGAGAAGTTTTCAACTACAGTGATCCCATTTAAGGCAATTCTGGGATAGCAAGGCAAGTCTCCTTTATAGCAGCAGAACTTGATGATTTGCTCTGTGCATAGATTGAACAAGCTTGGTGATAGGATGCATCCCTGTCTTACTCTTTTTTTTATATGAATGGGTGTAGAGTTCTATTTTTATATTTTATTATTTCTCTGTTTGCTCCCAGTATAAATTACATATTATTCGTATGTCTGTGTCGTCTGCATGTATATCTTTTAGATAGTCTATAAGTTGTTTATAGTGTGTTCTATCAATAGCTTTTGTGTGGTCTATGAAACAGGCTTATATGGGATTTTTTACTTCTGTGTACTTTTCAGTTAACGTCCTCATGCTTCTTTTGGCTTCTTCTGTCCCATTTGTTTTTCCTAAATCCAAATTATTGTTCTTCTAACTCAATATTGATTTTATTCTGAATCCTTACTAGTAAACTTTCAGCAAGAGTGTTTTTTTTGCATGGCTCATTATCCTTATTGTTCTAAAATCACTGCATTCAACTGCACCATTCCTTTTAGGCAATGCAATGAAAGTTGATGCTTTTATGATATCGGGGGTGAAATAAAAATCTTGAGTCTTACACGTCGTGGCGACTGCTTGACCAGGCGGCCTTTGTCTCTCTGGTTCTATCGATGCCGCCGACATACACCAACAATGGTACTATGTGTCAAAAAGATAGTTTTAAAAAAATGAAAGTTGATGTTTTTAGTTCATTTGGTATGTATCCTGTATAGTATATGTCAGGGATGGCCAATTTCTTTCAAATGGCAGGCCACTTTTTAATTATTTTTTTTTGTGGCCACACACATAACAACATCAATACAAATAAACTTGGCATTTGTTTTAAAGTAATATTTTTGTTATTTATCGGCATTATTTGCTTACATAAATCATTTTGTTGCAACAGAGTTAAAAAATGCCTAGTTTTGATTTATAAAAATGAATAAAATTTGCTCTTTATATTGTTTAACAAACATGTTTTAGTTAGGTCATTTTAAAGTAGACATGTAACAAACCTTAATGAGAACAATGTGGACGTTCATGTGCAGCAACAAGTTCATCAAAGTCAATGTGTAAAGATGATGATGATAATCGTAATAAATCCTGAAGGTGGCCGTCAGTGAGTCGGTTTCTTTGTGACGATTTAATCTCCTTCATTGTTGAAAAAGCGCATTCACATATATATGTGCTTCCGAACATAGAAGTAATTTTCAAACTGAAATCACTCAATGCGGGATATTTTTCCTGTGGCATAAGTTTCCAAAAGTCAACTCCTATCTCCATCCTTGATAGGAAAAACGGGGTCACTTTGGAGGTTACATAACTCCAACTGAAAAGTCACATGTTGTTGGAAAATGTCACACTTCATAGGGTTGTTAAACAATGCCAGTTCTGGTCGTATACCACTGAAGTCAGAAAATCGTTCATTTAATTGCTCCAATAGTTTGTCTAACATTAATACAGAAAATTTGAAATCAGTGTCACTGCGCTCCTCAATCAATTTTTTGCACGAAGGAAAATTAATGAAGTTTTCTTTGGCCAGGGTAAATCTAAAAACATTTAGTTGACTTATAAGTCCATCTAGGTGTCCTACGAAATCTGAGACTGTTTGGGAACGTCCCTGTAGCTTCACGTTGAGTTCATTCATGTGCTGGGTAATATCAGTTAAAAAGGCCAATACGCTGTTAAAATGTGGATCAGACATTTTTCTGATCAGTTCTTTGTTGGTATCATCATCATTATCAAGTACCGGGCCTAGTGGCGTAGGTGATCATGCCTCTCCACAACATTCGATCTCGGCAGCTATTTATTCTTTCTGTTGTTGACCTTCTGCCAAGACATTCTCTTAAGCTGTCTGTTATTTTTTCTCTTTGCTTCCCTCTATCTCTTCGTCTCTCAATTTTTCCAGTTGTTACAATATATTCAAGTTGTTCTCTTCTCATTACATTGCATATTGTTGGTATCATGTTTCTCTAAAATCTGCTTTATCTCGTTTCTCAAAGCAAAAAACCGCCTCAAACAATTCCCTCTGCTTAGCCAGCGTACTTGTCTGTAGAGCACCAAATCGCCATATCCGCCTCAACTTCTGATAGAAAATTTATAAACTGTCGGTGTGTCAAAGACCTATTCCCGCCTTTTATTAAATTCACACACTTTATTACAGTTTTCATAACATCCTCCACGTCTAGAATCTTGCCGCACAGTGTCTCCTGGTGTATAATGCAGTGTAATGCTGGACAATGGATTCCAGCCTTCACTTAATAATCCAACTAGACCTGTTTGAGTACCACACATTGACTTAGCGCCATCTGTCACTATTGCTGAAAGTCTGTTTATGTCACCAATACCGTTAACAGCTTTCATAACTGAGTTATAAATGTCTTGACCTTTGGTCGTATTATGCAATGAATCTAAAGCTAGTAGCTCTTCATTGATAATAAAGTCTTTTGAAACAGTTCTTATGAAAATTTAAAGTTGTGCTGTGTCTGATATGTCAGTAGATTCATCCAAAGCCAGAGAAATGTAAGCGGAATTTGTAACGACACTCTTTAATTTACTAGATATATGAGAACTTATTTCCTCAACCCTTCTAGTGACTGTCTGTTTTGATAGTGGAACGCTCTGAAAATGACTGGCAATTTTTTTTCCCCAAATGCACGCGCCATGTTAATAGAACAACGCTTTACGAAGTCACCGTCACATAATGATTTTTTAAATTTCGCTATCTCTGCGCTTACAACAAACGATGCCATTAAGGAACTTGTTCGTTTTGTTGTTAATGTAGTAAAAACAGATTTCTGAGCGCTAACCTTTTTCTTCAAATCGCACACAAGTGTAGAACGTATTGTACCAATGTAGTCCTTGTATTTAGCGGCGTGATGCTGTGTGTAATGCCGTTTAAGATTATACTCTTTATTTACAGACAACACTTGCAAACACACAAAGCACTGCGGATTGTTATCCTTATTTTTGATAAATAAAAAATCATGTTCTCATTTCTCATGAAAAAATCTGATTTTTTTCATTTAATTGACGTTTATTGTTCATATTATATCACGACCGAAGCAACAGACAATGAAAACACAGATTACATCAATAGCACTGTTTCCTGTTAAAATGGAACTGTTCACTGTAACTCGACAAAATCAGAATGATCAGATCGGATATATAATTTTGACTGATGAAAAGAGGTTTGGAGAGAAAGAAACTGAAAGTAAAATAATTGTGAGGTGAATGTGTTGGGGTGAAGGAGGTGGGTGACTGACAGTATTTCTTGGCGGAAACTGTTTGAACTCGCCGAACCGAGAGTCGGCTCTAGAACCATTCGTTGGCTTCTTCCTTTGTTTAAGTCGGTCGCAGGATGATCAAAAGGAAAAAAAAGGATGGGCCGGGAATGACGGGAAGTCGACGTTAAACTAACTACTAGAGTGTTCCGAGTTTTAAACATTGGTCTACTAGGGAATATTTGAGTTAGCTTTCTCCACGGTAGAAGTTAATGTAACAAATTTTAAATCAATTTTACCCAGGACATTTTGCTCAATGCAACCCGATTTTTTTTTATCCGCCGCGGGCCACAAAAAGGACGTCGCGGGCCACTTGTGGCCCGCGGGCACCTAATTGGCCATCCGTGGTATATGTCGTTGCTTATGTCTGTGATCGCTTCAATGACAAAATATTCTAGTGCCTTTATCATCTCTATCTGTATGTTGTCAGGTTCTGCTGCTTTTCCCTTTTTTATTGTTTGTATAGCTTTTCCACTTAAAATATTAAAATTGTATAGCCTGATGTACATTTTATAATTTATTTCTCGTCATTTCATCATAAAATAATTTATGTTATATATTTCTGCCATCCATTGATTATCTTTGTTGTCTATTTTTGTCAGCATTTTTCCATTTTTGATTGCAATACATCCACTTTGTTTGGCTTTAAAAAAAATTTTACTAGTCATTCTCTTTATGTCTGTGTGCATGCTTCTAAAAGCTTGTTTATTTTCCATAGTTTCAATTTCTATACATCTTTAGCCGGGCTAGTTTTCCTTTGCCTTTTTGCACATTTTTCGCATTTCAATATCTATCTTGTTGTATTGGGCAGTGTTCTTCGCTTGTCTTCTTTCTTCCATTTTTTTCCTAAGATGGTGTCAGTTATCCATTTTTATTTTTTGTTCTTTTCCTTTTTGTACAAGATGTTGCAAGTTTCTTGTATGCTTTTCTTAATGCATTGCCATTTGGTAGTAACTTTTTAAATCAGGCTTTTCTCTTCTGTATTGCTCAGTCCCCTCTTCTAGCAGCTTCTGATATGTGTTCTTTACTTGATTTGTTTAAGTCGGTCGCACATCTTTTTACATCGTAACATCTTTTTGATTTAAAGCTGTTATATATATAGTGGTGTTGCCAATGAATTAGTGTTTTGCTTGTTTCTCTCTAGTTTGACTTTCATTTTAATCATTGCAGGATTGTGATCTGAGTTAATATCTGCTCCTGGATAGGTTTTGGCTTTCTTTGCGCTGATACGGAACCTATCTATTGTCAACATGTAGTCTATTTGATTCCTCTTCTTATCCTCAGGGCTTTTCCTTTGTGTATAGTTTCATTTTCCTTTGCTCAAAATAGGTGTTATATGTTACAGCCTGTTTTCATGATCATCGTCATCAAGTAACATGCCTGCTGGCGTAGGTGATCATGTCTTTTTACAACTTTCGATCTCGACAGTTATCTATCATTTCTGTTGTTGACCGTCTGCCGAGCCATTCTTTTAAGCTGACTGGTATCTTTTCTCTTTGCTTCCCTCTATCTCTTCGTCCCTCAACTTTCCCAGTTGTCACAATATATTCCAGCTGTGCCCCTTTCATTACATAGCCACAAAATTGTGATTGCTTCTTCCTAATATTGCAAATTAGCTCTCTTTCTGCATTGGTCTCTTTCAGAACGTTTGCATTATTTTCTTAGCTGTCCATGGTATTCTCAACATTCCTCTGTAAAACCAAATTTTTACAGCCTCCAGTTATTTTCTAGTTTCTTGTACTGTTGCCCATGATTCACATCCATATGTTAAGCCGTTTTCTGCACAAAATTGTATTAATCTTTCTCCATTTTCATTTCTTTTTCCTAAACTATGGTTTCCTTTAATGGTCTTATATCTATCTTTTCCTACTTTAGTATTCATTTCACCCAGTACAATTAGGATGTCCGAAGATATCATTTGCTTCATAACTTTATTTAGATCTTTATATTATGCTTCTATTTGTTCATCTGTGTAGTCTTGAGTAGGTGCGTATGTGTATTAATGCTATGTCAAAAGGTTTTGCTTTAATTTTGAGTAGTATAATCCTATCAAATTATGTTCAGTGCGTTCTGTACCATACAGGTATATTGAGAAGATGTAACATTTTGCTATTCTTAGTTTTAGCCATGGTGTTATTTGTATTGATTTGTTAGTATATTTTATTATATTCCTCTAAAATCTGTGTGGAATTATCTTGCACTTATGACTTATTTTTATAAATACCCTATTCTAGTCTAATCAACATATTTAAAAGAACATTTTACAACCTACAATTCTGAAAATTCCTTTATTTGTTTCTATTAACATGTTCTATACTTTTCATTGTTTTGGGAAGGGCTGTCTAAGGATATACCCCTCGAATCTGAGAATCACTTCTAATATTCCTAATATCACATTCGCTTCTTAATATTTCTAACTACTTCTGGGTAGTTGAATTGTATAAAACCAAAGCTTCTATTAGGTCCACCTGGTAGCCTCTGGACCATAAACGAAACGACATGTCCATATTGTTTGAAATAATCAGTTAGCTCTTCTTTTATGTTACTGCCGAGACCTCCAATAAAAATTTGAGATCTAATATTTTCTGTACTCAACATGATTTATTTTAATATTTAACCATTCTAATTCTAATAAAAATTCTAATTAGAAAAAATAATATCGACACAAATGAAAAAAAAAAAAAAAACTTATTGCAATTTACGTTTTGATAAACTGACTTTCTTCACATAAAACTTTTCTATCACAATACTGGAGACACAAAGTAAACTAAATTATCTTATCTAATTAAAATTGTTCCAGGGAAAGAAAATATTCTGACCGCATGTCAGCTTATGGCTTTTATCCAGATTTTTTTTCTCTCTCTCTCTCTCTCTGCGATCAGGACTCAATCAGAGTAGGATTCCAGACTCTCACATTAAGTCAGCTGTCAGGTTAAGTATGTTGATCGCCCCCACAGGCAGAACATCACAATTAGAGTCTGCCAGATCCACTCTGATTGAACACCCGTTAAAACGTTGCACTGTGTTCTGCGCCAGTGGCTCAGTGCATCCGATTTCAGCCAGCATTTTATTCAGGTTTGCATTTCTTAGCCTTTGATTGTCCCCAATCTTCCTGCAAGACAGCAGATGATCTTTTCTGCAGGGGGATTCTGCCCTTAGATGGTCGACCCTCCCAGGTTTTACGAGCACCATCTGCCCGAGTCACTAGAGGTGACTAACACAGATATGCACACACAAAGATAGGAGATGTTACCAACACAGACATGCACACAGCGATACAGGGCATGGCTAACACTGACACACATCAAGATATATGACACATGACTAACATAAACATGCACATAAAGATATGAGATATGACTGACATAGACATGCACACACAAAGATATGACACATGCCTGACATAGACATGCACACAAAGATATGAGATATGATCAACATAGACATGCACACACAAAGATATGAGATGTGACTAACATAGCTATGCACACACAAGGATATGAGATGTGACATACACAGATATGCACAAACAAAGATATGAGATATCAAACCCAAACATGCACACACAAAGATATGACACATGACTAACACAGATACACACTATGATATGAGATATGACTAAACACATACACACATAAAGATATGAGACATGATTAACACGGACACACCAAGATATGAGATATGACTAACATGACACACACCAAGATATGAGCCATGGCCAGCACACACACACACACACACACACACACACAAGCTAAGATATGAGCCATGGCTAGTACAGTAACATATCAAGATGTGAGCCATGGCTTCACGGATAAACACCAAGAAATGAACCATGTCCAGCACAGAAACACATTCTTCTACCTTTTAGCTCCCAGTGGAGCATAGGTCTTCAACAAACACTTTCCAAGTCGTTCTGTTTTTTGCAATTCTTTTAAGATCATTCCATGTCTTCCCCATCATCTTCATCTCTGCTTCAATCTGTCTTCTCCAAGAATTCCTTGGTCTTCTCCATGTTTCACAGCCATATAATAGAACCGACTTAACATTGGAGTTGAAAATTTGTATTTTTGTATTTAGCCTAATTTCTTTGGATTTCCATATGTTTCCCAGTGCAATGAAAGCTCCTCTTGCTTTTGATATCCTTATTTTGGTATCGTTTTCTGTTCCCCCCTCTTTATCTATATTACTGCCCAGATATATATAAGATTGTACGTCTAGTAGAGGTATTTCTCCTAGTTTTATTTGGTTATTGCCAACTGCATTAATTCTCATAATGTTGGTCTTATCTCTATTAATCTTTAGTCCTAGCTGTTGTGATCTCTCATCTAATATACTCATTTTATCTTGCATCTGTTGGTGGCTGTGTGATAGGAGAGCTATGTCATCAGCAAAGTCTAAATCATCAAGTTGTTTGGTCAGTGACCACTGGATCCCATTTCTGTTGTTTTGAGTTATTTTCATAATCCAATCTATGGCCAGTAAAAAGAGAAATGGAGACAGAAGGCATCCTTGCCTTACTCCTGTTCTTATTTCAAATGCTTCTGTAAGCTGTCCTTCATGCACCACACTACATTTTGTTCATTCATACATTGTTTTTATCAGGTTAATAAACTTTATGGGGATTCCATAATGACTCAGCAACTTCCAAAGCATTCTTCTGTCTAAACTATCAAATGCCTTTTCGTAATCTATGAATCCAATATAAAGTGGGGATTTTAGTTCTAAACTTTGTTCAACTATTATACGTAAAGTAGTTATTTGATCAGCACATGATCTGTTCTTCCTAAAACCTGCTTGTTCATCTCTCAAGTGTTTCTCTATAGCCTCTTTTAGTCTCTCCAGAATGATTCTGCCTAATATTTTTCCTGGCACTGGAAACACATTAAGGTATCCATATGCTTGGGTTTGTTGGTGTATCTTCGATTAACTGTTCACAGGTTTCGTTCAAACAGTTGTCCGGAGATTTGAGAGTGCAGTCTGACCCGTAGAATGTTCCCTTGCATGTACAATTCCCGGTTGACTGTACGCAGGTGTCGTTGAAACAGTTGTCCGGACATTTGATATTTTTTTAAACATAATCTTCTTGTTATGAATTCACACTTTCAATTATTTGGTTGTACCGCAAACATACTTCGAATTCACTGTAGAAAATAGCTAGTTACGGAAATCACTTCACCATCAGTTTTAACAAAAAAAAATTGTGATTGTGGTATAATCCTGAATCTTGGTTTTCACTGTGGTACGAATCATGCCTCACGGGTTTGGTATCATCGTTGTTCTGCATATGATCTGTAAGTCTTTCTTATCATTGTAACAGACTAATCTTGGCTTTCACTGTAGAAATTAATCTTAACTGTCACTGTAGATCGAATTTTTTAAAATTGAATTTGTTGAATGAATTGTTGATCGAAGATCTGAGATTATGCAAGTCCAAACAATTCTGGAAAACAAATTACGTACAGATTTATGCACCATGTAACAACAACGAAAGAGACAGCGAAGAAATATATGACACACTAAATGAAATTGTCAAAAAGACTGATGAAAACGACATGTTATTGATGGGAGATATTAATGAAAGGCTTGGGAAACGCAACAGGAAGAACAGAGATATCCTGAGACCCTTTGGCGATAAGATAGCTGAAATAAATTAAAATGGTTGTAAACTGCTGGAATTATGTAATAAAAATGATTTGATCATCACCAACACATTCTTCAAACACAGAGAGTCGCAATTATACACCTGGTACAACTGGAGTGACACAACATGCAGAAGTCAGATAGATTTTATACTAACAAGAAAACAGAAAAAGATAAGAGAAATCGACAGCAAAGCTAATCCTAATATCACAGACGACACGGACCACAAAATGGTTATGATCACACTCAGACAACCAAAAACAAAGAGAAGGTACGCAAACAAACAAAAGAAGGAAAAAAGAATAGTAAATAAAAATAAAACAATTAAAATATCAAGAATCAAGGAAAACCCTAGGAAAAACTGACTGAGGAGTTCAAGAAAATCCGTAACAAAGTAAACACAGTAGAAGAAGACTGGAAACAGTTTAAGAAAACAGTAATTAACATCTCAAAACTGTATGTAGAACGAAACTAAAGACAAAAGAAGGGAAAATGAGCACCCTGTGGTGGAACAAAGCAATCACAAAAGCACAATAGTTAAAGAAATGAAGAAACTATTTAAAAATCGCAGCATAACGTAAGAGCAGCAGAGGCGACCAGAATAGCAAAAGACCGCAAATTATATCTCCCCTCGACGCTGAAAGGCAAATGAGGAAGGAAAGAAGAAGGAGAAACAGTTCTATAGTTCGTTTCAAATCATGTGCCCAACTTCAAAACGCTATTACTCATTAAACATTTGTTAAAAACTGTTGAAATTTTCCAAATGTTACTAGAATGCAAAAGACCCTTTAAATGTATATTTAACAAATATCTTGCAGCTGCAGTTTTCTTAAAGCGGCGAATTTCTTTGATGTTTGTCAAAATTGTAAATTGTAAACCCCTAAAGAATAGAAATTACCGTAGTTGCTGGTCTATGATTAATTTTCACTAGGTAAAGGCGTGGCCGTAATGGGGAAATAACTGTATAAGACAAAACACCAGGAGAATTAAAGGTAAAGGTAAAGGTAAAGTACGAGACTTGAACCGGCGTCTTAGCACGCGAGTATATACCCATATGTGCTCGGCCGCCTATCCAGAAATGTTCGGATATTTCTGTATAGTGTAGCCTCAAGCATCGAAACTCAGATGCGAAGCGACATTCCTCACCTTCCCAGGATAATATACCCTGGTACCCATTTCTGCCAACGGTTGGGTCGACCGTGGGGGTATTTTTTTTTTTTTTTATTCCAACCACGAGTACAATTCACACTGCTCCAAGCGGGAATTGAACACGGGTTGTCCGAACGTCGGTAGTCCAGTCGGGTGGTTTTCCCAACTAGGCTACCGAGGCCCCCAATTCTCCTACCAGGAGAATTATTGTCTGCTCAGTTCGAGGACGGACGATAATATCAAGGTATATCTGTATGTCGAATTTTCATAGTTGTGTGGTCCTGAAAAGGACCGTTTGTTGAACTAATTTAAGGTAATATAGGGGCCAACATTGTGGGGGCTATATACTTTCATTCTGAATCAGACGAGTCTAAAAGATTAATAACTGTTTGGGATTGAACATTCCACAAACCATCATTTTTCCAATATTCCTCTTCCTGTTTTAAGACGTGGTCTTCACATTTAGCCCAATAATCTTTGTCTATATTTAATCAAGCGAGATTAGCAAGAGTCTTTACATCGCATATTTTGAATGTTGTATTTTCATCTGCCACTTGTCCTTTTAATTTTGCCCAGATTAGTTCTATTGGATTTAAATGAGCATGGTAAGGTGGCAGCCTCAAACTTATATGACCGTGCTCTTGGATAATCTTATCTATTTGAAAAAAATCTTTGTCCTCTGTTTTTGCTTTACTAGAGATAGTAATTCAGGTTTTAAGTACATGTTATTAAATTGTATGTGCTCCTTTGTGAGCCATATCTTAATAGCATCTTTTGTACTGGATGACGTCGGGACTTTATCTTCAAGTGCAACAATGTTGTGGTACGCTGCATTGTCCATTATTAGGCAAGATGGTCGATCTAGTGATGGGAGAACAAAATTTTCAATCCAATGTCTAAATATGTGACCATTCATCTCAGAGTGATAATCCCGATTGTCTATGGATTTTGAAAGAAAAATGAGCTCTGCATTCTGTATTAGTCCATGTTGTCGACTTCCTGCATGGGCAATTATCAAGCGCTGTCCTTTGCTGCTAGGTATTAATCTCTTAATCTTTCCATCTGATGACTGCCATTCCCTTTGGTTAGTGTGGTGAGCATTGATCCATGTTTCATCCAAGTACACAATATCATAACCTTGCTTGCGCACCTCTTTTACTTCACGTAAGTACTTGCTTCTCATGACTACTATATGTGGCTTCTCACAGATGATGTTTCGTCCATTGGAATACTTTCTGAATGTAAAGCCTGCAGCTCTCACATTCCTCCATAATGTAGACTTTGATATTTCAATACTGTTGTTCTTTTTCAGCGATACTTTTAATTTTCTTATTGTAACTGTTTCATTCATACCCAACATTTTGCGAATTTCACTTCTAATAAGTTCACTGTCGAAATTATCCAACATTTTTGCTCTTCCTTGTGATTTTGTATATTTTGAACATTGACGGTCTCGTGCTTGAATCCAGCGATTAAATGACCGTTTAGATAAATCCAAAATGTGTCTTGTCCTATTCTCATGGTTTTCTAAAGAATGAAATAATCTTCCACGTTTAACCTCTTTGCAAAAATAGCCATACATTTTTTTTGCGATGTTTTGTAAACTGCAGAATTTCATTTTAAGACTCATGATAAATGTTATAGTTCCAAGTCTCCGCCGCTGAATGAACGGAAATGGAACACAAAATGTCTCGTGTTTTTTAGAATTGCTAATTGTGTCAGAAAACCCACGTTGAAAGCGTGCAAACACGTCAATTTGACCGTGTATGGATTTTTACTCGCTATTTTTAATTTAAATACTGTAAACATTAAGTTTTGACTACATCAATGGGTCGTTATAAATTTATATAAATCAAATAAGCAACAATAATAACCAAATGTTTTTTTTAATGAAATTAATTCCCTGTTGGGTTCTAATCATTATAACTTTACATGCAAATTTTGAAGAACTTACAAAAAGCGTTTAAAAAGATATCGATTTTAAAAGTTGGGCACGAGTTATGAAACGGACTATAGTAATGTGCAACGATTCACCTGTCACCTTGAACAGAAACGCGTATTCCCACCCACAGGTTATAGATATAACAAAGAGAAATGGCCCAATGCGGCAGTCTTTGCCTATGACGTCTTCGAAGGCTTCCACAGACGAGAGGAGACATATGCTGCTGCTATAGACCTGGAGGATGCATACAACAGTGTACCATTTGAATATCTCATGCATATGCTCCTCAAACTGGCGGTGCACCCCTTCCTCATTAGATGGATCGCCGCGGCACTGTTTCAGATGAAGGTGATACTCAGATGTGGAAGTTGGTCTTCCGAGCCAACATCCATTTGTCCAGGGCTGCCACAAGGCTCACCATTGTCACCAGTTCTATTTAATGTGTACACAATAACGATCACGGAACAACAGCTGGATGGGAGTGGAAGAACTATGACTTTTGATGATGATAGTATGGTATATAGACAAGGAAGAGACAGACGGGGAATCGCCTCCACAATGCAAGACGAACTCGATCGCATTTCTTCCTGGCGTGGGGTTTCAGGTGCCTTGGTTAATCCTAATAAAGCATCAGTTTCATGGTTCTCCCTTAACAATCATATCGTTAATACGACCATACCGGTAGTACGAATGGGAGCTGATGAGGTGACCAGGGACAAGTTGATGACATACCTCGGAGTTAAGTTTGATCGCAGGCTGTGTTATCGGGACCACGTCGACCATGTGATAACAAAATCCCGCAAAGGATTAGCCGCCTTGAAGGTCATGGCAGCTGCCAACATCGAGCAGAAGCTACTTGCTCTTCTGTTCCAGAGATTAGTCCTCGCACCAATCGAGTATGCCCTGGCCATTCTTACTGTCAGTACGACTCAAATTGATAGGCTGGAGAAAATACAAAATGAAGCTATGCGCATTATCCTGGGATATACGAGGGACACTTCCTGTGTAGCAATGAGGTATCTTCTTGACTTTCCAACCATGGATGACAGAATCAAGATCTGGAGAGCACGAGCATACCTGAAGATTAGTACAGATACAGAGCATCCATTGCACCACGTGCTCAACACAGAGAAAGGTACCAGGCTAAAAAGAGGCAAATCATGGGTGGGCCGAGCAGAAGATGTCATCAAACAGGTCTGTGGGCTTACCAATATCAGCGTTGGTGAGGAATGGATACCGGTGCCTACGTCATTCAAGGGGACTTTCTCATGTATTGTCACACTCGACAGGAAAAGTAGGGAACAGAACCCGGTCGTGGTTAATGCTGAGGTCAACGGTCTCATCTGCGATAATACCGATGAGAAAGATGCAGTCATCTATACAGACGGATCTGTAAGACGACACAAAAGAAGTACATGGGCATTTACAGCACGCTCAGCAGGCAGAATAGCCAAGGAAGACAGTGGTGCATACGCCATGACCACGAGTAGCATGACAATGGAGGTGATGGCAGTGACCAAGGCATTCAAATGGTTAGAGTCACAAGACTACATCCATGCATGTATACTGAGTGATTCAATGAGCATGATAAAAAAAGTGGAGGCGGGCTTTGTACGCATGCAATGGGTAGAGTCGTTGCAGAAATCCCCAATACGTAAGGTCACCTTTATCTATGTCCCTGGACATGCGGGAGTACGGGGAAATGAGAGAGCGGACAGGTTGGCTAGCTGCGCTGTCGTTGAGGACGGGCAACCGATGGATCGGGCGGACATCATAAATGCCCTTCGAGATGTGGGAAGAGCACAGGACTTCGACAAACACAGATCCACGTCACTTCTTCGGATGATGGAAATGGGAGTTAAGATGGGCACGGCCAGAAATGAGAAACTTGGTGGCCATGTAAGAAGACTTATCAACCAACATAGAACTGGAGTCGTCAGTCGCTGGACACTGAGGGAATTGCTGAGGAGGGGATCTGAGCACCTATGGACATGTTCGGAGTGCAATGATGATGACCCGCAAATAACTCAATAACTCAATGGGTAGAGTCGTTGCAAAAATCCAAAATACATAAGATCACCTTTGTCTATGTCCCTGGACATGCGGGAGTACGGGGAAATGAAAGAGCGGACAGGTTGGCTAGCTGCGCTGTCGTTGAGGACGGGCAACCAATAGATCGGGCGGACATCATCAATGCTCAACCGCCCGTGCCAGCGTAATCATCCGAATGTCATCTCCCAAACAAAGAAAGGTAACTGTAGTCCCCATCGTAGCAGTCTCAGTACAAGCCAAAAGACATAAGGCGAAACCGTGCGGAAAGTGATCACAGCCAACTGTTCCCTGTCATACGATATCATCATTCATCGTAAACAATTGGAATATCGAAACATGATCAAAACGGATGAGAAACACAGCTCACGGTGTGCACAGAGCACTTAACTCAGTAGCTCCTGCAACAAGCCGGACTTGGAATATGAGGAAACTGCAACAACGAACACTTTTCATGCAAAGCCTTCAATTGTTCCCGCTGCCTATCCACCATATACCGGAAGTTCACGTTCTCCTGAAAATGATGATCGTCGTATTTTAAAAAAAATGTATAGCGCTTGATCATGTTAGGCCATCGTTGTTGACTCCAATTCCGAACATATAGACACACAGTTAGTCGTCAGATTATCCTTGTCGCACATCAAACAACAGACCGTAAGATTAGCGTACGGTCGGTCTAGAGATATACGATAAGACATTACGATGACGTAGCACACAAAAATGTCGTTCACACAATTTTGCTCCCTTTAGATTTCTGATTACTCTAGTGAAAGCAGCCTATGACAAACAAAACACAGTGCAAATTCCCTACAGAGATAAAACTGCGGCTAACGAAATAGTTTACATTAATGAGTAACTTGGAAATAACTTGCGTCAAGGAAATCCAACAACGGTCACGAACAGCACCAATGTGACGTAAAGCGCAGATCAAGTCTAGACGTTGGAACGTCTCATTCACAACACTTGATTTGTCAAAAAGGGACTGTTGCTGGCGTACGACTTCGCTTTAGCGGCCCAGATGTAATAAGTAGATCATCATTTTTACTTTAGCGCAGAAAAGTGCAATGGAAAACCGAAATTAATCAGATACCGAATGCACTTTCTGCAGCGATCAAGAGAACGTGACCTAGATCCACCATCTCTACAACGGAAGTCCAGAAATTCTGTATTCCTTTCTGACACAATACCTCTATTGTTATATGACACTCTCCCATGTTCTGTAATTATATCCACATAACTTCTTTCACTAGAGTAGTATTGTCTTGTCAAGAAAAATGCGTTTCCAGGAGTTGAGCTATATAAGAATTAATTTGGTGCAATACAAAGAAATATAGGAATAAATCTAGTTTCAGGAGCAGCCGTTGTCTGGTGCAAAGAATGCTAGCTGACCTCATAGTTGTAGTAAAGGTGACGTAGGTTGTTGAGTTGGTTTATTAGTCCAGGTTGTCAGATGACCACATAATGTCCACTCAACGATAGCAGATGTAAACTAGGTATGGCTACCTATCTAGTTTTTAGAACAACACTGATAACAACAATTAAACATCGATAACAACAAGTAATGAAAACATAAGAGAGAATGATTATTCATAAAGCTTTTATTGACAAATATAAATTGCAACGAATAAAAAAAATAAAGAACACAAAAGAATCAATACGGTAATAGTATTAGATATCTGTCGTGACACCGTCGTCGTGAACCCGTCGCTTGATGTAGAAATAGGATAGAGAATTCTGTGTTGTGTGTACGTGTAGATGGCTCCTTTGTGTGCTTTAAGACCAACATTTTTACCTCCGCTAGATTCTTTTTTATTAAGAACGTGTAGAAAAAGTTGTTTGTCTAACACGTTGTGTTGCTTGCTGAGCCCTTTAGTACTAGATTTTTGAATAGTCTCCAAAACAGTGGTAGGTTTTACTACATAGGGAACTCATACAAGCCCCTTCATACTCAAGCTTAAACAATCCGGGTGTTCTCTTATCGAATAACTTTCTCTTTCGACACCTCTGACAATCAGTAGAAAAAGTACCTAGGGGCCTAACGAAATCTGGGCGATGGAGAACGCAGGATTCTGACGGGAACCACTGGTCGTACTCGTTATAAAAAGTGTGGCGCATGTCGGGTCTGATAACGGCGTCAAGATTAGTTGAGCTGAGGGCCAAATATAGACTATCCGTGTATATCTCACAAAGTTGAAAATCGGACCTTTTAATAAATGTATCTAGAAAATCATAATAAAAACTGCAGCATTCTTAGTTTTGCGTACTGGTACACGAAATATCCTATTTGTAGAGGAAGGTCCCAAACCGTTTTCTTTTTTAACAGTTCTACCTCGTACACGTCGTCGTTTATTTGAGTCATGTTTTTAAAAAGAGGACTATTGATACAAGATGTCGTGTCACTCCCTCGCATGTGGGGACGTCCGCGTGATTTTTCTTATTAGTCAAAGTCTTCTCATTCGCGGCGTTTCCCAGCAGTTTCATCGTCTCCCCCGTAATAGAGAAATTGTTATCTATATCAGCCTGTCTGCGGGCGTCCGAAACACTGTCTCCAAAGCGTTTAAAACAATCCGCATTGATATTCTATAACCTGATAAATTCTCGTCACTTTCAGGCCGTGGTCTCTATATCATTTTAAAAGCGGGGTAGTCAAAAGAATTTTTTCGCCACTGTAACTACCTATAAGGGTTCGCCGTGAACCACTCAATAATTTATTCTGCTCGGCGTATTTTTTCATCAAGTGACCAATATCGGCGCTACCCACGTCTACGTTTTTAAAGATGGGTGTTAATTCGCTAAAATAGTCCTTGAGAGAGTCGGGGACTCTAATATCGCATTTTACCAAAACAAACAACGTTTCGTCTTTAACAGATTTAATAATGTGACAGTCAGTCAGGGGATATCCAGAACTGGTAAACGAAGGTGTTGTTCGGGGGAACGTCTCGGTCAGAAACCAATTGATAGTTCGATCTGTTCTCTTCAGACGTTGCCACTGGCATTACCACATTTCAACTATTTCAACTCCAACGTCGTTGGTTAAATATTCGATAATTTCCAACGTCTTTGCGTATAAATCTGTCAAGGGTTTGTTATTAACAGGGTTAACACCTTTGTGTTTTTTAGTGAGGGGACAGACATGACCATGAAACAGACAACAGTGGAACTGGTAGACGGTCGGAGTCGTCATATCCCAGCCGTTCACGCGGATCTTACGAGGACCTAAAGCCATTTCTCTGCCATTGAATTGTGTCTGTAAATGAACGTTATTCCGATGAGCCACTCAAGTCAACCACTACCTACTCTAGTTGACGTATTTGTTTCTCTTATAGGGTCTGAACCTATCTTCAGGTCGCTTGAATTTAGGAAAACCTGAAGGCATTTCCTGGGTGAGAGCCCACAAGTACAAAGCATTAGCGTCATAGCCTTTAATGCTCTCTACTACCTTTTCAGGATTACCTCTGATTCGAGTTTCACACTTCTCATTGTACCGATGGAAGATTATGGTCGATCCACATACAATATTATCCCCCAAGGTATTGTGCAGCTACTCCTCTCTCTTGGAAAATAAGGAAAAGAATACGTTGGAGGGGAGGGTTTTTAATAATATTTAAGGGTTACTCCGGGAACAGAAATGGCGTCTTTACACATGCCTACACCCAAAACCTGCGTAAAAATCGATTTGGTTTTCCAATGCTAGTGAGAAGGGTCCGACATCCTTATTATTATACCACACCAGAAAATCCCTGAGAGTGGGCATGCTATTGTCTATCCATATCTTTTTTACAACACTCGTAATCTGCATCCGAAATATTGCAGTCTTCTTTTAACGATGAATAGAAAGCTTCATGTGGTGAAAGAGGGGTTTCGTCTAACATGTTTAGGTTCGTAATATACTCGTAACAAAATACGCCTTTAGTTTCGCTAATATTGTGCGCTTTCAAATACTTTGATTAAGAGAATCACGGAGCTAAAAAATTTACCACGTCTAAAAATTTTAATTTACTCGTACCAATGCCCATAAATTTGTTGTTTCGCTTTACAATAATTTAAAGGGGGTCCTCTCTTCCATCTTCTTTGTTATCTTCTGCGTGGTCCTGAACTATTTGTTCGCCATCCTCAGCGAATAATAAATGGCTGTCAGGTAAAATTTTATGACGTTTATGTCGTATTTACCTTAATTTAACCCGAAGACAGGCATCTCCCTCAAAAAGGAATCTAGTCGGGGTATAAGAGTGTCGTCGTCAACGATACATAGTTTTGTAAACAGAGCGTCGAACCGCTCGCGCAAGAATGCGTATGCTGCGTCCGAAATGATATCTAAATGCAGTATCATCCGAATAACTAAGTCCTGTAAATCACCAGTTGTAATAAAACAAACAGGTTCTTCAAAACGGGGTACGTAAGAGGCCACCGAGGAAGACAAAGGGATGTGTTGGGCTGTGAAATTTGTGGCACCAGTTGCCGCAGGTAAGTCACTACTGCCAAAGTTGCTTTCAAAATCATAAGCTGCTCGAAAAGGGTATATGAAATTATTGGGAATCTCGATTCCGTGAGAGGCGACCGTTTTCCAAATGGTTTGAGGATGGAGTGTAGACTCCACCCTTGTAAACATTTTATATTTTGCCATCGTTACAGGTCTTTTCGTGTCTTGTCATGCGGCGTAAACTTTTCCATAATTTCCCACATTTAAGACAGCTAAAAGAGTGAGAGGCCGAGTCAATGACAGATATGTACATAAAATGGTCTTTATAACACAACAAACATAAAGTGTCTTTATAACAATTTATAATTTTATTCTCTGAGTTTTGGCGTGAGAACGTCCTGATCGTCAAACTCGAAAATGTCAATGTTTATACTAAAACGATGTTCTAAATCGGAACCTGTTGCAACGTCACTCCCTCATTTCCATCACCAGTACCTTTATATAACTGCCACCGTTTATGGAGAACTCTAGCCGATTTTCGTAATCTAAGTGTCACCCGCTGAAACACTGCTAAGCATCTAAAGAAACATAAATTGTCAGTATATGGTTTAGAATTCCAATCATACTGTAATGCGTAAATGGCTTTGTTGTTCCTTATATGTTCAGGCAGCTCATCTAAACAACAACCAATCGGATGTTCGTGAATTTGAAAGAGGTAGAATGAAGTGCTTGGAATCTCTAAATCTGCTCTTTTGTTGATTAGTGCAGGAGTATCTAGAACACAGGCGTTGTTGCAGCTGGCGTGGAAGAATTTTAAAGAATGTGTCTCTCTGTGTCGCAAGATAGAGTGATGGGAATAGTTGATTTTGAAACGCAATTTCTGTTTTTCAAATATGTCCATGAGCAGATCACCCCAGTTTGGCTTGTGCGCTCTAACAGAAGGATGGAAAATGTATAGATGGATACATGTTTGCTTATGATCACGTGCGTTTTGATGGGTCTCCATTTAGCAGTGTATATATGTCTGACATCATGTGGAAGAATATCTAAAGTATCCTCTTGAGTGGGAAGTCTCACTCTTTTTGCAAAACTGCTGGTCTTGTCGCTCGAAGTGGCAGGTCTTTTGCGTGATGAAGAAGAAAAAGTAGTAGGAGTCTGTATACATGCTGCTCATGCAGGTAGGGTCGTCGATGAATGCAACTGTCGCATGTGGGTCTTTAAATTATCTGTCCTCGAAAATTGTTTACCACACACACCACATACGTGTTGATTTAATGTGTGTGCTACTTCCTTGTGTCTTTTTAGATTACCGACTCTAGTAAAACACTACAAACTGTATTAGATAATGCATCGATACTCGTAACTGCAGGTGCCATCAGGGTGAGTGGTATTGACACAGGTAGTGATGCTGCATGGCTGGTTTCTATATGTTTTTTTTTCAGATTGCTGGCTCGTGTAAATGTGCAATCGCATTCGGAGCACCTATGAGAGAGGTTTCTATGAACACTCCCAACGTGTCTAGTTAGCGAGCTGAGCCTGGAGAATACACGCCCACATGTAGGACACTCGTATCGTTGACCAGACATCGTTTTCTTTTCGACTACCTCTGCAAGAGAGAGAGAGAGAAAAAATATATATATGGTTATAAAACAACTAACTAGACTAAGTCAAAACAATTCCCTAACGGGAAGAGCGACAACATTATAGCGCCATGGACAATAGTGAACAGATTATTTTACAAAAAACCGATAGCAAGGTTAGAATGTGTTTTCTTATTCTGCTCTCCAGCGCTTATCTCTTAAGATACCGTTAAGATACTCTAACCTGTTTTTAAATTTTATATTAATTTAGGTGACGTTTGCCGAAGAGTTGATGACAGTTCATCCTTTGGATGATCTTACAGACGATAAATGTTCAACGTGGATGAAATTTGCCTGTGACAGGTACAGATTTGCGGGAAGAATAGCAGCCTTGGCTCTAGTTATAGAGCCTATTCTCCGACCTTTGCACCGCGCAATAAGTTTTACACACATCGCCGTGCTAACGTCAAAGTCAGAATAAATGGCGTCTCTTAAAAAATCGAGAAGGAAACGAGCGCCATACTTAGGATGTAATATTTAAAACGAACAGCACCGCAATTTCTAAAACTATGAAACGTGCGATAGACCTAATATCCACCAATCAATTCCATACTATAATTGAGACACTACCCATCATACCCACCGTCGATGACCATTTACGACTTATAATAAAGAAAATATTTCCAGATGGTGGTTTACAACTGGGGTAGAATAATCGCTGTGCATGCCCTAGTTTTTCGCCTAACAAAAAACCTACGCGACTTCCTTTATGATTCTGACGTGGACGTTAGACTCGTGATATAACGATTTGCACATGATTACCAACAGCATCGTAAAAAAAACTGTACCATAGATATTCTCGCAGGGCGGATATTGTTCATTAAAAATATTTGCAAAACATATATAACGAAAATATAATAAAACGTGCATTCATTAATGAAAAGTGTCTGTTTTTTTCTTTATATATACATTTTAAATAGATCTTGTGATGTGTCCAAATAATAACAATACCATACAACGGCAAGATGAAGCACGACATGAAATAAAATATGAAAACGCGTGAGTTTTAAAAAATGTTTTATTGTTTAATACACCGAAAATACGACATCTGTGACGACATCAATAATCTTTAATGACAGTTACAGTTACAAATGGTCCGCTGTAAACAAGCGAGCGTGAAATTCTTATATCTCGACATTAGCAGTCCATGTCTGGTATTTTATTTTAAACAAATGTCAATACTCGGCGGTTATGGAGGCAGCCTCCAGGAAATATGAATCAAAATAACCGTCATGAAAATTGCTATCTATCGATGGCCAATATGCTAATTGGCTTGGTCCTCGAAGCGCGTCTACCGGTGGCGTTTTCAGATTCGTGGCTTGCACTCTGTCATATTCCGCTAGCACATCATCGGCCATAGCTACCAAGTCTTCAAAAGCGCGTCGGTTTAACGTGATGCCGGTTTTGGTGAGAAATTTCTTGGTCGAATCCCCGAAAAATCTACGAATGTGTATTAAAGGTGCTCCGTTATACGCTGAAACAGGAATGGCTTTGTCACCGTCGTCTAAAGGTTTAATAAACTCACCCTGGCAAATCGTGTACACGATGTTAGTAGCAGAAGACATTGTGAATTTTTACTGGCGTAGAAAGCACAAAACTCGACAAATGGAATGATAAATGGGAGCTGCGCTCGATTTATATACACCACGTACCAGAATCTATTTATAGAAAATGATGTCATTGCTATCTTTAACCGCTGATGTCATTGCTATTTTAAGCCACTGACGTCATTACTATTTTTAGCCAATGACGTCACTGTTATAGAATTTTTTATTTTCCGCCAAAAGTTTTAGTACGAGTAGGCGATACACGATTCGATCGTTTATGAGTTGTCTGGTGGATGAGGTAAACGGCATTAAGGCTCTTTGCATTGATCCACCTCGATCTTAATCAGTAGTATATACACAGTTTACAGTCCACACGCGTTACTGACCAGGTCTTGATACTGGCGCGTGTTGTAGATTAGAGGTCTGTTCGTATTCCTCTGGATAAAGTTGATGATCTCAGTATGCCTGGGAGAAAAAACTCGAAACTGTCGAAATACTTAAACCGACCAACACCGTTGTAGTGGAGGGCTACCCAGTGAGATCCGGGTCTCTAACTCGGATCGGTATTGATCACGAAGGCTGCGGTTTCAGTGGGATCGATATGTCGGAGTAACCGATCGCAAGCCACTACATTAACAATGGAACAACGCCTCACAAAAAAGTCGGACATAAGCACGTTGAGAATATCCTTCGTGTTCATTGTCGACGTGTTTACGCTGTGTAATATGTAAGAACCTGTCTCGTTTTAGAGATCTCCAGCACGGAATCCAGTTCTGCGTAAACTAGGACATGTATAGGAATAGGCGTAACCGTTGCAAATTTGAGCTCAATGGCGATGGGCCCTGCTCTTGCCAGTTCAAATTGTTCGGCATTCAAAAGACTAGATCTGAGATAAAAGGCAAAAAGCGTGCAGGCGTATTTAAAGTCCTAATACATCTATTCCGTTACCAGCGTCTGTTCCCACAAGACCCAACGCCAGCATGGACTTGAAGTAGGCGCGAGCTTACTGACTGCGGTCAAATTCAGTAGATAGAGGTATACCCCAAATATTGTGACCGGCGACAGTGACATTCAAGTAGGTAAGACCACAGTTTTTAAAATTGAAGGGCTTAGTGTCGTAACTTCCGTTAAGGCAACCGAGTCCAGTAAGCCGATGACTAGTCGGGTTGGTGTTTAGTTCAGAAAAAGGTTGTCTTGGGAATGAGATAACATGCCTTTAGGAATGGCAAATGTTTTAATCAAAACTCTTTTCATGGGGTATCGCGCATTGCCTCGTAAGAGAGCCTTTTTGTGAGCCAGCGGGATGGCTGGATTAACTGAAGCTTTCCTCACCAACAGGGCGGCGTAAGTGATGCCACTTTTATAACCGACTGTTTTGTCGTGAGCAATGATGTTAAAAACGTTCATTAAGAGGGTCAACTTAATTTTCACGTCAACCCTGTTTAGCATGTAATGCTCCTGAGCAAAAATATCAAGTGAAGTCGACCTATCATATCCAGCTCATGGCTACATTGGGCCAGATTTCGCCGCGCTTTCAGACCCACATTCGCATCTCCGTGGGTGTCATCCGCGTGTTTGGAAGTGTCGGTGTAGAAGAGTGCACTCGTGAAATAACCTTTCTTAGACACCTTGCTATGGTAGAGAGTGGCTTCTAGGTATGCTCAAAAAGTGTAGGTGTTTTCAGAAGCTGAAATCAAAGTATTGTTGAGAGATACGTAGAGTTGCGAGATTAGACTGTGCAGGTAATAGTTCACGGAGGCCACGTCGGCATAAGCCCGTAAATTGTCACCGTTGGACAACGTAATTTTTGCTCTCATATGCAGATACGTGTTTAAAAAATTGACGTATTCATCCGAATTTCCGCTGATGAAAAATTCTATAGGGGCACCAGATTTAAGAGATGCCAAGGGTCCAACTTCGACAATTTGGCCAGAATCAACAGCTGTCTGAGTCGGTGGAACGTTAAACAAATCTAGTCCAGAGTGGAAACATTCGCAAGACTTGGGGTGTACTAGAGCCATATTGCTTAACCGAATATGTCCGAATACTTTGTCCTCATAGCCTTCATGTGCACGGAATGAGAGCGAGCGCGTCGCTTCGCCGTTTTTATTCTTTTTGCCCCAGTGGGTATCCCGGGTGGAGCCACCCGACCCCCGTTTTTTCCTTCTGCTACCGCTACCGGTTTGTTGGCCTGTGTTATCACCGGTCAGATATTCGATGGCTCCCTGAATTAAACGCTGACCGGATTCCTTGGCTATTTCTTTAAATGTCTCTCCAATGTTTCTTACCGCCAATGTTGTTCAACCTGTAGCCCCGTGCCGACACCTTCTCTGAGTAAGGCCTTACCGCCGGTTTTTAACCACGGTAAAATTGCTCTTCCGATGCCTCTAAAAAAACTATGGATTTAGCGCCCTCGTTGATTTCTACCTCCGACAAATATCGGGAGGCCGTGACCAGCTTCATTATAGCAACACTCTTCGTATAACTTATAATTTCGATGAAGCGGCGTGTGTCTCACCATTATTCCATCTCGAAGTGATTCAGCGCTCTGAAATACAACGTTAGTGCCAACGTTCCAGCTGTAAATGGGATCGCAACTCCCCTGTCGTTAGTTAAAAGAATTTCTAATCTGTCGAACGAGAACCTGCTGACATAGTGCGGTTTGTCGTAGATGCGAAATATGGATGTGGTGGTTTTCTCCAGAATAGGAACTGTCCTCAGTACCAGGACATCCGCGACCACTCTGGGTGATACGAGATCGCAATAGACGTACACGTTGCTAGTTTGCACTTCCAAATGTATTTCTTTATCGCTGTGCAGGGCTACGCTAACGTCTGTCACGTGATTCGATGAGAAGCTTAAGATGCTTTTCAATTCCTCGCTTATGGTAACCGAGGCTCCTTGTTCAGCGACCTTAAAGTTGGCCTTATTTTAATTTCTTTTATTTAAAAATCTCAAATTGACGCCGGGTGTTTTTTTCCAATGTGAGTTTATTTAAAGCATCGATAAAGTTATCCGCTGTCTTGTATAACCCCGGCGCCAGTTCCATTGTTAATGCTGTGTTATCAGAGGTTTTTTCTCCGTTGGTCGAGGTTTCGTAACGGATCCAGATATCGCGGGTAAGACGTTGAAATAAGTGTTTGGAAACTGTATCTCGACCAACCCGACTTCGTAGTTTGCATTCAAATCGATAGTTTGAGGGAGTTTGACGAAGAAGTTCCCGGGACTATTTTCAGGATGAATTTACATCGACCAGTTGCTGGGGGCTCTGATGTAAAAACTCATGTTCTCTAACGACGTGGCTCGAGTCTGGGGTTAGGCAGCATGTATCCCAGACAACTACTTAGGAGCGCGATCCAAATTTTTCCGTCCTCACCCTCACCGTTTCCACCCGTCAGATTAAATAAAACCACACCGATGACCGCATATATAATGATAATTTGGCGGAGAAAAACGATTTCCATTCTCGGGAGCAGTTTATCGAAAACAGGCCAGAGAGAGGCTCTGCTATCGTGACTGGTCCGTTCGTCGTTCTTCTTTTCTTCTCTTTCAACTACGGTACTCAGAAAGGTTTGCACGTGTTCCTCCGCCTCCATTTCACCAGTCTCTGTATCTGAATACTTGATCGCTTAAAATCCAATTGTTGAATGATAAGTTGTAACCGTACCACATGACTAAGGACTCCTTTTTTCACACCAACTTTCCTGTCTTCTAAGATGTTTTCTATTCGGTACACCTGTTTATCTCCCACTTTCTGAAGCTCTTCTGTATAAAACGACCCTTTCAACTCTTCACCAAAACCACCTTTCACAACGTAGGTTACATGGTTAGTGTTTTTCTTTGCACGACTGATTGTAAACAGTTCTTCTGTCCAAGATGGTGTATTCCCATTTTTTAAAATTATCTCTGGCTTGAGCTATCCTAACTAGATTACCTTCTTTATAATGTTTTATTGAGTTATTGAAATATTTGCGGGTCATCATCATTGCACTCCGAACATGTCCATAGGTGCTCAGATCCCCTCCTTAGCAATTCTCTCAGTGTCCAGCGACTGACGACTCAAGTTTTATGTTGGTTGATAGTCTTCTTATACGGCCACTAAGTGTCCCATTTCTGGCTGTGCCCAACTTAACTCCCATTTCCATCATCCGAAGAAGTGACGTGGATCTGTGTTTGTCGAAGTCATGTGCTCTTCCCACATCTCGGAGAGCATTGATGATGCCCGCCCGATCCATTGGTTGCCCGTCCTCAACAACAGCGCAGCTAGCCAACCTGTCCGCCCTTTCATTTCCCCGTACTCCCGCATGTCCAGGGACATAGACATAGGTGACCTTACGTATTTTGGATTTTTGCAACGACTCTACCCATTGCATGCGTACAGAGCCCGCCTCCACTTTTTTATCATGCTCATCGAATCACTCAGTATACATGCGTGGGTGTAGTCTTGTGACTCTAATCATTTGAATGACTTGGTCACTGCCATCGCCTCCATTGTCATGCTACTCGTGGTCACGACGTATGCACCATTGTCTTCGTAGACTATTCTGCCTGCTGAGCGTGCAGTAAATGCCCATGCACTTCTTTGGTGTCGTCTTACAGATCCGTCTGTATAGATGACTGCATCTTTCTCATCTGTGTTATCGCAGATGAGACCGTTGACCTCATCATTAACCACGACCGGGTTCTGTTCCCTACTTTTCCTGTCGAGTGTGACAACACACGAGAAAGTCCCCTTGAATGACGCAGGCATCGGTATCCATTCCTCACCAACGCTGATATTGGTAAGCCCACAGACCTGTTTGATGACATCTTCTGCTCGGCCCACCCATGATTTGTCTCTTTTTAGCCTGTCACCTTTCTCTGTTTAGAGCACGTTGTGCAATATATTATTTATTATGTTTTTTGATCGCCAGTAAATATTTATTGTCTCTCTATAACAGAGACAGTTTATTATACAAAGTGTTCCAGACTTGTTCTTGATTGGCCAAGTTTACATGCACCGGCGCCATTTTAATACTCATGTGATACGAGTTATTGTAATTTCGGAGTAGGGCGGATAACGCATCTTCTTATCTCAATTTGTTCATTTTAGTAAAAAATGTCCACATTTCTTCTTTTAACGTGCGGTTAAATCGCTCCACGACGGCTGCCTTTATATCCTCGTTCTCCGTAGTGAAGAAATGAACTCCATTTTCTTTGAGAAACTTTAGGGAAGTTTTGTTGACGAATTTGGATCCCTTGTCTGTCTGAAGATTTATCGGTTTGCGCTCGTCAAATATTTCACTCACTGCCTCCACTAGATGTTTTGCAGTTTTCGACCGTATCGGAACTGACCACGCATACTTCGAAAAAACATCGATACACGTACCGACATACGAGTACCCGTCTTTGTATCTTCATAAATGTCTCAGATCGAGCAGATCAGCCTGGAACTGATAGGTCATACCACCCACGATGATGGGTCGTCTCTTAAATTTTCTAACAACGGTTTTTTGTAGAGTATAAGCATCATATCGACTAAACCACTCTTTAATCTTTGCAGAGCTTAGATTTGTACTACGCTGTAAACCATCCACACCCTCGTAGGCACCAGGTCGTTTCGAATCGTAGTAACGGCTTCTTAACATCGTATCTACTCCTTTGGCCATGTCTCCCAGTTTGGTGTCGGAATTTTAATTTTCCTTCTTCTCCTGCGTCTGTACGTGCCTGCAGATTCTTTGTGAACGGTTACTTTTGTTTTCGGCCTAGGCACGCTTGGCGCTGACTGAGGAATTTTTTCGTCCACTTCATCTTTAAGTACCGCGTTTTGTAATGATGTTGAAATCGAGTCGGAGGGTTCAGAGGCTGTTGGTACTTGTTTAATGTACACTACGCCTAGAGGTTTGTGTCTGTACTGATCGTGACGTTTCAGATACCGTTGGAATGTCTGCCTTTGTGGTGACATATCCTCTCTTTCCAGGACTCGTTGCATTTGCTTATCCAGATCTCCCACGCTGTCTTTTAGTGACTCGGGTGGCGTATACGAAGCTTGCTGGTGATTTACAGACTCTAGGAGTCGAGGATCGATCAAAACAATTTTCTTGGCCATCGTTCACACGCTCAGGATATCGCTCAGGATAACGAGAACTGGTTTAATCAAAGTACCGACAAATCCACCCTTTTGCAGAATATATTTTATCTTTTTCAGGGTCATCTTTTTCGAGCGAGAATCCTCAGGTCGTGTTTATGGCGCTGCAGTCGTCCCTTCTGAGTCGGTGTGAACCGAACGTTACCTTTTAACACGTTGTGGCAGCATTCGCACAGAGTTCCTATGAGATCAGGCGATGCTGATTTCATCACGTCCTTTACAGCAGGTGGTTTAGCCGAGCACAGAAAACGCAATATCTCATCGTGTCTTTTCACCGAATCGCCCATGTTCCTTACTTTGGGATGTAGACTTCCTGATGTTTTTAGGTAAGATATTGGTGCGGAGCCTTAGATGATCTGGTGTCTCTAGCCGAAAGTCAAGTAATAAATACCCTTGTGGAGCCGATGTCGCGTCTTTAAAACTTTCTTGCACATATGACACGCGACCCGGGTACATTTGTTTGGCCAGATTCGTAATCTGAGATCTGTCTCTTGGGTTTTTAAACAGAACTATATAATGACTGTTGAGACTTATCGTTCTCTGTTCCTTATTTTTGCTAAAGATATTCTGTACTATATACACGACGCTTATATTTCTATGATGACTTCCCTTGGTAAATAGTTTCGTGACCCTATCGTCAATTTCGTCCATCAGATCGTCTATGACCACCAGACGTCTTCTATCTCCTCGCCATTGCTCCATGTCGGGTAGCCCTTCGTTAAACTGAACACCATTCATCGTTTCGTACATCGGTTGCCACTCTCCATAACAGTAAATTATTTCTTCAGGCGCGAGACTGACCATTTCTGACACGTGTTCGATACATTTTTTAACAAACACACTTTTTCCCGCACCCCGTCGGCCCTGCAACTAACGCCGTAAGAGGATATTTCCAGATTGAATCCATAACTAGTAATGATTACGTTGTTTAGTTTGTCTCTGTATTTATTGTACATTTTCCAAAGGGAAAATAAAAAAGACAAGAAAAAAATATATATATAAGAAGACAAAAATATGTACTCGGTTGAACGTTTACACGGTAATGTTATTTATAAAATAACTGTTTTAGTATAAAAACCGTTTTAAAATTATGCATATTTTGATATAAACCACGTTTAAATAGTTAAATTAATAGTTTAAAAATAGCCACCAACTATCAAGGAGGGATCAAGTGATCATACTTCGCCTACGTACTGGCCACAATAGAATGAGAAATCACATGTTCACCAAATTCAAAATAGGTACGACCAGCCTATGCCACTGTACACTGGACAATATGACTACAAAACATGTTCGACAGGATTGCCCCAGTACACAGTCTTGAGAAGAGCAACGTGGTCTACACCCACCTCCCTGAAAGAGAAACTATATGGGGCAATCGAATCACTCAAACAGACAGCTGACTTCCTGAGAGAGTCTTCAATCTTACTCTGATTGAGTCTTGATCGCAGAGAGAGAGAGAGAGAGATAATGGAAAAGAGCAATGGAGCCATTAAAAGAATTGAACATGCAAAAAAATTGTCTTATAGGCATAATCTTATACAGAAGCTACTGTCACGTCAAAAGACTCATGACGTTCGAAAGAACACTATTGGACGGTATGGTTCTAGGTAGAAGTGTGGCAGTACGTGACTTGTCTTGATCCTTTATGGGCTTTGGCGCGTTAGTATGACGTCATCTTGATGAACTTGACAGACGGGATGAAAAATAAACTATAGTGTAGTGCTTAGAAGTTACGGATATTATTGTTAGACTCAGGAATTCGGATCCCATTGAGTCAATCAGGTTAAAGAACAGAATGTTATTAAGCCCGACCCGATGTTTGAGAAAAAGAGACCGACAAATCAAAATTACTAAAAGAACACTGAGGCGAAAGGCAACAACAACATTAGTTCCCTCGCCGAGATTGAGCAAATCGCACATAACAGAACCGTGTGACGAAACACAATGCAGGTCCTGCGCAAGGTCTGACACTTAAAAGATCATCGGAGATAAGAGTCTAGAATTTCTCCCCAATTGCTATCTTTCGGCTTCAAAGGATTAAAAATAGATGTTTAAGAACGGACAAGGAATATTTGTTGCGCAATTCCCGGCCATAACCTTATTAAATGAGAGTTCTCACGATTTAGTACATTTGATAGAAAGGACGCCTGTATAAAACCAAATAGTACACAGATATAAGACACATCAGCCTACAAAGAGTAATCTTGGAAGAGAAAATACAGGGTAAAAGAGGCAGACCAAGACTAACATGGACAAGTCAACCAATGACAATTTGCACCATCAAAGCAGGAAACAGAGCGGAATGACGCTCCATGGTAGCCAACCTGAGTAGGGAGACGCTCAATGAATGAGAGAATTTCTCACGCCAGTTCTTCCTATCAATTCCAATGTTGATTTTTTAAAAAAGATAGAAATCATGAACATCGCAAAAGAAACACAGTGCATTAACATAACGATAGAGAGCAAACATTTAAACAAGTGAAGGAATTTTAATATCTCGGAAGCCTAGTGACAAACGAGGGAGCCGCGATAGCTCAGTGGTTAGTGAACTGAACTACAAGGGACAAGGGGTAGGGTTCGATCCCAACCGACGGCTTTCGGGTTCACCTAGTCTTAAATGCGTACAGGATTTTTTTTGGGGAAAGTTAAGCGGCACGGGCGTAATACCGACCACATTACCCCAAAAATCATGTCTATAAAAGGTCTATAAAATGTATGGTTACTAACACCATATTCCCTATACGCCACTTTGCGTGACGAGGGAACTTTACTTTTTTTTACTTTACTAGTGAACAACGGGGAGCCGCGATAGCTCAGCGGTTAGTGAACTGGACTAGAAAGGACAAGAGGTAGGGTTCGATCCCAACCGACGGCTTCCGGTTCACACAGCCTTAATGGGTACTGGGTTTTTTTCTGGGAAAGTAAAGTGGCACTGGCGTAATACCGACTACATTACACGCAACCCGGGTACATTTGTTTGGCCAGATGCGGAATCTGAGATTCGTCTCTTGAGTTTTTAAACAGAACTATGTAATGACTGTTGAGACTTATCGTTCTCTGTTCCTTATTTTTGCTAAAGATATTCTGTACTATATACACGACGCTTATATTTCTATGATGACTTCTCTTGGTAAATAGTTTCGTGACCCTATCGTCAATTTCGTCCATCAGATCGTCTATGACCACCAGACGTCTCCTATCTCCTCGCCATTGCTCCATGTCGGGTAGCTCTTCGTTAAACTGAACACCCTTCATCGTTTCGTACATCGGTTGCCACTCTCCATAACAGTAAATTATTTCCTCAGGCGCGGGACTGACCATTTCTGACACGTGTTCGATAAATTTTTTAACAAACACACTTTTCCCGCACCCCGTCGGCCCTGCGACTAACGCCGTAAGCGGATATTTCCAGATTGAATCCATAACTAGTAATGATTACGTTGTTTAGTTTGTCTCTGTATTTATTGTACATTTTCCAAAAGTACAAAGGGAAAATACAAAAGACAAGAAAAAAAATATATAAGAAGACAAAATATGTACTTGGTTGAACGTTTATACTGTAATGTTATTTATAAAATAACTGTTTTAGTATAAAAACCGTTTTAAAATTACGCATATTTTTATATAAACTACGTTTAAATAGGACTAAAACTAACCGTTTCGCCTTCTTTTTGTCTTTCAGCGTTGTCAATAATCATCGAACTGTAAAAGATATTAGAGTCTGGTGATTTTTATCATATAGTACTAAAATAGTTTTAGATAGACAGCGAACTAACGTGAATAATCTATGAACATACAGCTGTACACGCACAAACAGACAAAAAGAGAGAGCGAGAGAGAGTGAGAGAGACAAATATACCTTAGTTGCGAAGCTGACACCACGAAAATGAAAATCAACTTGTTATACAACAAACTATATCTTGTTTGGTGTATTCGCGTGTCTTGTGATGAAAGATTTAAAAATAAATAACATATTTTGTATATTTTTAAAATTAGTAATAAATTACTTGTTTATTTTGTAACGCGTCTGTGTGTTAAAGTTCACATTTTTTTAGTCCATTCAGAATTAAAGCGAATGCGATAAGTATCGCCGCCACGCGAGAGAGCTATTATATTAATTACCTGGGCGACGCGGGGGAACAAAAGCCTTTCGATCAATGCGGGTTATAGGCAGATTCAATCTTTGGCTGCCGTTCTATTTATTGGTTACTGTTGATATCGGGTATTTAATTTAGATTAGACAGGTTTAGCTTCATTTAGTTACAACTGAGCTGTATAGTCGCCTTATTGTTTTTTAAAGAAACGAAAGATTAAACATATAAATACTCGTAAAATTATCTTTACGACTCCAAACTCGACTATATATGAACTAGAAATAATCTAACCATCACTGTAATGTGTCGTTCTATCTGATAATAATTCCCAGTTTAAAAACGATTATTGAGATGAGGAAAAAGAAAACTGTTTGGGACTTACCCCTATCGCGTCGGTTTCTTCGTCTATCACCTTACCATGACGTACTGTATAAGATGTAGCGGTTTTAAGGTGTGCACCATACGAACGGTCGGTCATTTTACATTAGTGTACGAGGGGCAGCCCTTGCTAGCATATTTAGTAAGACTCTGTAGTTGGAATTATTTTACACATGAGCGATGCATGGCATATTCATGCAAATATCGACCTAAGACATCCGACATTGTTTCTATGCCCCGTTATTAAAATACCGTCGCTCAACTATGATTATCTGTAATATTCATTTTACTACCACTATAGGGTAGACCTCTTAGTTATACAACACTTATGCGTCACTTTTACTAATAACATTAACGATTAGTTATGACTATCATATAGGTACAGATGTTTCTGGAGTTCTCCTTTTGGGGCCGATTCTTTTATTGGTGGATTATTCGGGGATTGGGAAAAATTTAAATACTTCTCTGACGAAAAGGATACGACACTGTGGACTCTATTTCGTAACAGTTTTGCTCTGTGACCGTTAAGAGAATTACCGAACACGTTCCATATGTTATGTAATTAATTTTTTATGTTTCCACTAATAAAACTATGATAATAAGCACACCTTGTTATGTATTTTAAGCAATATTTCAACTTACCTGTATTCTTTTAATGTTGGTGTTTTAAAGTTTGCCCCACCTTGCTTCTCCGGCGGTGTTTCAGTGTAACAGTATCTGCTATTAGATTTACAGCTCTGGTAGGATAATATCAGTGAGGCTTTGCTGTTGGATTTACAGATCTGGACACTTATCAATTGCTATATATTAAGGTGTTACTATTGGTTAGTGTTTCCTGGCTGGCTACCTTGTGACAAATGACCTATGTTAGTCGAATTAATATATTAAATCGCGTATTCGATTGTTTTAGATCACACCCAGCGGACTCTCGCGCGTACAAAAAAATGCGATACTTGTACGAACGATGTTCATTGATTCATGTCCTACTCACCCATGAGTGGAAGATATTGAGCTGCCGGTTCATGGCGTCAGCGAGAGTACCCAATAAATCCTTGAATATGGTCTTAATTTTCGTAACTATTGAACTTGACTCTTTAAGGATATATTAAAGTATTTTTAAAAAGAAGATAGTGTGTACATTATTGTCTGTTAACCCGCTCCTTCGTTTATGTGCAAAATGCTTCCGGTGATTTTGTGGGCGTGGCTATAGAGTTTTAGCGGGAAAAATAACTCCGCGCTTATTGATAACTGTAAAAAAAAGGGCGGGAGACCGTGTCCATTACTCATTAACCAATCTACTCTTTAATTAGGAGAGGAGGGGGTAGGGGTGTTTGGTGGTCGTCTAACAACCAAGACTAATAAACCAACTCAACAACCTACGTCACCTTACTACAACTATGAGGTCAGCTAACATTCTTTGCACCAGGCAACGGCTGCTCCTGAAACTAGATTAATTTTTATATTTCTTTATATTGCACGAAATTAATTCTTATATATCCCAACTTCTGGAAACGCATTATTCTTGCCAAGACAATACTACTCACTAGCACATATAACTTCTGTGCATAACATGTATCGACAACTATTCTCATGATATATGTCTGTTCCTAGCTTTTATTTTCTTAATAAACATTTATCTCTTTAGCGACCCGAAATATCTACCTATATAACTTCTTCCATTGAAATAAATCTTCTGGATAATTTTTTACTAAAACAATACTGAATGTTTCTCTAAGCTTCAAATCCCAAGTAAATTCTCTTGTTGGTCCTGTCTCAATTTTAACTACTGAAAGTTAACTACTGCTTCTTTATAACCTAGACCCCAAAAATTGGTTCATCCAATGTTTGTTTCCACCCAATTTTAGTTTCGCCACGTTTCTTGCCTAATTTATCTTATCTGCTTTGGAGATAAGGTAGGTAAAAATTTGGTTCCGCTTTGTTTCCTTAATCGCGTGCAAACGTTTATAACCTCAAAAGCAAGTTAGAACCAAATTTTGATGGGTAGATTATGCGTTACCTGACCTTGATATAATGAGAGGTTATCATATCTGTTTACTTGTCTTTCGTTTCGTGCATTATCAGCATCTTGTATCAATATAACACACTTCATTTATTAACTCCACACCGAAAACGTGATGTGGGTGCGGGAATCGTTCAGGTCTATGTTTACTATAAGAATATTCTTGATAATAGTATTCAGTCTGACATTAGCAACAATGGATCTCGGCTGGTTACTATTACACAACCAGCTACACATGTAGTCCATCATTCTATTAAAACGTTGCGATCGCTAATATCTAATTGAGGTGTCGGTATCTCTGGTACTATTGGGTTCTCCTAGACAACTAGTTTACGGAATCTCGAATTTTTTCCAAATTTAAAATAAATCGTCATTCTTCAATTTAGGCCCCTAAGCCATTGGCACCAAGCCCATAGTTTTTATACCACTTGGTGTTCTCCTAGAAGATTTCAGCCCTGCTTTACCCGCCATGAAAAGAGCACATGGTGAGCTTAAGTTAATCTATGTCGCAATTTACAGAAAACTACTATATTTTCGCTTTCGGTTTGATGTCTTTAATTTAAACCAGAAATCTGCATTCCGTCTCCTGTCTGTGCTACTTGGCCAGATTGGATAGCTTGTTCTCAAGAAATTAGGTGGAGAAAGGACTGTCCTGATTCGTGCCAACAGTCGGCAGTAGGATGCTTACTCGTGTAAGTTGATTTACCATAGGGCATTTATTCTTCCCGTCTCCATATTGGAGAAAGTTGCAAAAATTATAGTACAGTGTTTGCATTGTTGCTACATTGACAGACAGTTATTGTTTTATTTATAACGCCGTCGTCATCTTGGCTTTTGACCTTCTTGTCATTAACATTATTCTGTATAGTGACCTTCAGCCCGACGCCACTTTATTTGCTACCAAACATTTAACTTGTGTAATCTAGAGTATGTCAACAATAGGCCATAAGTGATAAGGCGCCATCAACAACTTCTGACTTGTAAACCCTTTGTCTTCATTAACAATAATAATCACAATAATAAAAAAAACAACTTGGCTTTAATAAACGCTGCGAGAACACAAGGGTCGACGAAGAAAAAAATGGGTTGATGGAATTTTTTTTCTTTTTGCGTTCGCCAGCTGTTTACCTCTGACGACGTCCCTAGAGACTATGAACTGAATTTGCGTGTTAGTTCTTTTTTCCCTGGCAGCCGTGTGTACAGGCATCCCTCACCGCACAGGTAGATAACTCCGCCTTCGGAGGTACTCATATTTTTTCAGTCCATTAGTAATTGATATTTTAAGCCTGGCCTTGCTGCTGAGACCAGAGGTGGTTGCCGCAGAGAGAAATCATAAATAAAAATAGCAACTGGTACAGCCAGGAATATTAGAAAGACTAGAAAACTTAAGAAAAGGAGAAGCTAATAGAAGAACAAAAAACCGCAAACGGTATCACCTCTCGGCGCTGAAAGGCAAATGTGGAAAGGGGAAAAAAACAGAAGACGGCAGCGATATTGAGTTTTGCGAAAAACTAAAATTTAAAAAAATAATTAGAAAAATTGCAATTATAGAAAAACTGTTTATTATATGAGCAGTGTGTCCTTGAACACTTATTCTTCATGTTTGCATACAACTGAAACATGGACACAGCAATAACATTAACATGCAGTAACAATGCAGAACTATGACATACATAGCAGAATTATGACCGCTTAAAAAACATAAATACGTAGACACATGGACGCTAGAATTACAAGAACATTTAATAAACATCAACACTGTCCATTTTACGTATACTGTGGCTGTATGGAGCATAAACATGGACATTCAAAATCGACTCCTTCATGGATGTGTAGAACAAAACCATGAACAATGCATATCGTACCTACTCTTCATGGTTGTATGGAAAAACATTGGATCAACCATTGTACATAATGACATTTGACCAACTGTTGTAGATACTAATATTCTGACTGTTGTACATATTGACTTTCTACTAACTGTTTGTTGTATATAATAATATTCCCCGATGAATGATAATATCGTATGACAGGGAACAGTTGGCTGTGTTCACTTTCTGCGCAGTTTCGCCTTATGTCTTTTGGCGTGTGCTGATACTGCTACGATGGGGACTACAGTTACCTTTCTTTGTTTGGGAGATGAGATATTAATTCAGATGATTACGTTGGCACGGGCGGTTGAGCAGTTATGGATTTTAATTTGTTTGCAGTGATACCGGGGCCTTCCATAACCAAATAACCAAATAATATTCCACAAACTGTTGAACTTGTCATTCAATCAACTATTGTACATAATGACGTTCGACCAACCATTATGGTTATGGAAGGCCACGGTATCACTGCAAACGAATTAAAATCCATAATTGCACAACCGTCCGTGTCAGTGGAATCGTCCGAATTACTAACTCATCTCCAAAACAAAGAATAGTAGCTGTAGTCCCCATCATAGCAGTCTCAGCACACGCCAAAAGACATAAGACGAAACCGCCCAGAAAGTGAACACAGCCAACTGTTCCCTGTCATACGATATCATCATTCATCGTAAACCATTGGAATATCGAAGCATGATCAACACGGATGATACACACAGCTCACGGTGTGCACAGAGCACAACTCAGTAGCTCCTTCAACTAGCCGGATGTGATGGACATGTGCGTGAGAAGGATCAAGATCAAGACATATTGTGCACATTGGTAATAACAATATTCTTATACGCCTAAGAAACATGGATCCTAACACAAAATTAAAAAAGCAAATGCAAGCCCCAAAGAAATGAGGTGTTACCATCAGAGACTTTGTATCTCAAACACAGACCCGACTTGATCGTGACCCAAATTGGTATAAATGTATAGCAACAGCAGATCGCTGAAACACAGGATAGATTGTCACTGGTCTACATGAAGAACTTCTGACAGCTGGTAAAGAAAACAAAAGACACATCAGGCTGGACAGAACATGGAAGGCATGGTTCCTGGCGACACATTAGGGGCTGATCAAGAAGAAGGTGGTTTTATAGACATCAAGGAGACCTTGAACATGCCAACAGAAGTAGTGGGGGATTTGGCTAGGGACAGAGATTCTTTCAGATGGGCTGTGGTGAATGTAATGTTCTGTGGGGGATTTGGCTAGAGACAGAGATTCTTTCAGATGGGCTGTGGTGAATGCAAAGTTCTGTGGGGGATTTGGCTAGGGACAGAGATTCTTTCAGATGGGCTGTGGTGAATGTAATGTTCTCTGAGAGATCTGGTTAGAGACAGAGATTCTTTCAAACGGACTGTGATGATCTGATCAAGACAATCTTACAAGGAAATGTGAAAGGTGGAAGATGAAGAGGTAGACAAAGGAAAAAAAGGCTTGATGGTATTAAAGACTGAACAAACCCAGACACACAACACATGAATAGAATGTATTGTGTACCAGTTTGGGATAGATAGACTACATATGGTGCAAGTTTGGCACAGAGTACATTTCTACATGAGAGGTATAGACCGTACATTCTGTAACAGTCTGGCATGGACAGGCTATATTCTGTAACTGTCTAAGGTGGACAGGCTATATTCTGTAACTGTCTAAGGTGGACAGGCTATATTCTGTAACTGTCTAAGGAAGACAGGCTATATTCTGTAACTGTCTAAGGAAGACAGGCTATATTCTGTAACTGTCTAAGGAAGACAGGCTATATTCTGTAACTGTCTAAGATGGACAGGCTAAGGTCGACCAACCATTGTACATAATGACCACCGACCAACCATTGTACATAATGACCACCGACCAACCATTGTACATAATGACATTCTACAAAATGCTGTACATCGATTTCTATGTTTAGATTTTTCGAAACATTTGGTTGTTTAGTTATGGAAGGCCCCGGTATCACTGCAAACGAATTAAAATCCATAATTGCTCAACCGCCCGTGCCAGCGTAATCATCCGAATAATATCTGATTTATATTTGTGTACAACAGCACAAAGAAATTAAGTGGAAAATACAAACAGATCAATGCCTTTATTAAAGATAAGAAAGGAAATCTGCTTAGTAATATAAGGGAACAAATGGAGAGATGAAAAGAGCACTTTGAAGAACTTTTGAACAGACCCGGCTCAAATAATCCTCCAGATATACTACCAGCAGAAGAAGAGTTACACGTTAACTGTGGAAAATCAAGCAAAGAAGAAATAATGAAAGCCATCAAACTATTAAAAAATGGTAAAGCAACAGAACCAGATGAAATTCTTTCTGAAACCATCAAAGCAGATATTAACACCTCTACCAAGATGTTACATAATCTATTAGATAAAATTTGGGAGAGGGATGAAATACCTAAAGACTGGAAAGAAGGTTATATGATTAAACTACCAAAGAAAAGAAGTGTACAGGAGTGCACAAATTATAGGGGAATTATGCTACTATCAGTGCCAGGAAAAATATTAAGCAGAATCATTTTGGAGAGACTAATAAAGGCTACAGAGAAACATTTGAGAGATGAACAAGCAAGTTTTAGGAAGAACGGATCATGTGCTGATCAAATAACTACTCTACGTATAATAGTTGAACAAAGTTTAGAACTAAAATGCCCACTTTATATTGGATTCATAGATTACTAATTGGCATTTGATAGTTTAGACATAAGAATGCTTTGGAAGTTGCTGAGTCATTGCGGAATCCCCATAAAGTTTATTAACCTGATAAAAACAATGTATGAAGAAACGAAATGTAGTGTGGTGCATGAAGGACAGCTTATAGAAGCATTTGAAATAAGAACAGGAGTAAGGCAGGGATGCCTTCTGTCTCCATTTCTCTTTTTACTGGCCATAGATTGGATTATGAAAATAACTCAAAACAACAGAAATGGGATCTAGTGGTCACTGATCAAACAACTTGATGATTTAGACTTTGCTGATGACATAGCATAACTTTGTGAACTTTGTTAATCTCAGACGGAAGATGTACAGAAGAAATGTCGAGATCGAAAGTTGTGGAGAGACATGATCACCTACACCAGTAGGCCCGGTACTTGATGATGATGATGATGACATAGCTCTCCTATCACACAGCCATCAACAGATGAAGGATAAAATGAGCATATTTGATGAGAAATCACAACTGCTAGGACTGAAGATTAATAGAGGTAAGACCAACATTATGATAATTAATGCAGTTGGCAATAACCAAATAAAATTAGGAGAAATACCTCTACCAGACGTACAATCTTACATATATCTGGGCAGTAATATAGATAAAGAGGGAGGAACAGAAAATGATACCAAAATAAGGATATCAAAAGCAAGAGGAGCTTTCGTTGCACTGGGAAACATGGAAATTCAAAGAAATTAGGTTAAATACAAAAATAAAAATGTTCAACTCAAATGTTAAGTCTGTCCTATCATGTGGCTGTGAAATATGTAGAAAAACAAAATTTACAATCCCGAAGATACAGACTTTCATTAATGGATGCTTACGCAGAATAAAATGATGGAAATGGCAGGACAAAATCGCTAACATAGAATTATGGAAATGTACCAGTCAAATACCAGTGGATAAAGAGATACAGCGAAGACGATGGCGCTGGATAGGACACATCCACGGAAGCCAACTGAGAGTACTACACAACAGGCCCTTTTTGGAATCCCAGGGAAAAGACAAATAACTCTTGGAAAAGAAAGATAGAAGCAGAGATGAAGGTGATGGGGAAGACTTGGAATGATCTTAAAAGAATGGCGAAAAACAGAACGAATTGGAAAGTGTTTGTTCAAGACCTATGCTCCACTGCTCCCAGTATAAAAATGAAGAAAAAGAAGAATTCTGATACGAAACATCCTCAAATATTCCTCGGCCGAACACACAACTCTATTGGGTCTTCAGGTGCTAAGAGAGCTTGAGTTTTTATTTGGAGTTCCTGTCCAATCTTAGGCACAGTTAAGTCGTTGAGTTCAAAGGAAACTGTCCTTAAGACATGGACAAGAGCTATCTTCAGCTCCAGATATGCCAGTCTCATTCCGAGGCACAGACGAGGGCCATAACCAAAAGGCATAAATGCCATTGGGTCCCGCTTTACTTTGTTTTCCTCCGTGAACCTGTCAGGATCGAACTTCTCAGGGTCTGGAAAGTATTTCGGGTGTTTGAGAACAAGAAAGATAGGGATCAAAACCCCGGCACCTTTAGGGATTGTAATTTTTCCGTATGTTCGGGTTTCCGCTGCAATTCTGCTCATGATTGGAGCTGGTGGGTACAGACGTAAAGTTTCGTTGATGACTTGTTCCATGTACTTGAGATCTTGCAGTTCCTCGTTGGTAGGAGAAACTCCAGAAACAACACGTTGGATTTCCTCGTAGACATTTTCCTACAAAATTAATTTAAAATTCAGATTAAAAAATAATATTTTACATGTGCAAAAAGAAAATTAAATTAGAAAGTGGGGAGTATTACAATCAAGAGGATGAAGAAACAGATAAAAATTACTAATAGTTTATTTTTAAAGCCTTCAATAATTCTGCTATAATTAGTATTGCGAAAAAACAACTTAATTTTCCTGTTTATTTTTTTGGTTCTGCCACGTTCAATTTTCTAGCAGTCATCACCATCATCGTCATCATCAAATACCTGCTGGCATAGGTGATCATGTCTCACAACTTTCGATCTCGACAGTTATTTATTATTTCTGTTGTTGAAATTCTGCCAAGCCAAATCTCTTAAGCTGTCTGGTATCTTTTCTATTTGTTTCCCTCTATCTCTTCTCCCTCAATTTTACCAGTTGTCACATTATATTCCAGCTGTTCCCTTCTCGTTGCTTAGCCAAAAATACAATGATTGTTTCTTCCTAATTTTGGAAATTAGCTCTCTTTTTGCTTTGCCTTCTGTCAGAACGTTTTCGTTACTCTTTTTGGCTGTCCATGGTATTCTCAACATTCTTCTATAAAACAAAATTTCTAAAGCCTTAAGTGATTTTCTTATCTGTTGTCCTATTGTCCATAATTTATATCCATATATTAAAACTGGCTCTACATAACATTTAAGTACTCTTTTTCTTGTTTCTATTGTCAAAAAATATACCAAATCATTTGACAAAGTAAAGCACCAAGAAATAATCAAAATTTTAGAAAGCATAAATGTAGACAGCAAAGATCTAAGAATAATAAAGAACATGTAAAAAAAAAGTAGAGTACCCCCGTCACGCCGAGTGGCGTATAGGGAATATGGTGTTAGTGACCTTAAATTTACAGACCATCGGCACAAGATTTTTGGGTAATGTGGTCGGTATTACGCCGTTGCCACTTTACTTTCCCAGAAAAAAAATCCGGTACCCATTTAAGGCTGGGTGAACCCGTAAGCCGTCGGTTGGGATCGAACCCTGCCTCTTGTCCTTTGTAGTCCAGTTCACTAACCACTAAGCTATCGCGGCTCCCAATAAAGAACATGTACTGGCAACAAACAGCGGCCATAAGAACTGGAAACCAATTGGGAATATTTCAAGAAATAAAACAGGGTGTTAGACAAGGTTGTGTGCTGTCACCAGATTTGTTTAATATTTATAGTGAGATTATTTTAAGATCCATAAGGGGCATGCCTGGAATAACAATTGGATGTCATAATATAAATAATCTAAGGTATGCTGATGATACAGTCTTAATCGCTAAGAGTGAAAATGAGTTACAAGAAATGTTGGACATTATAGTGAAAGAAAGCAAAAATAAAGGACTCAGCCTTAATAGTAAAAAGACAGAAATAATGGTAACAAAGAAAAAGACATCACCTCAGTGCAGAATAAAGACAAGTGGAACAGTATTAAAACAGGTAAATGAATTTAAATATTTGGGAACATTGTTAACCTCAGACGGAAGATGTACAAAAGAGGTGAGATGCAGAATGGTTCAGGCAAAAGTAACTTTCCAGAAAATGAGGAAGATACTGTACAATCCATTTTTGACAATGGAAACAAGAAAAAAGAGTTCTTAAATGTTATGTAGAGCCAGTCTTAACATATGGATGTGAATCATGGACAGCAGACAAGAAAATCACTGGAGTCTGTAAAAATGTGGTTTTACAGAAGAATGTTGAGAATACCACGGACAGCTAAGAAGAGTAATGAAAATGTTCTGAAAGAGGTCAAAGCAAAAAGAGAGCTAATTTACAATATTAGGAAGAAACAATCATCATTTTTTGGCCATGTAATGAGAAAAGAACAACTGGAATATATTGTAACAACTGGAAAAATTTAGGGACGAAGAGATAGAGGGAAGCAAATGAAAGAATATCAGACAACTTAAGAGAATGGCCTGGCAGTAGGTCAACAACAGAAATGAAAAAGAACTGTCGAGATCGAAAATTGTGGAGAGACATGTTCACCTACGCAGGTAGGGCCAGTACTTGATGATGATGATGATTGTCAAAGAAATGGATTGCACAGTATCTTTCTAATTTTTGGAGATTAACAATGTACCGGGATATTTAAATTCATTTACCTGTTTTAACATTGTTTCACTTGTTTTTATTGTACATTAGGGTGATGTCTTTTTCTTTGTTGTTACCATTACTTCTGTCCTTTAGCAATTAGGGCAAAAAAGGAGTTGTTTTTTTAAATTTTTGCTTTCCTTCACTAAAATGTCTAACATTTCTTGTAACTCATTGAGTTATTGAATTAATTGCGGGTCATCATCATTGCACTCTGAACATGTCCATAGATGCTCAGATGCCCCTGCTCAGCAAGTACCGCATTGTCCAGCTACTGAAGACTTCATTTATGTGTTAGTTGATGTCTTCTTACACGCCCACTAAGTTTCTTGTTTCTGGGTGTGGCAATCTTAACTGCCATCTATTTCGTCAGAAGAAGTGACGTAGATTCATTATTGTCGATGTGGACACTCTTCCCACATCTTGGAGGGCATTGATGATGTGCAGGCGCAGCTAGCCAGCCTGTCCGCTCTTTGACTGACCTCCGCAATGACCACGACGGAGTTCTATTCCCTACATTTCCTGTGGAATGTGACAATACACGAGAATGTCCCCTGAATGACGTGGGCATCGATATCCACTCATCACCAGCGTTGACATTGGTAAGCAGTCAGACCTGTTTAATGACATCTGCTGCTAGGCCCATGATTTGCCTATTTTTAGCCTGAAACCTTTCTCTGTGTTGAGTTCGTAGTGTAATGGATGCTCTTCCATTTTCACTCATTTTCACTCTTAGCAATTAAGAATGTATCGTCACCATACCTCAGATTATTAATATTATGGCCTCCAAATGTTATTCCATGCATGCTCCTTATGGATCTTCAAATAAGCTCACTATATACATTAAATAAATCTGGTGACAGCACACAACTGTGTCTAAGACCCTGTTTTATGTGTTGAAACATTCCAAATTGATTTCCAGTGCGTATGACCGCTGTTTGTTGCTAGTACATGTTCTGTATTATTCTCAGATCTTTGCTGTCTACGTTTATGCCTTCTAAAATTTTGATTATTTCTTGGTGCTTTACTTTGTCAAATTATTTGGTGTTAAGCTATGAAACAGGTATAAACTGTCTTCACCTCTATAGCTCTTTCTATAGAAGTACTAAAATGATACAGTGAAGTGAAACACTTCTATCTAAAACACACTTTGTCTGTTTTATCTTTGTGTGTGCATGTCTGTGTTAGTCACCTCTAGTGACTCGGGCAGATGGTGCTCGTAAACCTGGGAGGGCAGACCATCTAAGGGCAGAATCCCCTACAGAAAAAGACAATCTGCTGCCTTGCAGGAAGATTGGGGACAATCAAAGGCTAAGGAAAGCAAACCTGAATAAAAATGCTGGCTGAAATCGGATGCACTGGGCCACTGGCGCAGAACACAGTGCAACGTTTCAACGGGTGTTCAATCAGAGTGGATCTGGCAGACTCTAATTGTGATATTCGGACTGTGGGGGCGATCAACACACTTAACCTGACAGCTGACTTCATGTGAGAGTCTGGAATCCTACTCTGAATGAGTCCTGATCGCAGAGAGAGAGAGAGAGAGAGAGAGAAAAAACACACACACACACAGAAAAACTAATATAATGCCCACCGACAAAGCAAACCGATCAATCCAAAATCCATCAACAGCGAAGAACTTAAAATTGTGACAAACTATGAATATCTGGGATATGAAAGAACTAACAATAGAGGCCGCCAGAAAGAGATTAAAAGAAGACAAGCAATAGCGAAACAAAAATTAAATGCCATGCAGAACATATGGCTCAATAGTAATAAGGCAGTGAAATGAAAACTACTGAGAGAATCTCTCTTCCGGATAGCAATATACGGTTGTGAATCATGGACAATCTCAAAAAAACAGCAAAGAAGACAATTGTTTTATTCAAAACAAAATGTTGCAGAAAAATCCTTATATAATGACAAAGAGCAAAGACATATTAAAAGACATAAACATTGGAAAAGAAAACTAAGTTGTCTATAAGCAACATCTTACAAAGAAATTACAAAACAATGGCCACGTCAAAAAATACAATGGGTTGGAAAGAATAATAATGGAAGGCATAGTTCAAGGAGAACGAAATAGGGGCAGACAAAGTTGAAGGTTATTTCTGGAGATATCAAATAGACCTTCAACATGACAACAGAAGAAAGTGGGAGATTTGACTGAGATTCTCTCAGACGGACTGTGATGAAGTTCTGCAAAGGGCGCGCAATCTGATGATGATAATCAACTTGACACTAGCTAAATGAACTTTGTATGCGAAATATTAATGAAAGAACCCAGTGACATCTCGTGTGTGTCTCGGGAATAAAGCGTGTTAGCAGTCATAATTTATTGTAATCACTGGCACATTGATGGCTAATGTTGTTAGTATAACGTCAGGCTAGTTCCTTTCTCTGAAAAAGTTTTTAACCAAAAGAATCTTGAAATCAGTCGGTTGAGAGGAAAGGGGGGGGGGGGGGGGGGCGGGAATTAATCCGACACCTTGATCTTAGTGGATGGATTGTTAAATCGTTGTACCCCGATTTCTGCTACTTTTCTACACAAGTAAATATATCATTATAACACAGACGTGTTATAAATTATAATAGAAGTAGTGCCTTTGTTTGTTATTGAGTTATTGAGTTTTTTCGGGGCATCATCATTGCACTCCGAACATGTCCATAGGTGCTCAGATTCCCTCCTCAGCAATTCTCGCAGTGTCCAGCGACTGACGACTCCAGTTCTGTGTTGGTTGATAAGTCTTCTCACACGCCCACTAAGTTTCTCATTTCTGGCTGTGCCCATCTCTCTCTCTCTCTCTCTCTCTCTCTCTCTCTCTCTCTCTCTCTGCGATCAGGACTCAATCAGAGTAGGATTCCAGACTCTCACATGAAGTCAGCTGTCAGGTTAAGTGTGTTGATCACACAGACAGAACATCACAATTAGAGTATGCCAGATCCACTCTGATTGAACACCCGTTAAAACGTTGCATTGTGTTCTGCGCCAGTGGCCCAGTGCATCCGATTTCAGCCAGCATTTTATTCAGGTTTGCATTCCTTAGCCTTTGTCTCCAATCTTCCTGCAAGGCAGCAGATGATCTTTTCTGTAGGGGGATTCTGCCCTTAGATGGTCGGCCCTCCCAGGTTTACGAGCACCATCTGCCGAGTCACTAGAGGTGACTAACACAGACATGCACACACAAAGACATGAGATATGACTAACACTGACATGCACACAGCGATACGAGGCATGACTAACACTGACACACATCACGATCCATGACACATGACTAACATAAATATGCACATAAAGATATGAGATATGATTGACATAGCCATCACACACAAAGATATGACACATGCCTAACATAGACATGCACACAAAGATATGAGATATGACCAACATAGACATGCACACACAAAGATATGAGATGTGACTAACATAGCCAAGCACACACAGGGATATGAGATGTGACATACACAGACATATACACACAAAGATATGAGATATGACTAACATAAACATGCACACAAAGATATGAGATATCAATAACCCAAACATGCACGCACAAAGATATGACATATGACTAACACAGATACACACTAAGATATGAGATATGACTAAACACATACACACATAAAGATATGAGACATGATTAACATGGACACACCAAGATATGAGATATGACTAACATGACACACACCAAGATATGAGCCATGGCCAGCACACACACACACACACACACACACACACACACACACACACACACACACACACACACACACACACACACACACACGCTAAGATATGAGCCATGGCTAGCACAGAAACACATCAAGATATGAGCCATGGCTAGCACAGAAACACATCAAGAAGTGAACCATGTCCAGCGCAGAAACACATTAAGGTATCCATATTTTGGGTTTGTTGTAGTCGGCAGACTCTTCTTAACGTGGGAGTCATCGACATACGAGACGCAAACCCCGATTAACTGTTCACAGGTTTCGTTCAAACAGTTGTCCGGAGATTTGAGAGTGCCCATCTTAACTCCCATATCCATCATTCGAAGAAGTGACGTGGATCTGTGTTTATCGAAGTCCTGTGCTCTTCCCACATCTCGGAAGGCATTGATGATGTCCGCCTGATCCATTGGTTGACCGTCCTCAACAACAGCGCAGCGAGCCAAGCTGTCCGCTCTTTCATTTCCCCGTACTCCCGCATGTCCAGGGACGTAGACAAAGGTGACCTTACGTATTTTGGACTTCTGCAATGATACTACGCATTGCACGCGTACAGAGACGTCTCCACTTTTTTATCATGCTCATCGAATCACTCAATATACATGCGTGGGTGTAGTCTTGAGACTCTAACCATTTGAATGCCATGGTCACTGCCATCACTTCAGTTGTCATACTACTCGTGGTCATGACGTATGCACCACTGTCTTCTTTCATTATTCTGCCTGCCGAGCGTGCTGTAAATGCCCATGTACTTCTTTGGTGTCGTCTTACAGATCCGTCTGTATATATGACTGTATCTTTCTCATCGGTGTTATCGTAGATGAGACCGTTGACCTTCGAATTAACCACGACCACGACTTTGTTTGTGTCGGTTGCAACAAAGAAGTTGTCTCTGATCAAGCGTGCTAAGATATGCTTTCATCACAAATCTAATCCAGTACACGCTTTCTATCGTAAAGCAACTCCTTACAGAACCAGGCTTCTAAATCCAAAAGGGCGCCTGCTTGCTACTATTCTGGTGTATACGAGCTTTGGATAGTCACACCTGTCTGTGTTTTTATTGAAGTATCTTTCTTATTTTTCTACTACACTACAGCGTCGAGGGGAATTATAATCTGCGGTCTTTTGCTCTTGGATAGCTTTCTCCTGCAGTTATGTTTCCTATATTCCATCAATCCATCTTGTTCATAGTTGGCTTTTATGTCTGGTGCTCTCAATGTTTACTGAGGGCTCGTTGTTTAATGATTTGATAGTTGTGCCTCACATAGCCTAACCATTGTATCAGTTTTTTTTGTTTTCTCTACTCTATGATGGGAATTAACGGGAAAAAATAATAAAATATAACAAAGATAACTCTACACCCATTGATATAAAAAGAGGAGTAAGGCAGGGATGCATCCTATCACCAAGCTTGTTCAATCTAGACACTGAACAAAAACATCACAGAGATGCCAGGCCGACAAATTAATGGAAAGATAATCAATAACCTAAGATATGCTGTACTATACTACTAGCAGAAAATCCTAAAGATCTATAACAATTACTTAATGAAATAAACATGACAAGCAAAAAATATGGACTAGATATAAATATCAAAAAGACTAAAACTATATCATAAACATAGAAAAATATTCAAAACCCACAAGTGGATATCAAAATTGAATGAATAGACCTGGAGACAACTACAGAACTTCAGAAATACAACTATCTTGGACATACTATAACCAGTGATGGAAAATGTACAACTGAAATAAACAAAAGAATAGTAATGGCAGAAAGTAATTTTAATGTCATAAAGAACATACTAACATCAAAACAAATAACACCAGGGCTAAAACTAAGAATCGCAAAATGTTACATCTTCTCAATATTCTTATATGTTGCAGAAACATGGGCATTAGATAAGAAAACGGAACAGAGAATTGAAGCCTTTGAAATGTGGATATATAGAAGAATAGGTAGAATTGTATGGAAGGAAAAGAAAACAAACGATGAAGTCTTAAAACAACTAAAAATAAAAAGAGAACTACTAAGCACAATTCAAACAAGACAAATGCGATTTTTGGGCCATGTTAAAAGACACAACAGCCTACTTAAAGTAATCCTGGAGGGGAAAATACAAGGTAAAAGAGGCAGAGGCAGACCAAGACTAATATTGACGAGTAACATCAAAAGATGGACAAATCAGCCTATGACAACCTGCACCATCAAAGCAGGAGACAGAGCAGAATGGCATTCCATGGTAGCCAACCTTCTTTGCGAAGACGGCACTCGATGATGATGATGTTGACCTATGCTCTATGTTTAAGTTTACCAAATCTCGAAGCCGCTTTTCAGAGTCCGGAGTTTATCACTTCCTCAGGTGAGATATCGGCTGTGACCATGAAAAAATATGACATCGATTATAGGTTGATGTTAAAAATATAAGGTTACCTTCTTAAACGTTGGGAGCCGCTCTAGCTCAGTGGTTAGTCAACTGGACTACAAAGGACAAGAGGTCGGGTTCGATTCTAATAGACGGCCCGTTTCACCCAGCCTTAAATGCTTACCGGAGTGTTTCTGGGAAAGGAAAGCGGCACGGGCGTAATACCGACCACATTACCCCAAAAATCATGTGCTGAAGGTCTGTAAAATTTATGGTCACTAACACCATATTTCCTGTACGCCACTTCACGTGACGGGGCTCTTTAATTTTTTTCCTAAACGTTTGAATCTGTAAGAACAGATAAAGCGTCATCATCAACTGTTTGTTTCCTTCTTCGTTTCGCCCCACCACCAGTCTCGCCGCTCGATGTGGTAGGTCATTGTGAGCGGCCGATGAAGAAGTAAGAGTCTGTATGGCAGTGGCGTATTCTCTACGTTGCCGCAGCTACCGCCGGTAGCCTTGAAAATATTAACGAAAAACAAAAGAAAATGATAATTTATTATATTTTTTTGTATAATTCATTACAAAAATTCGAATATTCTATTACACATTTATTAGGCCAATATGATTTATTTACTTTGATTTGCATTTATTAAAGCACGGTTTTCCTCTTGCAACTATAACGTTTGTGAATTAAACCGAAACAGCCCCACGAGAGATTGAAACCTCTAGTAACTAGCGGTACATTTCTCACCGATCGGAACGAGGAAATTCACGACATCGACATTCAAAATAGGAAGCGAAAATTATACAGCTAAACTACCTCTACACTAATGCGGTTTCATGGGTTATTTTTAGCTCTAGCAATTTAGAAGCATCAGAAAGTGAAAGTGAAACAATGTCTGAATACTGGGACTTCCTTAAATATATATAACTACATTAGGCGCCATAAAAAAAAAAAAAATTCTCTCTCTCTCTGCGATCAAGACTCAATCAGAGTAGGATTCCAGACTCTCTCATGAAGTCAGCTTTCTTTTTAAGTGATTCGATTGCCCCATATAGTTTCTCTTCCTGGGAGGTGGGTGTGGACCACATTGCTTTTCTCAGGCCTGTGTACTGGGGGCAATCCTGTAGAACATGTTTTGTAGTCATATTGTCTAGAGTCTTGATAGGTGTAGATTTCATAGCATCAGTGATGATACCGGCAGCTTGGTTCTGTGTTCTGTTAATTTTTCTAAGGTGTGATTTGGAAGCCATACCCCAGGCTATGACTCTTCCTACGTATAGTCGTTTCAAGACATTGCTGTCTGCTCCCCAGTCCGTTCCTGTCAGTTTCTTCATAATATTTTTTTCGTTTTCTGTGCTTTTTTTCTTGTTCTGTCTATCTGATTTTTCCAAGTCATTCTTCGATTCATGGTGACGCCAAGATATGTTGGGTTTTTTATCAATAGGGTGTTTATGGTCTTTTCTCTTCAAGTTTGCAGAGAGTGTGTTTCTTGATAGGCGGAAAATTGTATATGTAGTCTTTTTTTCGCTGATTGATAAGAACCATGTGTTCGTCCATTTTTCAAGTTCGCCTAGGGCCTTGCATCCTGGGTCCAGCCACCGACATACTTTCCTCGCGAGTCCATAACGCCAGATCATCTGCGTATATTGCTGAGTGTATTCTGGGTGGAATGTCCATTACGATGTCATTTAAGACAATTAAAAAGAGTGTTGGGGACAAGACTCCGCCTTGTGGGACACTTTGTTCGATTGTGACCTTCTTACTTAGTTGACCTTGTACATGTACTCTGGCCGTTCTATCCTGAAGGTATTGAGAGACCCAATTGAATAAACGACCCTGGATGCCAAGTCTAAAAAGCTTGTTCTTTAAACCCTCTCGCCAAACCCTATCAAAAGCCTTCTCCATGTCGACCCACACTGCCAGTGTGTGTTTCTTTTCTTGTGGAGCATCCTCTATTTCCTGTGCAATGAGGTGACCAGGTCTTCAGTTGATATGTGCTGACGGAAGCCACTTTGTTTTGGTACGATTAGTTGTTTTGTCTCCAAATGCCACATAAGTCTTCTGTTAACCAGCCTTTCCATGAGTTTACTCAGGCAGCTCAGTAGGCTAATTGGTCTATAGCTACTTGGGTCTAGTGGGTCTTTTCCACGCTTGAGGATGGGCACCATAATAGCTTTTTCCAGATTGCCGGCACATGACCTCTCTTTCAGCTAGCATTTATTATCCTTAGAAGCTGGCTCTTGGCCTTCTATCCCAGATTTAGGAGCATTTCGTTGGAGATTCCATCTTTACCAGGGGAACTTTTGAGCTTCAATCCTTTGAGGGCAACATCTAATTCAATTGGGGTAAAGATGGTCGTCTGATGCTCTTCTGGTGCTAAAGGCATGTGTTTTGCATCTTGGTTTTCCCGTCTTGAAGCTTTCTGTTTGTCTATTGGAATGTTTATTCTACTAATGTTTTTGTAAGTCTCTATCAGTATATTTGCTGCCCTTTTGCCTGTGAGGATGTTCTGGTTGTGTGCTAATGATATTGGAGGTCGGCAGTTGTTTTCGTCGCTCAGAGCTTTCGCAAGTCTCTATAGTTTATGACCATTTTTGTCTAGATTAAGGCTCTCTGTTTTGACTATCCAGCTCTGTCTTGCTGATATCATGACCTCTCGTCTGTATTTGGCAGATGCTGCTTTGTAGGCAATGTTGCTCTCTGTGCTGTGTGATGTTTCAGCTAGTTCTCTGGCAGAGTCCAGTTCCTCTTCTAGTCTTTGTATTTCCTTGCTCCGGTATGGCTTGTAGTTTCTTCTTGCTCCTCTAGGAATGGATTCTTTAGCAGCCCTCAGGATTCCATTTGTTAACTGCTCTATCATATTATTGACCTTCTTTTTGTGGATGTTGATAAGCGCAGTACATGCATCAGTGAGCTTTGCAAACTTTGCCCAATCTGCTCTCTTATAGTTCCAGCGGGGAAGAGGTATTTGCAACTCCTGTTTGTGAGCAGGGTCCACTGAAAGTTTGACTGGTCTGTGGTCACTATCTCCAAGTTGGTTCAGCACTTTTATGTTTATTTTGATAGATATGTCTCCAGTTGCAAATGCTAGGTCGGGAGTGGAAGTTGTTTTCCATCTTCTTGAGTAGAAGGTTGGGAGATCCTCCCTAGAGTTTATGAGGAATAGGTTGTTGTCTATTTCCCATTCTTCCACTTCTTCACCTCGAGCATTGGACTCCTTATATCCCCATCTTTCAGAGCGGCTGTTAAAGTCTCCTACTACCAGGCATTTTGATGTTGTTATTTCCATTGACTCCAGCTTCAGTAATTTTTCATTTGGACAGTATATATTAAATATCCTTATACTAGCGGAGTTAATGTATAGGTCTGTACCAGTGATCTCTGCCTCTCCGTTTGTGACTACCTCTATCAGTTTTGCTGGGATGGAATTTTTAATAAGTATAAGAATTCCACCCTTGTGACCTTCCCTGTTCTGTCTAAATGATTGGTAGCCCCTGATCATAAATCTGTGCTGAGGATTAAGGTGAGTTTCCTGGATGCAGGCAACGTCTGTCTCCTCCTCTGCTAGTCTGATTGTTAGAGCTTGTTTTTGGGGTATATGCCCTCCGCATTGCAGTGTATTATATTCAGCTGTTTCTTGAAGCCTTTCCGGCCAGCGGTAGTTTCTCTCTGGTCCCATTTCCTAGCTCTCTAAAATGGGTCAGGGTGACCACCAATAACTTGGGGTGGACCCCTTCGTGGCACGTGGCCCAGCATTCCACCTGCCTGGGGGGGGGGGGGGACTCCACAGACAGAACATCATAATTAGAGTCTGTTAGATCCATTCCGATTGAATACCTGTTAAAACGTTGCACTGTGTTCTGCGCCAGTGGCCATGTGCGTCAGACTTCAGCCAGCATTTTATTCAGGTTTGCTTTCCGTAGCCTTTGATTGTCCCCAATCTTTCTGCAAGGCAGCATATTGCATTTTCTGTAAGGGGATTCTGCCCTTAGATGGTCGGCCCTCCTAGGTTTACGAGCACCATCTGCCCAAGCTTGATGAAGTTATTAGTTTGTGATTAGACCATCACCATCCTACATCAAACAACAGACTATAAGTCCCTCATAACTAAGACGAACCTCCGGGAGGTGCAAATCACCAATGCTGACAAAACATGTACGAAACACTACTCCGTCTTTCATTGTTTAGAGTACGACAGTCCTAGGGCTATGCAACTAACGCGATGACGTAGCTCACACAACAATGGTTGCACTTACAATATCCCAGTTACTAAAGTAAAAGCATCCAACAGCACACGAAAAGCTGATGCGCAATCTCCAAATTGAAAACTACTACTGACCAGACAGAGCTGAGCTTAGCAAGGAGTTGTACCATGCAAGAGCTTGGCGTCAAACAATTACATCGACGGTTTTGGAACAGCACACGATGTGTTGACGTAATTCATATATAACGCTGGGCAAGGGAAGGTCGCATTCACAAACTTTTGACTTGACAATGAGGAACAATGAGGTGAGTACAACCTGTTATCATCGGCGAACTTTGCTAACTGGATCAGTTGATTAGCTCAGACGCAGAAATGTACACCGTAGAGCCGAAGCTAATCAGTTCCCTAATGTAACTTCTGCAGCGGTCCAGCGAATAGGACCTCATTCCACCATGTTTGTTAGCTAAAGTTTTAATTTAGGCACATAGGCATCTCAACTGGCAAGAAAAATCAGCCATGTGAGCTATCGGTTTATAAACAAAAATTGAGAAGTTTTTATTTTTGCCGTACGTGAATGTAGTGTATTATATACCTACCCATAGGACTCTTGGTCCCACATATACACAGATGACTCTGCTACAAATGCCACCAGAAATGGAGGGGGAAGTGTGTTCTTGACGCTGAATAATCAGGACGAGAGCACCAAGTCAATAGCTACTGGAAAATTCTCAAACAAATTTAAAGCAGAAACTGAGGCCATCATAAATGCTGCAGCACTGGCTACTCAACACAAAAATAACATGCACAATAAATTGGTTATTTTGACTGATGCACTGTCAGTACTATCAGCTCTAAAAAGTCCCAAAGAACAATGAACTAGAGGACTTGAAAACAACAAAGGACCAATTATGCAATAACTTCCAGAGAGAAGTCATTCAGTGAATACCATCACACTGTAATATACACGGGAACGAACGCGCAGACAAATTAGCTAAAGAGGGAGGGAGATTACCGCAAGAGAACCATCTGCTTAGTTATGATGAAGCCAAATCCATCCTCAAAAGTCAGTACCATGAAAAATGGAAACGAGAACACCCAAAGAATAACGAGAGAGACGGATACTACGAAATATCAAGAGGGATCAAGTCATCATACTTCGCCTAAGCACTGGCCACAATAGAATGAGAAATCACATGTTCACCAAATTCAAAATAGGTACAGCCAGCCTATGCCACTGTACACTGGACAATATGACTACAAAACATGTTCTGCAGGATTGTCCCCAGTACACAGACCTGAGAAGAGCAATGTGGTCCACGCCAACCTCCCTGGAAGAAAAACTATATGGGGCAATCGATTCGCTTAAACAGGCATCTGACTTCATGAGAGAGTCTGGAATCCTACTCTGATTGAGTCTTGATCACACACACACACACACACACACACACACACACACACACACACACACACACACACACACACACACACACACACACACACAGAGAGAGAGAGAGAGAGAGAGAGAGAGATAAGCAAATAGTTTTATATTAAATTCATTTGGGCATATATAATTTTGTTGAGGTCTTCCGTTTCCATGATGGCGGAACTAAGTCACGTTCTCTCGATCGCTGCAGAAATTGCTTTGGAATCTGATCAATTTTCGTTGCAATTTTCTGCATTCAAATCGAAATGATGTTCTACTTATCATATCTACGCCAATGAATTGGCGTTGCACGCACGGAAATACTCCGTTTTGACAAATCAAGTGTTGTGAATGCGACCTTCCACCGTCTAATGTTGATCTGCGTTTTACGTCACACTGAGTGCTGTTCAATGACGGTTGATGGAGTTGTTTGACGCGAGTTATTTGCAATTTCCAACGCATTAATGTGGTGGGCTCAGTCAAGTCAGCCGAAGTTTTATCTCTTTGGGGAATTTGCACTATGTTTAGTTCGTTGTAGATTGCATTCACTAGAGTAATCATGAATCCATAGGCGCAGCCATTTTGTGCGTGCTACGTCATCATATTGGCTCATCGTGTGTCCCAAGACAGACCATGCACCAATCTTGCGATTTGTTGTTTGGTGTGCAACGGGGATAATCTGACGACGAACTGTGTTTTGTATGTTCGGAGTTGGAGTCAAACACGATGTTCTAACATCATCAAGCGCTATACATTTAAATACTATGACGATCATCATTTTCAGGAGGACGTGAATTTCAAGGCAATATGGTGGATAGGCGGCAGGAACCAATGAAGGCTATGTCTGAAAAGTTTTCCTGGTTACAGTTTCCTCATATTCCAAGTCCGGCTTGTTGCATGAACTACTGAGTTAAGTGCTCTGTGCACACTGTGAGCTGTGTGTTTCATCCGTTTTGATCATGTTTCGATGTCCCAATTGTTTACGATGAAGGATGATATCGTATGATAGGGAACAGTTGACTGTGTTCACTTTCTGCGCGGTTTTTATGTCTTTTGGCGTGTGCTGAGACTGCTACGATGGGGACTACAGTTACCTTTCTTTGTTTGGAAGATGAGTTAGTAATTCGGATGATTCCACTGGCACGGGCGGTTGAGAAATTATGGATTTTAATTCGTTTGCAGTGATACCGAGGCCTTCCATAACCAATAACCAATTTTGTTGAACTTCAAGTTTTAAATTACGTTTGCTTAGATATATATATATAGCTTATTCATTTGTAACTTCATAACAAACGTTTATTATTTCTTGTTCATTACTGTCGACGATATGATGGCAGAGCAAGCATCTACACATAACACACAGATCTCAATAAACTCTATTGATAAACTTGGAAACCAACCCAACAGTACTTTCAATTATAAAGTTATCGAGACATTTTCGTCCCAAACAAGATGGATAGAATTTACATATACAAATTAAGTAATTTAAAATGTAGTGATGTCATTTGCAAATACTACTTGGGAGCCGCGATAGCTCAGTGGTTAGTGAACTGGACTACAAAGGACATGGGGTAGGGTTCGATCCCAACCGACGGCTTCCGGGTTCACCCAGCCTTAAATGGGTACCGGATTTTTTTCTGGGAAAGTAAAGCAGCATGGGTGTAATACCGACCACATTACTCCAAAAATCATGTGCTGAAGGTCTGTAAAATATAGTGTCACTAACACCATATTTCCTTATACGCCACTTGGCGTGAAGGGGGTACTTTACTTTACTTACTTTTTACTTCATGTTAGTCTATCGAATATAATGTATGTGTTTATTTATTATGTTAGTGGTAGGCCAGACCCCAAAACCAGTATACTCCACTGCTGTATGGATGTTTCTATGAATGCTACTATCGTTCGTGAGCATGTATATTGTCCGCTACTATTAAAGGAGGCACTGTAAGAGCTGACGTATGGGCGACTGGTAGAGATACAGGTAGTTATGCTGATGGGAGAGTGGTAGAGATACAAGTAGTGATGCTGCATGTTTGGTTCCTAGATACATTTTTTTAAAAATTGTTGACCCGTGTAAAGGTGCAGTTGCACAAGGGACACACACATAGGAGCGGTTATTATGGACAAATCATTGTGTCTGCTCAGCGTGCTACAGTGGGAAAATACAAGCCCACAGGTAGAACACTCGTGTCGTTAACCACTCATCGTTTCTTTCAGTCTTCGTCTGAAAATAGATAATACTATATATATAATGGAAATGTAAAACTGAAATAAACAAAAGAATAGGTATGGCAAAAAGTAATTTTAATGTCATGTAAAACATACTAGCATTAAAACAAATAACACCAGAGCTGAAACTAAGAATGGCAAAATGTTACATCTTCTGAATATTCCTGTATGGTGCATAAACATGGACATTAGATATGGACATCAAGAAGCCCAGTAAACATCCTTATATCTCAGCACTGGTCTGCCCATTGGTCTCTTTCCATCCTTAAGTTCTCCTTACAGTGTTTGTTTGGGAATACGATTATTTGACATTCTTCTTACATGGCCCAGCCATTACCATTAGGTAATTTTCACTGACTGGACCACAATCTGCAAGTCTTGTTTTCTGAAGGGCTGCAATATCAACATGTAGTCTCTGCAGCTCCATGTCGATGAGGGCTGTTTCCTATGTTTTCTACATTCGTGAGGTTCGTGATATTTAATCCAGGACACATGGTTCTAACGTTCCATTGCCGAGTATGAGAGACTATGTCTCTCTTCTGCTGTGTCCTAACGAGGATAGAACTGACATTTCAGCTTGTTTGCTAAGCCTGGACCAATAATATGGAGATAATGCTTTGCCCAAAACGCACTACCCCCTCTCGTCTCGTCTCCCCACAGCAACTAGGGAGCTGCGATAGCTCAGTGGTTAGTGAACTGGACTACAAAAGACAAGGGGTAGGGTTCGATCTCAACCGACGGCTTCCGGGTTCACCCAGCCTTAAATGGGTACCGGATTTTTTCTGGGAAAGTAAAGCAGCACGGGCGTAATACCGACCACATTACCCCAAAAATCATGTACTGAAGGTCTGCAAAATATAGGGTCACTAACACCATATTTTCTATACGCCACTTGGCGTGACGGGGGTACTTTACTTACTTACTTACTTACTATACAGCAACTAACTAGAACAATTCAGACCAATACGTAACGGGGAAGTGCGACGATGTGTTAACGTTACGGACATTAGTGAACCAAGTATATTACAAAAAGTCGGTGTATATGCATGACTTTTTTTCTTCTCTCTGGCGCTTATCTTTTAGGATATTGTTAAAAGACTAACTTTTAAAATTAAATATTTTAGGTGACGTTTGCCGAAGAGTTGGTGATAGTCCATCATTTGGATGATCTTACAAAAGATAGATGATCAACGTGGTTGCAGTTTGCCCGTGACAGACACAGATTTAAAAGCAGGATAGCAACCTTGGCTCCAGTTATAGAGCCTATTCTTTCACCGTTGCACCGCGCAAAAAGTTTTACAAACATCATCATACTAACGTCAAAGCCAGGAAAGGTCATAGCTGGCATCACTTCAAGAAATCGAGAAGGAAACGAGGACCGTACTTCGAGATGTAATTTTTAAAACGAACAGCACAGCACAGCAATTTTTAAAACTATGTAACGTGCAATTGACCTAATATCCGACCATCAATTCCATGACATAAATGACAAACTACAAATTCGCCTAGAGAAAAACCTGCTATATTTCCTTTACGATGTGAACGTTCGACTCGTGATTGAACAATTTGCAGCCGAGGCTGCCGACTGCATCGTAGGAAAAAAAACTATACCATGGATATTCTCGCAAGGCGGATATTATTCTTTTAAATTGTTTGTAAAACACATGTATTTTTAATTATAAATATATAATAATAATAATTTAATTATAAATATATAAATAAATAATTATAATTTAAAATGTTTTGTTTGAAGTGTCTGTTATATATATAATATAATATAATACAATACAATACAATACAATACAATACAATACAATACAATACAATACAATACAATACAATACAATACAATACAATACAATACAAAACAATACAATACAATGCAATGCAACACAACACAACACAACATACATAACATAACTAACATAACATAACATAACATAACATAACATAACATAACATAACATAACATAACATAATATAATATAATATAATATAATATAATATAATATAATATAATATAATATAATATAATATAATATAATATAATATAATATAATATAATATAATATAATATAATATAATATAATATAATATAATATAATATAATATAATATAATATAATATAATATAATACAATTTGTGACATGCCAAAATAATGTAATTAGCGTAGAACAGCGAAATACGACATAAGTAAGAACAAAGAACACGATGTTTAATGTTTGTTTTAATAAAACATCGAAAACAACGTCTATTTTACGTCAATAATTCGCAGTGAGCATTACTGAGAGTATTCTTTTAAATTGTTTTTAATCTGTCCTCACAACGGTTTCTGAACCCACCTTTCATCATCATCATCGAGTGCCTTCTCCGCAACGAAGGTTGGCTACCATGGATCGCCATTCCACTCTGTTTCTTGCTTTGATGATGCAAGTTGTCATAGATTGACTTGTCCACTTTTTGATGTTACTCGTCCATGTTAGTCTTGGTCTGCCTCTGTCTCATCTACCTTGTATTTTCCCTTCCAATATTACTTTTAGTAGGCTGTTGTGTCTTTTAACGTGCCCCCAAAATTTCATTTGTCTTGCTTTATTGTATTTAGTAGTTCTCTTTTTCTTTTTAGTTGTTTTAAAATTCATCGTTTGTTTTCTTTTCTTTCCATCAAATTCTACCTATTCTTCTATAAATCCATATTTCAAAGGCTTCAATTTTCTAATCCACCTTTACAACTGTTGTAAGTATGTTGACAATATGTTTGCTCAGAGAGACCACATTTGTAGTTGTCTTCATCTGGTACACCAGTGCTTCCTTCTCACAGCATCCCCTGAATCTAGTAAATTTAGTCTGGTGATTGCGCACACCATGCCTCCTATCTTATCTTGGCGGTAGACCAAAACGCGTCAGTGTAAGACAATATGCTCTCTATACCTTTAGTTGACTCACCTATTACTTTTATAAGTATATGCGTTGAAAACTAGCGGGCTATTGTCATATCATTAGACAGATTTCACCATCAAGCTCATGTCTAGTTTGGTTCCCTATCAGGTTCTCATGTATTGTTTGCGTACCGAGTCCATAGTTAACTGCTTCCCTCTTATCTTTAACCCATCGCCTGTTAGACTCAAGTATTCAGGGTGATTCTGGTGATCTTACTGATGGGCAGCTCAATTCTCAAAGAGACCAACACAAAAATGGAGCTCTTAATGAACAGCTGAAAGAAACAAACGCCATTTGTTTTTTGGGCACATCATGAAAAAGAGGAAAGTTTGAATACTTGGTTACAACTTGGAAGGGGAGATCGCTTACGACAAAGAGAAAAGATGCTAGGTAGCTAGGTGTTAGGGCATGGAAAACACTCAACAACTGAATTGATAAGTTGCATGATTGCCTACGCCAGTCGGTATAGTACATAATGATCATGGTCTTATCACTGAATTCCTCACACACGTAGGATTCCGTCGTCATGTCTTTTTTCAGGATCGTTAACTATATTTGACACTTAGGACAGGTATCATCTGCATGGAAGGAGATCTCTGCATACCATACCTTGACTCAGATAAGTGATAAAAAGATCCCCAAGAATGACAGACCATCAGCCTCCTCAATTGTGTAGAAAAACTGCTGGAGAAGATGGTCAATAGAAGGTGTATCTGGAAGATGGAAATCTCTTCGCTTCAACACACCTAGGATACAACCAAACTGAAGTTCAGGTGATATATCTCACACAAAATGTAGAGAGTTCCGCTACTAAACTCACTGATGGTCTCTCGTAAGTCGAATCGAGACCAACACTACACTCTCTCGACATCAAAAGATCGAGAGGCCGTGACATGTCGACATTTGAAATTGTATTCTCTCGATACCAATAACAACATCACATGTGTCACCGACATTACAGCCTAATGTGTCGACATCTCCACATCTTGAACGATCACACCACGAAAGTGAGTCGACTACAAGAACACATTTTAAAAAACAATTTATGTCACCGGTATTACACGTGGAGCAGAGACATTACAATCGAGTGTGTGTAGAGGTGCATGAACATGTCAACTCTGCTGATCCTACAATCTATGATGCGTCGACAAGTCTGAGTATGTTCTTGTGCTGACATGATAAACCTTCAAGCTCACAGTCGTCCATTTTAGCAAACCTCAAGCTCACAGTCGTCCATGATAGCAAACCTCAAGCTCACAGCTTGCCTGGGATTTCTGTTTCACGATTCTGTTTATGTGACTAAAAGAAGCAGTTGGGGTTATAAAACCACTCTCAATGTTCTGTTAGATTGAACATCGCAAATCGAGCATCGGCACAGTCAGTCTTAAGGAAAAGACTTCTTTAAGCTTGCCGATAACGATTTCTTCGGAAAGTAACTTACATCTTGACAGTGCAGAAAGCGACTTTCTACTCAGCCTCTGAAATGATGAGTTCTCTGAAATGCTGCTAAGTGACTAGCAGCGAACAATCTTAACTATTCTAGTAATTACCTAGTTAGTACCAAGTGTAGTCTGCATAGTGATCAATTGAATTGTAACGGTAATACTCGCTACGAATTATTGTCGTAAAGTAGACGTTGTTTTCGATGTTTTAATAAAACAAACATTAAACATCGTGTTATTTGTTCTTAGTGTATGTCGTATTTTACTACTGTACGCTATTTATATTGGGTGTCCGGTTAGCGCAATCGATAGGCGGTTGGCTTACCACGGCAACAGCCGGGGTTCGTAATCCTGGCGAGGACACCTGGGTTTTACTAATTCCCTAAAAATTAGTAGGAGCCGCGATAGCTCAGTGGTTAGTGAACTGGACTACTACGGACAAGGGGTAGGGTTCGATCCCAACCGACGGCTCCGGGTTCACCCGGCCTTAAATGGGTACCTGATTTTTTCTGGGAAAGTAAAAGCAGCACGGGCGTAATACCGACCACATTACCCCAAAAATCATGTGCTGAAGGTCTGTAAAATATAGGGTCACTAACACCATATTTCCCTATACGCCACTTGGCGTGACGGGGGGTACTTTACTTTTTTTTTACTTACGCTATTTATATTATTTCGACATGTCACAAGTTTGTTATCTATCTATCTATTGACCTTTCGAGCCGTAACCGGCCCATAGGGCGTAGACCAAGATACACCTTCTCCTATATGAATTTTTGTTCTAGCAGTTTTCTTTTAAAGATATTTTATTAAATCTCGCCATCTGTCTCTGTTCTGTGCAAGCAGTTCTATCTCATTGAGGGTTTGTTATGAAATATATATATTTACATACATTACATCTCTACACCCATTGATATAAAAAGAGGAGTAAGACAGGGATGCTTCCTATCACCAAGCTTGTTCAATCTATACACCGAGCAAATCTTTAAAAACATCACAGAGATGCCAGGCCTACAAATTAATGGAAAGATAATCAATAAACTAAGATATGCTGACGATACTGTACTACTAGCAGAAAATCCTAAAGATCTTCAACAATTACTTAATGAAATAAACACGAAAAGCAAAAAATATGGACTAGATATAAATATCAAAAAGACTAAAACTATGATCATAAACAAAGAAAATACTCAAAACCCACAAGTGGATATCAAAATTGAAGGAATAGACCTGGACATACTACAGGGTGTTTTTAAAGTCGCAGTGCAGTGAATTTATACTCTCTAAAGAAAAAACGTCACCAGAAATGCGGTTAACTAATGCGTCACACAAATTGTAAAATAAATGGTATTATTCAAATATACTTGACTGCTATCGGCGAGCTTATAATGGGTAATGTTGGTATTAAGACAATAAAGTTGTGCCTAAAGCATATGTTGAAAATGTCCACCACGGGCCTCATAACATGTCGCGATTCGTCTTTCCATATTTGCGAAAACCTTCAGAATAATGTCTGGTGATATTTGTTTAATCTTGTCTACTATTTCAGTTTTTAGGTCATTAATTGTCTGCGGATTATTTTCATAAACTTTCCCCTTCAATGCCCCCCACAGATAATAATCTGGGGGTGTTAGATCTGGTGAACGAGCATGCCAGATTCCACGTGAAATAATGCGATTTGCAAATATGCTTTCTAAATAATTGAGTGTTGTTGTGGCTGTGTGTGTTGTTGCCCCATCATGCTGAATCCAGGATTCCATAATTTCCCGTTCTGTAAGGTGTGCTATGAACGGTTCCAGAATTAAAGTACGGTAACGTTCTGCATTTATTGTTTCATTAAAAAATATAGGTCCTATTATCCGCATACGACTTATAGCGCACCACACTCCGACTTTTTGATCGTAAAGCGGCACTTGATGAAATTCATGGGGGTTTTCACTGCTCCACGGCCGATTGTTCTGACTGTTCACATAACCGGATAAATGAAACCAGGCCTCATCAGTGAAAAAAGTGACGTCAAGGATGGCAGCGCCATGTTCATTAATAAAATTCTGAAACCACATGCAGTAGTTTAAACGGGATTCATAATCTCTTTCTTGGAGTTGAGACACTTCAGTTAATTTGTATGGACGATAGTGTAGTTCACTTCTTAAAACCTTGTGAACAGAACTCTTAGATATTTGCACCTGTTGAGACAAGTGGTTTAAAGATGCATTTGGACTCATTGTAATTCTGTCTTGGAGTTCCATAATTTGGTCTTGTGAAATTGAAGGTCTTCCAGATCGGTATGCATCTACCACACTACCGGTTTCACGAAACTTTTTGATCAATTTTGTAACAGAATTTCGGTGAGGGACTTGTGAGTCTGGAAATTTCCTCACGAATTGTCTAATGACCTCATCCGTATATTTACCGCCATTACGGAAGACATGCTCAACCAGAAATACCCTGTTTTCAATCGTCAACACCATTTCCTTCAAGCAATGAGACAGTGAAAGTAGCGTAGTGCCCGTCCTTTACGTAAATAAAACCTTAAAGGAAGCAGCGGTTTGTTCATAAATGTGGTTTACAAAATTGTGGTACGTAGATGATGATTACGTCATTACTGAATATTAGAAATATTCACTGCACTGCAACTTTAAAAACACCCTGTATAACCAGTGATGGAAAAATGTACAACTGAAATAAACAAAAGAATAGGAATGGCAGAAAGTAATTTTAATGTCATGAAGAGCATACAAACATCAAAACAAATAACCCCAGGGCTAAAACTAAGAATAGCAAAATGTTACATCTTCTCAATATTCCTACATGGTGCAGAAACATGGACATTAGATAAGAAAACAGAACAGAGAATTGAAGCCTTTGAAATGTGGATATATAGAAGAATAGGCAGATTTGGATGGAAGGAAAAGAAAACAAACGATGAAGTCTTAAAACAACTAAATATAAAAAGAGAACTGCTAAGCACAATTCAAACAAGACAAATGCGATCTTTGGGCCAGGTTAAAAGACACAGCAGCCTACTAAAAGTAATCCTGGAGGGGAAAATACAAAGTAAAAGAGGCAGAGGCAGACCAAGACTAACATGAACGAGTAACATCAAAAGATGGACAAATCAGCCTAATACAACCTGCACCATCAAAGCAAGAGACAGAACATAATGGCGCTCCATGGTAGACAACCTTCGTTGCGGAGACGGCACTCGATAATGATGATGGTGATATATATATATATATATATATATATATATATATATATATATATATATATATATATATACATTTTAAATAATAATTTTTGTTTCCAAATTATAATTTGTATTTGTAAAATACATATGTTTTACAAACAATTTAAAAGAATAATATCCGCCTTGCGAGAATATCCATGGTGTAGTTTATACCTACAATGCAGTCAGAAGCCTCCGTTGCAAATTGATCTATCGCGAGTCGAACGTTTACATCAGAATCATAAAGGAAGTGTCGCAGGTTTTTCTCTAGGCGAATTTGTAGTTTGTCATTTATGTCATGGAATTGATGGTCGGATATTAGGTCAATTGCACGTTACATAGTTTTAAAAATTGCTGTGCTGTGCTGTTCGTTTTAAAAATTACATCTCGAAGTACGGTCCTCGTTTCCTTCTCGATTTCTTGAAGTGATGCCAGTTATGACCTTTCCTGGCTTTGACGTTAGTATGATGATGTTTGTAAAACTTTTTGCGCGGTGCAACGGTGAAAGAATAGGCTCTATAACTGGAGCCAAGGTTGCTATCCTTCTTTTAAATCTGTGTCTGTCACGGGCAAACTGCAACCACGTTGATCATCTATCCTTTGTAAGATCATCCAAATGATGGACTATCACCAACTCTTCGGCAAACGTCACCTAAAATATTTAATTTTAAAAGTTAGTCTTTTAACAATATCCTAAAAGATAAGCGCCAGAGCGAAGAAAAAAAGTCATGCATATACACCGACTTTTTGTAATATACTTGGTTCACTAATGTCCGTAACGTTAACACATCGTCGCACTTCCCCGTTACGTATTGGTCTGAATTGTTCTAGTTAGTTGCTGTATATATAAACAGGAGACGAGACGAGAGGAGAGTAGTGCGTTTTGGGCAAAGCATTATCTCCATATTATTGGTCCAGGCTTAGCAAACAAGCTGAAATGTCAGTTCCATCCTCGTTAGGACACAGTAGAAGAGAGATATAGTCTCTCATACTCGGCAATGGAACGTTAGAACCATGTGTCCTGGATTAAATATCACGAACCTCACGAATGTAGAAAACATAGGAAAACAGCCCTCATCGACATGGAGCTGCAGAGATTACATGTTGATATTGCAGCCCTTCAGAAAACAAAGCTTGAGGATTGTGGTTCAGTCGGGGAAAAAAATTACCTAATGGTAATGGCTGGGCCATGTAAGAAGAATGGCAAATAATCGTATTCCCAAATAAATACTGCAAATAGATTTTAAGTATGGAAAGAGACCAAAGGGCAGACCAGTGCTGAGAAATAAGGATGTTTACTGGGCTTCTTGATGTCCATATCTAATGTCATGATTTGTGCACCATACAGGAATATTCAGAAGATGTAACATTTTGCCATTCTTAGTTTCAGCTCTGGTGTTATTTGTTTTGATGTTAGTATATTTTACATGGCATTAAAATTACTTTTTGCCATACCTATTCTTTTGTTTATTTCAGTTTTACATTTCCATTATATATAAATATATATATATATATATATATATATATATATATATAGTATTATCTATTTTCAGACGAAGACTGAAAGAAACGATGAGTGGTTAACGACACAAGAGTCTAAAACCAGTGGGCTTGTATTCTCCCACTGTAGCACGCTGAACAGACACAATGAGATTGTCCATAATAACCGCTCCTATGTGTGTCCCTTGTGCAACTGTACCTTTACACGGGTCAACATTGTACAAAAAATCTAGGAACCAAACATGCAGCATCACTACCAGTGTCTCTGCCACTCTCCCATCAGCATCACTACCTGTATCTCTCCCAGTCGCCCATACGTCAGCTGTTACAGTGTCTCCTTTATTAATAGCAGCAGACAATTTACATACTCACGAAAGACAGCAGCATTAATACAGGAATCCATACAGACTCCTACTTCTTAGTCGGCATCACACCAACCGCATCGAGCGGCGAGACTGGTGGTGGTAGGAAACGAAGGAAACTAACAGTTGATGATGACGCTTTATCTGCTCTTACGAATAGAAACGTGTAGGAAGACAACGATATATTTTTAACACCAACCTATCATCGATGTCATATTTTTTCATGGTAACAACCGATATCTCACCTGAGGAAGAGATAAACTCCAGACTCTGAAGAGCAGCTTCGAGATTTGGTAAACTTAAACATAGAGCATAGGTCAACACACCACTAATATTCTGACCAAGAGGATCTAATTTATCACAGCCGTGTCGTGGTACACTTTTATATGGATCAGAAACTTAGACTACCTAGGTCGGGAATGTTAACAGGTTATACGCTTTGTATGTGTGTTGTCTTCGCCAACTAGTAAACATCATATGCCGTGACAAAGCAACAAACTCTAACGTCTCGCGGCGAGCCACACTCCTGTCCATCATGGCATTACTTAGAAATCGGACACCACGGTGGGTGGGTCACGCGAGAAGAATGGAAAACAAAAATGTATTCCCACAGAAATATTATATGGACAACTTAAAGACGATCGAGACCATGAAGTAGACCAGTGCTGGGATATAAGGACTTTTGCAGGGTTTCTTTGGGTGACTTCTTTATAAGTGAAAGAAAAACTGGGAAAATCTGGCTGTAGATCATAGCACAGGAAGAACAAGAACACAACAACAAAATATAAATCTGCACCTCAACATTCGAGGAGGTGGTGATAAGAAAGTCAGATGATAAAAGGCGCAGGAGAAAGGAGATAAGACCAGACAGCATGAATACATCTTGTTTATTCTGCGACCGAGAGATATCCAGAAAATGAAGAGATAGGGAAATGATTCAGAAGAAAGAGAGTATTTGTCAGAACATAAGAGTTAGCAAGCATTAGAACCGAAAGTGAGAACGAGTAAACCATAAGAAATATTAAAAATAGAGGTAAAAGCCATTGGAGATACAACTCAACTATAGATATTTAGATTGATAGTTAGAGAGAGAGAGAGAGAAAGAGAGAGAAAGTGAGAAATAGTTAGAGAGAGAGAGAGAGAGAGAGAGATCCACACCGACACACCCACCCGTTCAGCTGCACTACGAACCATACAAACACACACCTGTCCACCTGCTTTACGAACACCACAAACTCACATCTATTCGCCCTCACAAACACATACACAGTTACCCGGTGATCTATCGATCTACTTAGTCACCATTCGAGCCAGTCACCTACCACTTCATCATATATTTTATAGACATTTACATACTGACTCACACAAAAACACACACACTTCTCCATCAAACCCAGCTATCCGACCACTTGCTGTGCGATCCACACATGAACATAGGCACCTATACGCCAATAAACATTAAAAGCTCTATGAGCCAGGAAAGCTATCAGAAGACTGCTCCTTCTGTCTGCTCTCTGAGTAATATACACACACCCAAACACACACGAACACACACGCGAACACGCAAACAGGCACCTCTCTCGATAAATATTAAAAATAAATAATAAAATGTATCAGAGAGACTGTAGACATGCACTAAATGTCTGTATATATTTTTTAAGTGGTGGAATGTTAGCGCTTGTTAAGAATCGTCTAGAAATCGATACATGCGCGTGTTGCGTTGAACGATCTTCGCGCTAAGCCCGCGGTAGGAAGGAAGGAGAACATTGAAATACAAGCTCAACGCTGCATTCGGTATCAGTAAATTATCACTCAATATGACCCTTTTTATCGTAATTATAGTCTCTTTTACGCTCGTAAGGATATAATATGTGTATAATAAATATATAATAATGTATATTTTAGCTGTGTCTTTACGAAAAGTGTGTCTATTATTAGCCATCAGATTTCCAGTTTTTATGGGCGTAGTTATATCTCGAGCGGGAAAACAGAAACTCGCGCCAATTAGCCCTATCAAAACTGGCGGGAAACACAGAGTCCATTACTCATTACATTACTCATTAACCAATCTACTAAATTATTCCCTCACCCTCTTCGAGAGTATAACTATTACCAATACTACACTAGTCTTCTAGACAAAGTCATATATATGTATATATATATATATATATATATATATATATATATATATATACATTGAGCCATTCTGCACCTTGCGCAGTCACTATATAACTTATCTTAGCGACAGGGTAGTGGACGATATAGGGTAACCCTATTCTATACGTACATAATTGTCCAGGACTCAAATATACATGATACACTACTATGGTATCAGTCCACTCTAGTCTAGCACTTCCTCTAGCTCATCTACTTGTACTTTCCCTTCCAAGATTAATTTTAGTAAGGTATTGTGACTCTTAACTTGTCCCCGAAATAATTTCAGTTGTCTTTTTTTTAATTGTGTTAAGTACTTCTTTTTTCATGCTTAGCTGATTAAAAAAAACTTTGCTATTTGTCTTCCTTTTCTTCCACCCGATTCTTCCAATTTTTCTATAAATTCACATTTCAAAGGCTTCACATTTCTGCTTTGTTTTTATTTGATTTAATGTCCATGTTTCAGTTTAGCACCATATAAGAATGTTGAGAAGACATAGTATTTTATTTTATTTAGTTTTAGTCCTGGTGTTATTTGCTTTGATGTGAAAACTGTATATTTTTCTATTCTTAAAATTGTTTTTTTTTATTCCTATATTTTTGTTTATTTCTGTCTTACATTTTCCATAATTTTTTATAACATGTCCAATATAGCAATATTCTTGAACGTCGGCACATTATTATTTGCGTAATGTGGTCGGCAATACACCAGTGCCGTGTTTCTTGTCCCAGTAAAATCTGGGACCCATTTAGGCTGGTTGAAGCTAGAGATCATCCATTAGGATGAAAGAAGAGCTCTTGGCATTAGTTGTCCAGTTCACTCAACGGCTGTGCTGAACAGCTACAGCGGCTTCATTTCACTTACATTTTGTAATAACATTTTACGTTTTTACATTTGTGAATACACATTTTTTAAATGAGAACCTGCGTTTTGCTAGTTTTGTCTTCATTTCTGGCTATCCAACAATAGCCAGAGACCCATAGAATTGCTACTCTGTTCTGATCAATTTTGATCTAAAACTGCAGACATTACAACTGACCTGAATGTCTGGATGTTTTGCCAGCATGTAGAGGCACATCTGTAACGTGGTCGCCGTCGTCTCAAACCCAGCAAAGATAATGAGAAGGGACTGACCAATCAGCTCGTCCTGTGTCATAGTCTTTGGTAGTTTATCAGAGCCGTCTGTCTTCGAGTTATCGACTCCTGAAAGATGAGACAACTCTAGCAATAACTCTGAGTTTCATTAAAAAATAATTGTTAGATCAGGTAAGTGAACTATGAACATTGACTGTTGATAAATCTGCTAACAGGGGAGCAATTTAGAATAGAGACAAAAGTTGTGTAAAACGTTAACAGCCGTCGTTTCCGGCGTATATGACGCACCCTCTTGTACACATTTTGTATATGGAAAAAAAACGTTATCAATGAATATTATAATGAATTTACAGTATTTCAAATATGGAGTTCCAGATCAGATTTTATGCGTAGGTCTCCTTTCAACAAATACATAATCTAAGTAGGAAAGAATACCTTGTAATCTTCTTCGTTAAATCCCAGATATTCATCTAAAGGGCTAAATGAAAAGTCACTTGAAACCTCTTGTAAAAAACAGAATTTGAACGCTTATACCAACAAATTGTCCACTTTAGCATCTAATTCATTACCAATGCCACATTTCTTAAATAAACTGTATTAGCTTTCACAGCATCCTAGGAAGCTTTGACCCGTTCACAGACTTGCCAAATGCGAAACCTCTCCCTTCTACCTGATGGTGCAACCTCAAAACCGAAAGACTGCATACAGCTGTTCCACTTCTCCTTCATAAACCACATAAATGATTTATTAATACAAACATTTAAAGGTTGACTATTTAGACCTCATGGAATTGCAGTTAACTTATTTTTTCAACCAATTCAGCTCATTTTTAACATCTTTTCTGTGAGAACGAAACATTGTTCACATATTAACTCTTTACTTACGTTTCGTCGCACCATGCGCCATGTAGATTTCAGCCACATACGTTTTGTCGCACAGTGCGTCACTCTCAATTTGATTAGTATAAACTGTTATCAAACCATATTATTTTTATGTCTTGTATAATTTTGGTATTGGTGAAATATAATTCCGCGTTTAGTTATCTAATAATTCATATCTAATATTAATATGTTAAGTGTTAGATAAATATAAACATGTAGATTAATATTTAAAAACATGAAAAATGTTGTCTCTAAAATCTCAACCGCTAAATTGATAAAAACCTTCCGTACTGGAAGAATTAACGGTGCAGGCTTCTTCAACAATCGGCGAGGACTACTACATCAAATTGTATCTATCCATAACTTCGTTCCTTCTCCATCTATTCAATATTTTGCAGGAACATGCACAAACACTCCTTTCAGAAATTTTGCTTTGAGCAGTGTCTTCCTTTTAAAAATCAATAGTGGCAGTTATTTTAGCCCATCATTACAACAGGATAAAATAATCATGTAGTGAGTTCTTTTTCATCCCCTGAAGTTTTAGCAGTAACACATTTTGTGTCCTTTGAAATGGGCAATGTTGTTTCACGATACATAGAAGACAAAGGAACTCCATCCATGTTTTCTACTTTCGCTAGTTCAAAATGTTCTCGTTTTCTGGCATTAAAAACGAATCTATAATATGCAGCTGGCAACTTTTGCTGTATTTGTGTTTTAATCTATCTAACTGGTTTCTGTTCATGAATCTTGAACCCTATCGTGTTCATTCAGTCAAATCGACAAACTATTAGTCACTATCGTTTTCGCTTTCGTTTGATGATAAAGTTATTTTTGAAGACACTGAAAGTTAAGTTTTTTTGTGATCCAAATATTCAGCTCTGCTTCAATTTCTGATACTTTTTCATTTGCACTTCGTAGGTTAAGTTTACTATGAGTTGTTTTTTTAGATCCTCTTCTTGATTCAGCAATGCTCTTAATGTTTTTCCAGTGGCCCGAAATGGCAGCCCCCTTTCTATGTTATTTAACATACACAATCACATGCAGCTTCTAGGGTTATGGTTATGATTTTTCGAAGGCCCCGGTATCACTGTAAACGAATGAAGATCCATAATTGCTCAACCGCCCGTGCCAGTGGAAACATTCGAACTAACATCTCATCGAACATCCAAACAAAAATGATAGTTGCAGTCCCCATCTTAGAAAACACAGCACATGTCAAAGACATAAGGCGTATTATAGCACCGACAGTGAAAGCATCTGAACTGTCTTTCGTCATACGATATCATCATTCATCGTAAGCAATCTGAATATAGAAACACCATCCGGATGAAACAAACAGCTCACAGTGTGCACAGAGAACTTCTCAGTAGCTCCGCGGCAAACCGGACTTGGAATACGGGGAAACTACAACAAAGAACACTTTTCTTTGAAAGACAGTGCCCCAACAGTACCCTGTCCACCATATTGACAAAAAAATCTGGAGTTTACTGATATACAAGACCTAGTATTAGTTTTGCTTTTATTGACATGCTTAATTGACATGATTAATTGACATGATTAATTGACATGATTAATTGACATGCTTAATTGACATGATTAATTGAGGTAGAATAAAAAAAATAAAAAAATGGTATGCAAGAAGCTTTACGTGATAAGTGGACGACACAGACTAAACAACGTTTCGGCCCAATAGGCCTTCATCAGGAACAAACAAAAAAAAACACACACAAAACTAATAACGAAACAACCAGAAAAAAAACAATCGAAATGTGTTAAAGAAAACAAAATTAACTATCCTGTCAAAACAAAAGGAAATAGCAACCAAGTGCGGCTGTCGTGAACGTAGAGAAACGTGCAAAAATGTGCGCAAATGCACACAGAACCAGAGGAGTTCACACAGGGGTCAGTGTGCAAACACAAAGGAGAAAGAATCGAATAGTAGACTAATAGGTGTTCAAAAGGCGGTAAGAGTGAGATGTCTGAGAGTGGGGTACAATAAAAACAAATGAGGGGTAAGGAGCACAGAAAAAAAAGGTATAGAGGTCTGGTCTCGAGACACTTCGGTTTTCTCCTCACTACTAAAGATTTTGTAATTTTAAGACAGAGCCTCTTGTAATAACTTTAAATGCATAATAGAAGACATATATGTATGTTTATCTCACAAATGAACAGATCGACTAAATACTCGTATAAGTGGCAAACAGATGTGTCAAAGCAATAACAAAGGCTGGTAATTAACATGCCATTCGTTAGCCAGTATATAAAATAGAGAAGTCATTTTAGTAAAGGCAAACCTTTAGCAGCATCAGCCGCAGCCTTGTCGCCTGCTGCCTTGGCAGAGACTAAACTCTGTAGGAGATCTCCAGGCTTCTTCCCGGTGCCCTTTTCATACTTTTCTCTTTCCTCTAGGGATCTCCGCATGATGGAGGTCAAGTAGTGATCTGAATTGCTGTTGACACCGTCGAACAAACTTATATTTAAGGTCTGGAAAAGAAGATAAGAAAAAAAAAAGATGAGGAGACAATTGCAATTAGGATGTCACGAAATCCATTAGTAAGGGCAACAACAACACAAATATGTGTTGACTTTATCAAAACAGTTTGTATGCTAAGGTACATTGACACTAATGTGTCAAGCGTTTAATTGTATGATAAGTTGGCATTGACATGACATTTACTTATAATAAAGTTGAGCAGTCACCTCAGGTGACATTTACTGGTACTAGGGCAGAATGACACTGACGTGATGGCAGGACAATTCAGGGGATGATAACAAAAGATTAAAAGAATGAATGGGACATATTAATACCCAAAGGAGATTAGTACAGTTTATATACAATATAGAGACATGTCAGTTAAAGGTGCTTAACATATAGAGCATCGTTGTATATTAGTTACCAGTATCAATATAAATGACATTGACGTGACAGTTACCTGCACTAAAATAATATGACATCGACATGATTGTTATTAACACTTATACCAGTATAAAATAACATCGACATGATTGTTATTAACACTTATACCAGTATAAAATAACATCGACATGATTGTTATTAAATAATTATACCAGTATAAAATAACATCGAGATGAGTGTTATTAAATACTTATACCAGTATAAAGTGACATCGACATAACAGTTACTAATACTTGTATCAATATAAAATATCTTTATATGACAGTTACTAATACTTGTGACAGTGTAAAGTGATATTTATGCGACGGTTATAAGTACTTGTAGCAATATAAAGTGACATTTACACGGCAATTACCTGTACTACAATCTTGTGCAGCCAAGGGAAACGAAAGAAAATCAGCATGATCTTTGACATGAATTTATTGCGAATCTTAAAGAGATTCTTACTGAAACTAGTGAACTCGTCGTCTTCACCTCCCAGGCATTCAGTCTGCAGGCCGAACGCGGTCTTTGCGATGATCTCGCTGGTGTACTGGCCTGTGGAGTATTTGATCTGAACAAGCTTTTCTGCCTTCGCATAGCTCTCAAATACATTGGCCAGTTTACGTGCAGTCTCATTTATAGTTTTCGCTGTGTGCTTCAATTTCCCAGAGCTGTAGAAAAGTGGTGAAATCATGAGGACAGACAAATCAGTATGCAGAAATGTTTTATATTAAATGCTCCAAGTCTCAGCGCAGAACAAGAAGTTTGCGTCAGAGGTCCTTTATCAATCAATCAATCTCTATCAATAGGTACCTACCACTATGGGTCTGGGTTTGGTCTATCTATCTATCTATCTATCTATCTATCTATCTATCTATCTATCTATCTATCTATCTATCTATCTATCTATCTATCTATCTATCTATCTATCTATCTATCTATCTATCTATCTATCTATCTATCTATCTATCCATCCATCCATCCATCCATCCATCCATCCATCCATCCATCCATCCATCCATCATCCATCCATCCATCCATCCATCCATCCATCCATCCATCCATCCATCCATCTATCATCTATCTATCTATCTATCTATCTATCTATCTATCTATCTATCTATCTATCTATCTATCTATCTATCTATCTATCTATCTATCTATCTATCTATCTATCTATCTATCTATCTATCTATCTATCTATCTATCTATCTATCTATCTATCTGTCTGTCTATCTGTCTGTCTGTCTGTCTGTCTGTCTGCCTGCCTGCCTGTCTGTCTGCCTGCCTGCCTGCCTGCCTGCCTGCCTGTCTGTCTGTCTGTCTGTCTGTCTCTGCGATCAAGACTCAATCAGAGTAGGATTCCAGACTCTCTCATGAAGCCAGCTGTCTGTTTAAACGAATCGATTGCCCCATATAGTTTTTCTTCCAGGGAGGTGGGTGTGGACCACATTGCTCTTCTCAAGACTGTGTACTGGGGGCATTCCTGTAGAACATGTTTTGTAGTCCTATTGTCCAGTGTACAGTGGCATATGCTGGTTGTACCTATTTTGAATTTGGTGAATATGTGATTTCTCATTCTAGTGTGGCCAGTGCGTAGGCGAAGTATGATGACTTGATAGTTGGTGGTATCCGTCACTCTCGTTATGCTTTGGGTGTTCTCGTTTCCATTTTTCATGGAACTGATCCTTGAGGATGGATTTGGCTTCATCATAACTGAGCAACTGGTTGTCTTGTGGTAGTTTCCCTCCCTCTTTAGATAATTTGTCTGCGCGTTCGTTCCCGTGTATATTCCAATGTGATGGTATCCACTGAATGACTACTCTCTGGAAGTTATTACATATTTGGTCCAGGGTTGTTCTCAAGTCATCTAGTTCATTGTTCTTGTGGCTTTTTAGAGCTGATAGTACTGACAGTGCATCAGTCAGAATCACCAATTTATTGTGCCTGTTATTTTTGTGTTGAGTAGCCAGTGCTGCAGCATCTCTGACGGCCTGTTTCTGCTTTAAAGTTGTTTGAGAATTTTCCAGTAGCTATTGACTTGGTGATCTCGTCCTGATTATTTTGCGTCAAGAACACACCTCGCCTTCCATTTCTGGTGGCATTTGTAGCAGAGCCATCTGTGTATATGTGGGACCAAGAGTCCTGTGGGCAGGTATCGTGCATGTGTTTTTCTGCTACGTGTTTTCTTTCTGTGTCTGATTTGGTGCCTCTTTTCATGATACCTGTTATATTCTCCTTAAGTTATGGTATTTTGTGTTTTCCATGAGAAGACATATTAGATGGGCCCAAGGGTTTCGATATTGTTTGGGAAAGTACTGGGTCTCCAGTAGTTAGTTCATTGGCAATTGCAGCGAAGTTGCTCCACTTTAGTCGTACAATTCCGAAACCAGTTATTCTTTGGTGCATGGGTTGGCTAAGGAGCCTTCTATATTTCTCCGCTTTTTACAATAATTTGGTGACCCGTCTGTCATTTAGCTAAGGGTTGTAAACCTGTTACTGTTTCTAGAGTCTTGATAGGTGTAGATTTTATAGCACCAGTAATGATACGGGCAGCTTGGTTCTGTGTTCTGTTAATTTTGCTAAGGTATGATTTGGAAGCCATGGCCCTGGCTGTGACTCCATACTCTAGAACTGGTCTGACTCTTCCTACGTATAGTCTTTTCAAGATATTGCTGTCTGCTACCCAGTCCGTTCCTGCCAATTTCTTCATAATATTAGTTCCTTCTCTGGCTTTTTTTCTTGCTCTGTCTATCTGAGTTTTCCAAGTCATTCTGCGATTCATGGTGACGCCAAGATATGTTGGGTTTTGGTCAATAGGGAGTGTATGGTCTTTTATCTTCAGGTTTGCAGAGAGTGTGTTTCTTGATAGGCTGAAAATTGTATATGTAGTTTTTTTTCGTTGATTGGTAAGAACCAGGTGTTCGTCCATTTTTCAAGTTCGCCTAGCGCATCTTGCATCCTGGGTCCAGCCACCAACATACTTTCCTCGCGAGCCCATAACGCCAGATCATCTGCGTATATTGCTGAGTGTATTCTGGGTGGAATGTCCATTGCGATGTCATTTATGAAAATTAAAAAGAGTGTGGGGGACAAGACTCCGCCATGTGGGACACCTTGCTCGATAGAGAACTTCTTACTTAGTTGACCTTGAACTTGTACTCTGGCTGTTCTATCCTGAAGGTATTGAGAGACCCAATTGAATAAACGACCCTGGATGCCAAGTCTAAAAAGCTTGTTCTTTAAACCCTCTCGCCAAACCCTATCAAAAGCCTTCTCCATGTCGACCCATACTGCCAGTGTGTGTTTCTTTCTTATAGAGCACTTTATTTCCTGTGCAATGTAAGTGACCAAGTCTTCAGTTGATCTGTGCTGACGGAAGCCACTTTGTTGTGGTACGATTTCTTGTTTTTTTCTCCAAATGCGTCTCCAAATGTCTTCTGTTAACCAGCCTTTCCATGTTTAACTCAGGCAGCTCAGTAGGCTAATTGGTATATAGCTACTTGGGTCTAGTGGGTCTTTTCCACGCTTGAGGATGGGCACCATAATAGCTTCCTTCCAGATTGCCAGCACATGACCTCTCTTCCAGGTAGCATTTATTATCCTTAGAAGCTGGCTCTTGGCTTTCTGTTCCAGATTTAGGAGCATTTCGTTGGAGATTCCATCTTTACCAGGAGAACTTTTGATCTTCAGTCCTTTGAGGGCAACATATAATTCAGTTGGGGTAAAAATTGTCGTCTGATGCTCTTCTGGTGCTAAAGGCATGTGTTTTGCATCTTGGTTTTCCCGTCTTGCAGCTTTCTGTTTGTCTATTGGAATGTTTATTTTACTAATGTTTTTGTAAGTCTCTATCAGTAGATTTCCTGCCCTTTTGCCTGTGAGCATGTTCTGATTGTGTGCTAATGATATTGGAGGTCGGCAGTTGTTTTCGTCGCTCAGAGCTTTCGCAAGTTTCCATATTTTATGACCATTTTTGTTTAGATTAAGGCTCTCTATTTTGTCTATCCAGCTCTGACATGCTGATATCATGACCTCACGTCTGTATTTGGCCGAGGCTGCTTTGTAGGCAATGTTGCTCTCTGTGCGGTGTGATGTTTTAGCTAGTTCTCTGGCAGAGTCCAGTTCCTCAGTAATAGAGTGAGCTTAGTGAGAGCATGGGGGCAGGTAACTTCGTTGTTACTCGCTTCTCAATAGACAATAGCAGTAACAAATAGTAGCGACCATCAGTAGTTAGGACATGAAGTTGGGGATTGGAAATTTTCCAGAATAACAAGTTGTAGAGACAAAGTTGAAGGTGTAGGTTTATAGTGGGTGGTAGACACACGGAGGTAGGAAGGAGAAAATGTCCAGAATTGTTGAACCCCACATAATAGTTTAGGTCCATGGAAATTTCCTTGAACCAAGTTTGTGAGTGAGAGGAGATGCAGATTTCCACAACAGCAGGTTGGGGAAATAACAAAATAGCATGCGTTGTCCCCATGACTTTGGCCCGTCTGATAAATAAATTGTCATCTAACTACCAGGAGAGGTCATTGTCATGAGGTAATCATTATTTAAATAGGTTATAGAAGTCACGAAAATAATCTGTTATTGTCAAAGTCTTGGACAGTTGAGACACAGTCCAGGTTGTAGAGTTCAAGCCTCGGACACGAGGCTGCAAGTGATCAGGAGGGAGTCGCAATTTATCACTTCGCGTCAACTGTATTGGCTACTAATTTTCAGGTGAAGAGAGTGGTTGAAGTATTTAAACTTCAATACAATAGGTTTAAGTTAGAGTTCGAGTCAGGGGATTAGAGATGTAGACTATGTAAGCTTAGTCCGGCTTCGGCCGAACTACCGAAGGCAGCTAGATAGAGCTAGACCCAGAGATGAATTAGTCAGAAGTAGAAAGTCAACATTTAGAGTTAGTTATTCAGGAAGGAGAATTAGACAGTTAGTATAGTCAGAACAGTTAGAAAGTTAAGATTAGAAAGTGAAGCCAGTTAGTTAGGAAGTTAGAATCTCCAAGTTGTAGTTCAATTCAGTTGAGAAGTTATTATTGATAGAGAGTTGATAGAGAGTATTATGAACTTAAGCTGTGAAGTGTTTTTAAGAGTATTTCAAGTTGTGTTTCACATTCCTCATGAACGTAAGTTGAATAATGTCGTAAGCAAGATATGCACTTACGGACATTCAAATAGTCACCTACGATAGTCTCTTGAGTGTTCCGAATTAATTAACATTAATGTAAGATAAATGCATCAACCACTAGTCGATCATTGTGCCTAGAGATCAATAAACTGATTATGATTAGATAATGAGAGAGTCTGCCGTGATTTACCTGTCGCAATCAACTAAAATAAATGTGATGTACGGTGAACAATAACATCAAGATATAATTGCAGAACAAATACAATAAATAGTACGTCCGTGTGGGACTATAACACATCTTCTAGTCTTTGTATTTCCAGTATGGCTTGTAGTTTCTCCTTGCTCCTCTAGGAATGGATTCTTTAGCAGCTCTCAGGATTCCATTTGTTAACCGCTCAATCATATTATTGACCTTCTTTTCGTGGGTGTTGATAGGCGCAGTATATGCATCAGTGAGCCTTGCAAACTTTGCCCAATCTGCTCTCTTATAGTTCCAGCAGGGAACAGGTATTTGCAACTCTTGTTTGTGAGCAAGAGCCATTGAAAGTTTGACTGGTCTATGGTCACTATCTCCAAGTTGGTTCAGCACTTTTCTGGTTATTTTGATAGATATGTCTCCAGTTGCAAACGCTAGGTCGGGAGTGGAAGTTGTTTTCCATCTTCTTGAGTAGGAAGGTTGGGGGGGGGTGTGTTCTCTCTAGAGTTTATGAGAATTAGGTTGTTGTCTATTTACCATTCTTCCACTTCTTCACCTCGAGCATTGGACTCCTAATATCCCCATCTTTCAGAGTTGCTGTTAAAGTCTCCTACTACCAGACACTTTGATGGTGGTATTTCCTTTGAATCCAGCTTCAGTAATTTGTCATTTGGACAGTATATATTAAATATCCTTATACTAGCGGAGTTAATGTCTGTACCAATGATCTTTGCTTCTCTGTTTGTGATTACATCTATCAGTTTTGCTGGGATCGAATTTTTAATAAGTATAAGAATTCCACCCTTGTGACCTTCCCTGTCATGTCTAAATGTTTGGTAGCCCGTGATCATAAATCAGTGTTCAGGATTAAGGTGAGTTTCCTGGATGCAGGCAACGTCTATCTCTGCTAGTCTGAATGTTAGAGCTTGTTTTTTGTGGTATATGCCCTCCGCATTCCAGTGTATTATATTCAGCTGTTTCTTGAAGCCTTTCCGGTCAGCGGTAGTTTCTATCATAATTAGAGTGTTAGATCCAGTCTGATTGATTACTTGTTAAAACGTTGCACTGTGTTCTGCGCCAGTGGCCCAGTGCATCCGATTTCAGCCAGCCTTTTATTCAGGTTTGCTTTCCTTAGCCTTTGATTGTCCCCAATCTTCCTACAAGGCAGCAGATTGTCTTTTCTGCCCTTAGATGGTCGGCCCTCCCAGGTTTACGAGCACCATCTGCCCAAGCTTGATGTAGTAATTAGTTGGTGATTGGACCATCACCATCACACATCAAACAACAGACTATAAGTCCCTCCTAACTATCACGAACTTCCGGGAGTCCCATCGATGCTGACAAGTCATGTACGAAACCCCACTCCGTCTTTCATATATTAGAGTACGACCGTCCTAGGGCTATACCAACTGACTTGATGACGTAGCTCACACACCAACGGCTGCACTCACAATATCCCAGTTACTATAGTAAAAGCAGCCAACAGCACACAAAAAGCTGATGCACAATTTCCAAAGTGAAAACTGCTACTGACTAGACTGAACAGAGCTTAGCAAGGAGTTGTACAATGCAAGAACTTGGCGTCATACAATTACATCGACGGTTTAGGAATACCATACGATGTGTTGACGTAATTCGCACATATCGCTAGGCAGGGGAAGGTCGTATTCACAAACTTATGACTTGACAATGAAGAACAATGAGGTGAGTACAACCTGTTATCATCGGCGAACTTTGCTAACTGGATCAGATGATTAGCTCAGACGCAGAAAAGTACACCGTAGAGCCGAAGCTAATCAGTTCTCCAATGCAACTTCTGCAGCGGTCCAGCGAACGTGACCTCATTCCACCATGTTTGGAAACAGAAGTCAGTCAGTCTATCCTGTCTATCCTGTCTGCCTGCCTGCCTGCCTGCCTGTCTGTCTGTCTGTCTGTCCGTCCGTCTGTCTGTCTGCCTGCCTGTCTGTCTGTCTGTCTGTATATTTACCTTTCGAGCCGTAGCCGGCCCATAGGGCATAGACCCAGATTCTCTTTCTCTTATCTAATTTTTTTTTATTCTAGCAGTTTTCAATCCTTCTAAAGATATTTGATCAAATCTCGCCATTTGTCTCTGTGCAAGCAACTCTATCTCATTGAGGGAGCCGATTCCTGCTGATCTTGCTTCTCTGATCAATGTTCTTCTCAGTGTCTCTCTGGATCGGCCTCTTTCCTCTTACCTGTTGTTTCCCACATGGGGGAGGGGGGTTGCTTTGTTATTCAGTTATTATCTCTCCTCATCACATGTCCAACATATGACCATCGTCTTTTCTTGATTACCGCAGATATTAGTGGGTACTACCTGGGGCGTATTGTGGTTTACCAATGGGGGGGGGGCGCAAAAAAGGACCCGGGTTCAATTCCCGACATAGGCGGTGGGCATTTTTTACTTCAAATTCTAGGCTTCTTCGTGGCTTAGCTCTCCCCAAATTCTAGGCTTCTTCGTGGCTTAGCTCTCCCCAAATTGTAGGCTTCTTCGTGGCTTAGCTCTCCCCAAATTCTAGGCTTCTTCGTGGCTTAGCTCTCCCCAAATTCTAGGCTTCTTCGTGGCTTAGCTCTCCCCAAATTCTAGGCTTCTTCGTGGCTTAGCTCTCCCCAAATTCTAGGCTTCTTCGTGGCTTAGCTCTCCCCAAATTCTAGGTGATGAGATCTTATGTCTAGCCCCCACGGAAAACGATGAAAAACTGAAGTTTCCGTGTGCACTCGTGTACGATTAAGAACCCTTAGCAATTACATTTTGAAAAGAGTAGGGGGAAAAAATTGTCGCTGCCCGGCAAAAATTGTTCAGCAAATCTAGAAATGCCGAAGACGGTAGTATCATGCCTAAAGATGCAGATATTGCGGCCTTGTCGTAACCTAGAGTTACAAGGCATCCACAGCCAATACATGGCTGAACTCTAAGAGGACGAAGAAGAAGATGGCGATTGAGAACATTCGCATATCTATACAATACAAATGATGTGGAGCAGCTAAAGACAAACTATAATGGTTCGGCATAATCCTTCATCAGGTATAACAAACAAACACATAACTGCAAGCAAGAAAACACAACACACATCTATAACATGGCGGGAAAAGACGGTAGTTAGATTTTACGTAGAGTCTGATTCAAAGATAAATAGACAATTAGACAAGTAGGATTTAATATTAGACCACAAAGAACTAAACAGTGAAAGCGAATTTTCTATGAATTCAGAAGAAAAGGAATATATACAGTGAAGTCGCTACGAGGCGAAATTTCCTTTAAACCCCCCCCCCCCTCCCCCCGATTTTCAGGTATCGCTAGCAACAAACTAACCAGTTTAGTCTGGGAAAGTGAGCGCAGATCGAGAAGAAAGGCAAACCTGCACTTGAAAACGCTATGCTGAAGACGGATATCTTTCCAATAGGCGTAAATTAAACAAGAACACGACGGCATCTGCGCCCGTTTATCGTTGTTTTAAGAGCGGACGACGTACGGGACCAATGGAAAATTCCCTTACTCGTCGAGTGAACGCAGACACTTAAACAAATTTACATGAACTGTGTCTTTAAACGAATGGGAGGGGAAGAGATGGCTAATGTACAACGTATGTTCCTGGTCCACTTAGAAAACAAACCTGGAGATAATTGAGCAAGTTACCACGGAATAATTACAGTTATACATTCGTCCTTTGCTCCACTAAAGAGTAATATAATTAATGTTTAAAAAAAAAAAAAAACTAACTGTACACCAAAAAAAAAGAATTTAATATTTTTTTTTTTTATGTTGAGATAAAGAAAAAGTTCCTACAGCCTGGAAGAAAGGAATCATTATCAATCTAACTTAAAAAAGGGGAAATCTTAAAGATGGAAATAAATGTATAATAATTACGTTTTTATCATGTTATCAGGTCCCTCCAAGGTTTTCTGTAGAAACAAGGAATCAATAATACAAGATGGAGTTATTTGCAGGTCTTCATTATTGAACTCCGAACATGTCCGTAGGTGCTCAGATTCCCTGCTCAGCAAGTCCACCAGTGTCCACTGACCGACGACACCAGTTCTTTATTGCTTGATTAGTCTTCTTCCCACTGACCGACGACACCAGTTCTTTATTGCTTGATTAGTCTTCTTATACGCCCACTGACCGACGACACCAGTTCTTTATTGCTTGATTAGTCTTCTTATACGCCCACTGACCGACGACACCAGTTCTTTATTGCTTGATTAGTCTTCTTATACGCCCACTGACCGACGACACCAGTTCTTTATTGCTTGATTAGTCTTCTTATACGCCCACTGACCGACGACACCAGTTCTTTATTGCTTGATTAGTCTTCTTATACGCCCACTGACCGACGACACCAGTTCTTTATTGCTTGATTAGTCTTCTTATACGCCCACTGACCGACGACACCAGTTCTTTATTGCTTGATTAGTCTTCTTATACGTCCACTAAGTTTCTCGTTTCTGGCTGTGCCGAAACTCCCATCTCTTTCATCGGAAGGAGTGATGTGGCCTCATGGTTGTAGAAGACCGCTGCCCTTCAAAATCTTGGAGGGCATTGATGATGTCCGCTCGATCTATTGGGTGACCGTCTTCAACGACAGCGCAGCTAGACAACCTGTCCACTCTTTCATTTCCCCGTACTCCCGCATGTCCAGGAACATAGACAAAAGTGCCCTGATGTATTTTTGACTTCTGTAATGACTCTACCCATTGCATGTATACAGAGCCCTCCTCCACCTTTTTACTCTACTGGCGTGGGTGCAGTCTTGTGACTCTAACCATTTGAATGCCCTGGTCACTGCCATCACCTCCATCGTCATGCTACTCGTGGTCATAACGTATGCACCACTGTTTTCTCTATCTATCTATTGTCTTTTCGAGCCCAAGACGGCACATAGGGCAGAACCACAATCTCAAAAACAAAAACCTTGCGTGCCAAAATGGCACATATTGCAGAGATCACTGCTCTAAAATTTATGGCTCTGTTTCCATAACAATACTTTTACAATGACAGCTTGTCAAGCCATCGATCAACCTCCTTTGTCGCCTCGTACGACATGCCTGGAAGGTAACAATGTTACTATTCTTTACCTCCCTCATAATGAGGCCCTGGTAACACACGGGAGACCACTGTCTTACATGATTATTATTTGCCTGCCGAGCGTGCTGTAAATGTCCATGCACTCCTTTGATGTCGTATTACAGATCCGTCTGTATAGATGACTACATCTTTCTCATCGGTGCTTTCCCATATGAGACCGTTGACTTCCACATTGACCACGACCGATTTCTGTTCCCTACATTTCCTGTCGAGTGTGACAATACACGAGAATGTTCCCCTGAATGACGCAATCACCGGTATCCACTCATCGCCAGCGGTAATATTGCTGTTGTTGTTGTTGTTGCGTTCACCAGCTTTCATCTCTGACAAAGTCCCTAGAGACTAGGAACTGAATTTTGCGTGTTAATCCATTTTTCCCTGGCAGCCGTGTGCACACGGAGAGTACTTAGGAGGTACTCATGTTTTTTTCCGTCGATGAGTAGCTGACGTTTCCAGCAGGGTCTCGCTGAGACCAGGGGTGGTTGCCGCAGAGAGAAATCATAAATAAAAATCCCAACTGGTGTAGCCGAGATTTGAACCTACAACCTGCACCCACGTCCCGAGGCCGGCGTCTTGCCTCGAGATCAGGAAGTCCCCCATGGACTTGGAATATGAGGAAACTGCAACAAGGATCACTTTTCATGCATAGCCTTCAATGGTTCCCGCCTCCTATCCACCATATACCCCGAAGCTCACGTCCTCCCGAAAATGATGACCGTCATACTCAAAGCGCTTGACGATGTTAGGCCATCGTTGTTGACTCCAATTCCGAACATACAAACACACAGTTAGTCGTCAGATCATCCCTGTCGCACATCAAACAACAGACCGTAAGATTAGCGTAAGGTCGGTCTAGGGATTTACGATGGGCCATTACGATGACGTAGCACACATAGCAATGTCGCAAGCACAGCAATGACGCACCCTTTAGATTCTTGATTATTAGTAAGGCCACAAACCTGTTTGATGACATCTTCTACTCAGCCCACCCATTATTTGCCTCCTTTTAACCTGATGTCTTTCCCTGTGTTGAGCTCGTGGTGCAATAAATGCTCTTTATCTGCACTTATCTTTATGTATGCTTATGCTCTCCAGATCTTGATCCTATCATCCATTGTTGGAAAGTTAAGAAGATACCTCATTGCTACACAGGGGGTGTCCCTAAAACACCCCAAGATAATGCGCATATTTTACTCTGTATTTTCTCCAGCCTGTCAATGTGCGTTGTACTGACAGTAAGAATTGCTATGGCGTACTCAATTTGTGCGAGGTCTAATACCTGGAACATAAGTATTACAGTGGTAAGTAGCCTCTGCTCGATGTTGGCAGCTGCCATAACCTTCAAGGCGGCTAATCCTTTGCGGGATTTTGTTATCATGCATGATCGACGTGGTCCCAAAAACACACGATGTGATAAAACTTCATTCCTAGATACGTCATCAACCTGTCCCTGGTCACCTCATCAGTTCTAATGTTCCACCTCTGTTTCCGTGTGAACGATATGATTATTAAGGGAGAACCATCCAACTGATGGTTTTAAAGATTAACCAATGCACCTGATACTCCACACCAGGAAGCGATGTGATAGAATTTGTTTAGCAGTGGAGGCGATTTCCATTCTATCTCCTCCCTGTCGATATACCAGAATATCATCAGCAAAAGTCGTAGGTCTTCCTCTCCCATCCAGCTGTTGTTCCGTGATCGGTATTGTGCACAAATGGATGTTGGCTCGGATGACCAACTGCTACATCTGAGTATCACCTTCCTCTGAACAGTGCTGCAGGGATCCAATTAAGGAAGAAAAGGTGCACCGCCAGTTTTAGGAGTATGAGGTATTCAAATGATATTCTGTTCTTTGTACCCTCCAGATCTATAGCACCAGGACATGTCTCCTCTCGTCCGTGGAAGCCTTCGAAGTCGTTATAGGCGAAGACTGCCGTATTAAGCCATGTCTCTTTGTTTTATATATATATATAACCTTCGAGTGTGGATGGGAATGCGCGTATCTGCTCAAAGTGACAGGTGAGTACACGAGCAATTATTTTCTTGAGCAACTTGCCCGCAGTGTTCTGCATCGTGATGATTCTTTTGGCACTGATCTGAGAATGGTCTTTGTTTGGCTTCAGTAGCGGTAGTAAGTTGGTGTGTAACCACTCCTCTTTAATCTGGCCACTCTGAATGCTGGCATTAAACTCTTTGGCCAGTTTTTTCAAGTAAGTCGTCGTCACCTAATAAGATTTAGTCAGAATAAAAGATGCTGTAGATAATTTAATGCGAGAAGAACATGCAGGATTCAGAGAGGTGAGAATCTGTCTTGACCAAATTATAACTCTAAGGATAATACTAGAAGAACGTACAGAAAAATAACAACCCTTAACCTGCAATTTCATTGTTTTTAAAAAAGCGTTTGACAGCATACATAGATTGTCCTTGTGGAATATCTTGAAACATTATGGAACACCACCAAAAATTACTAACATTATAAAAAGGCATATACAACGACTATACTTTCGCAATAGCAGGGTCGGCGCACCATCAGCTGACCAAGACCTAGCAGTTCTACCTCCTCGTGGTCTTCCCTGGTAATAGTCTGCGTCAAAAAAGGCTGGCTAACAAAAGCTAAGATCGTAGTGTTCCCTGTAGTGGTGGCTGTTACTCATATAGAAGACCCAGTATTGCAGTACCTCTGGGCTGGACTAGTAGTTTCCCAGCATAACCTGGGGTAAACGAACTCCGACTTCTCCAGTAAGAGATGGAATGTCAAGAAAGCCATTACGACCCACCACATTAATGAGTCAAATGGCCCCCTGCCAACATCAACTCGTGGCATTACGTCAACTCAACAAACAGGAGTCAAACAAGGATTATACTATCACTATTGCTATTTGAAATAATCATTGATTACATAATGAGTAAATGTTGCAAGAGCAATAATGGCACTAAATGGTATGACAAGAAATACTAGAAAGATCTAGTTTTTATTATCCATAGCATAACAAATTGAAATTTAAATCAACAGTGATAAGACAAAAACAATTAAAAATAACAATACCCCAGAGGGTAAAATATATCTCAATCGTCAGCCACTGCTAAGAGTAGACCACTATATATAACTTGATAGAAATATAGATAAAAAAAAGGTCAAATAAAGAAAGAGATCAGAAGCATGATAGCAAAAGCAGCAACGAATTAAAAAAAAAAACCTCGACAAAATATGGAAATAAAAAATGCTAAGTAAGAAAACCAAACTTAGAATATTCAACTCAAACATGTCATCAACAATTACATGTAGCAGCTGGAAAACATCAAAAGAGATTGAGACAAAAACTAAGCGCATTTGTAAACAAATACCTAATAAAATACTCTGTGTACAATAAATGGGATGAATTAAAGACTAATATTGAAATAAAAGAAATGACCGTGCAATCAATTATCTCATATACAATTAAGGAAAAAAAGATGGACATATGATGAGAAGAGTCAATAAACAAATTCAAAAACATGCTCTTCTTTGGGAATCATCAGGATACAGAAAAAGATGAAGACCTAAAGAGATACTAAAAAGAACACTTATAAGAGAAGCAAAGTTTGCAGGCTTAGACTCATAAGATAAGATAGAACATCTCGCCCAGAATAGAGATTACCTCAATAACTACAAACCCTATGGGACACCTAAGGGCGCAGGAATGATAAAGAATTAAGAATTGTACAATAAACAGCAGCGTACACATAACTCTATGGCCATCCACTATATTTCATGAATTTGTTCACATTGTACAGAGATGAGATTCAACCAAACCTACCTAAATGATGGAGACAGAACATGTCTGACTCTTCTCCAGTCGTCTCCTTGAAGGAAGAAGACACCTTTTCTGACGAGGGACTTGGTGTTCATAATCATTTGTCTGTCAACAAAATTGTTGAAATCTTTGACCATGACAACTTTGAGAATCTCCAAATCTCGCGTGACCAGCTGTAGGTTGAAACGTTTAATACCGATTGTGTCGCCATATTGTTCCATCAGCTTTGTACATCCGGTTCTGTGTGGATTGGAAAATGAATGTTGGAGTAATGTGTCATGTAATTCAAAGAATTCAATCATTCATGCTAACATTAGATGAAACAAAATAATGCGACAGAAGACACAGATCTCCATCATATTTTACCAGACCATTCATATTTCTGAAACGATCTAGAAAATTTGGGGGGGGGGGGGGGGGGGGGTGAAGGCTGACTGGGTTCTAACCAATTTTTTTTTTTTTTTAAATGGAAACTCCGAGTGAATCTTTTATTCAAGTGGAAATCTACTGGGGTGATTTAGGGAATTCAGAAGAATATCTACTTTAGCTTATGGTATTCCGCTATCTATCTATCTATCTATCTATCTATCTATCTATCTATCTATCTATCTATCTATCTATCTATCTATCTATCTATCTATCTATCTATCTATCTATCTATCTATCTATCTATCTATCTATCTATCTATCTATCTATCTATCTATCTATCTATCTATCTATCTATCTATCTATCTATCTATCTATCTATCTATCTATCTATCTATCTATCTATCTATCTATCTATCTATCTATCTATCTATCTATCTATCTATCTATCTATCTATCTATCTATCTATCTATCTATCTATCTATCTATCTATCTATCTATCTATCTATCTATCTATCTATCTATCTATCTATCTATCTATCTATCTATCTATATCTATCTATCTATCTATCTATCTATCTATCTATCTATCTATCTATCTATCTATCTATCTATCTATCTATCTATCTATCTATCTATCTATCTATCTATCTATCTATCTATCTATCTATCTATCTATCTATCTATCTATCTATCTATCTATCTATCTATCTATCTATCTATCTATCTATCTATCTATCTATCTATCTATCTATCTATTGTCCTTTCGAGCCGAAGACGGCACATAGGGCAGAACCACAATCTCAAAAACAGAAACCTTGCGTGCCAAAGTGGCACATATTGCAGAGATCACCGCTCTAAAATATATGGCGCTGTTTCCGTAACAATACTTTTTACAATGACAGCTTGTCAAGCCATCGATCAACCTCCTTAGTCGCCTCTTACGACATGCCTGGAAGGTCATAGTGTTACTATTCTTTACTTCCCTCATAATGAGGCCCCGGTAACACACAGGAAATTCCGCTATACATCGATCTAAATCGCGAGCGTATTATTGGTTATTGGTTATGGAAGGCCTCGGTATCACTGCAAACGAATTAAAATCCATAATTGCTCAACCGCCCGTGCCAGTGGAATCATTCGAATTACTAACACATCTCCCAAACAAAGAAAGGTAACTGTAGTCCCCATCGTAGCAGTCTCAGCACACGCCAAAAGACATAAGGCGAAACCGCGCAGAAAGTGACCACAGCCAACTGTTCCCTGTCATACGATATTATCATTCATCGTAAACAAGCGGGATATCGAAACAGGATCAAAACGGATGAGACACACAGCTCACGGTGTGCACAGAGCACTTAACTCAGTAGCTCCTGCAACAAGCCGGAATATAAGGAAACTGCAAGAAGGAACACTTTTCAGACAGCCTTCAATGGTTCCTGCCTATCCACCATATACCATGGAAGTTCGCGTCCTCCCGAAAATGGTGATCGTCGTAGCACTTCATGATGTTAGGCCATCGTTGATGACTCCAATTCCAAACATATAGACACACAGTGGTGGTAAGTTATCATTTCCAATCCAACAGAAGCCACCTGACCTGTAGTTAGTAAAACCACAAAGATAATATGATTTTGTGACCTTCACTGATTCACTCTTGGACGTGAATGTGTAGTTTACACAAGAGGAGAAGTTTTCAACTACAGTGATCCCATTTAAGGCAATTCTGGGATAGCAAGGCAAGTCTCCTTTATAGCAGCAGAACTTGATGTTCTCTGCTCCCTTCTTGTAGCTGCTGCCACACGATTCTGACGTCTCATTAACTTGGACATCATTCAAGAACAATGTCAGATTAACATTCCATAGATCTGGCTCTGTTGATGAAGTGCTTGGTGCAACAGTTGTATCAATCATACAGGCGGCTCCTGGTTTGTGGTCATTAATATCACAGACGGCATATGATGTTCGCGTATATATATATATATATATATATATATATATATATATATATATATATATATATATATCCGACAGTGATCCATTATCGATAACCCCGCCGAACGATTTTGTATTTCTCTAGATTTTTTTTTCTCGTTCTCTTCTCTTAGAGCCCTGTCGTGCTAACCATAGTAAAATTTAAGGAGCGGTAGTCACGTTCCTTTCGTGTCAGATACTCGCATTCCCTTTGAAGCACTCGTGTTACTCGATAACTAGTGTTCTTATTCTCAAAAGTTGCCATTACTTTCCATAGCAAACACGAGCAGATGGTTCTCGAAAGGAAAAAAAAGTCCATCCATGTGAAGGCCAAATTATCACCGTCTAGTAAAAGTTCCTGTTAGAACAAAGGTTAAAGCAACGAAGTCCTACAGAAAATGTTGGCCGGCAGAGCTTAAAAGCCTGGAAAGGCAATCCTGGAAAGGCAATCTGCCTACGAAAGGAGAATCCATACAATAAAACTTCACTGCTGAAGTCGGAAGATTTAGGTCCACGCTGTGCGAAACTAGAAAGCAAATATCTACGCAATACAGCAAATGCTATACATCTAACTCTAGATCAATTTGGAGTCACCCGTCGAGATGTATCTAAATTGGAATCGCACCAGTTCCCCAGAACCAAAAGAAACCACCAAACAGTACGCTGGAACCAGAAACCTAAACCACTCAGAAATAATAAAGGAAGATGGTGAAAAGGGGCTCAAAATAATGCATTGGAATGCAGAAGAAGTAAGACTAGAACTCCAAAAATGTCTAAATGAACACCACGTTGGTGTTTGCTGCATCCAGGAAAGCAATCTCACAAGTGCACACCGATTCTCCATTAGGGGATACACAATCTTTAGACAGAACCGAGAAGACAGACTCAAAGGAGGAGCTATCAGTCGCTATCAGGAAAGACATCTCAGTCCGGGAAACCCAACGATTGCAATTGCATGATACAGAAGACATTTACCATCCTGACAACCATAAGCCAACATTTTATAATACGCAACATCTATTCATTCCCTAACAAAGATAATAATCGCTGGCGACTTCATCAGCCGCTCTCCAAGTTCGGGACACTTAAGACCTCAATGCAAAGGGCGAAGAGGTAGAAGAATTTGTCACGAGGCAAGACACCGGTCTCGAGACAGAGAGATTGTGTGTTCAAATCTCGGCTGCACTGGGTGTGATTTTTATTTATGATTCCTCTCTGCGGCAACCAACCTTGGTCTCAGCAGCGAGGCCCGGCTTGAAACGTCAATTACTACTCATCGACAGAAAAAAATATGAGTACCTCCGAAGTCGGAGTTATCTGTCTGTGTGGCGAGGGACCCCTGTGCACACGGCTGCCAGAAAAAAAATGGATTAACACGCAAAATTAAGTTCCTAGTCTCTAGGGACTTCGTCAGAAGTAAAAGCTGGCGAACGAAAAAAAAAATACTCAGAAAACCAAAAGACGAGCACTGCATCCCAGATCTTGCAACCGAAAACAAAGTAATTTCTATAATAACGAGTCACTATAATAATCTTAATAGCAAAAAGACAGAGGTAATGGTAACAACAAAGAAAAAGACATCACCTCAGTGCAAAATAAGGACAAGTGGAACAATATTAAAACATGTAAATGAATTTAAATATTTGGGAACTTTGTTAACCTCAGACGGAAGATGTGCAAAAGATGTGAGATGCAGAATAGCTCAGGCAAAAGCAACTTTCAAAAAAATGAGGAAGATACTATGCAATCCATTTTTGACAATAGTAACAAGAAAAAGAGTTCATAAATCTTATGTAGAGCCAGTCTTATGGATGCGAATCATGGACAATAGGACAACAAACAAGAAAATCACTGGAGTCTGTAGAAATGTGGTTTTACAGAAGAATGTTTAGAGAACCATGGACAGCTAAGAAGAGTAATGAAGATGTTCTGAGAGAGGTCAAAGAAAAAATAGAGCTAATTTCCAATATTAGGAAGAAACAATCATAATTTTTTTGGCCATGTAATGAGAAGAGAACAACTGGAATATATTTTAACAACTGGAAAAATTGAGGGACAGAAGAGATAGAGGGAAGCAAAAAGAAAAAAATAACAGACAGCTTAAATTTGTAACAGGTGTGAGTGACTGTTTTCGTTGTTTAGATTTGCCAATCAGATAAGTGGGTTACGATGACAACATCATCATCATCAAGTACCGGGCCTACTGGCGTAGGTGATCATGTCTCTCCCCAACTTTCAATCTCTGCACCATTTATTATTTCTGTTGTTGACCTTCTGCCAAGCCATTCTCTTAACTACATAAAAATTTCACAAAAAAATGACAATACCATGAAGAATTGTGTGTATAGTGCAAACTAGTTTCCGTAGGATAGTGAAACTTTCCTAATTTGTTCAGAAGTGGATATATTTACTTGGAAACACATTTCCAGCACTGTTGGATTAAAAACCGCACCCATTTTGGGTAGTTGAGTACCAATTTTTATATTAATTTTTTTTTTTTTTTAAATTTTAAATATTAATTGCTTAAATTCTTATCCTTCAATTTTTTTTCCAACATATTGTTTCTGATTATGAATCTGTGTCCTTTGCCCTTCAATTTGATGCCTAATTTATATGTCTATGACTTTTTATAGTGAAAATATGAAAGATTTAGTGAAAGAAGTATTTTTCAGGAAAAATAACTGTGGCAAAACAGTAGTGACTGGGTAGAAAAACTACGGTCATTAAGAGTTGAGAATAAACCTAGAACCGAAAGAAATTCATGCTATAAGTTTGGTCACTTATATCTGCTCATGCAAGACCAAACCACATAAGTAGTGTTAGTGGCTGTTTACCCACTCATTTTCTGGAAGAACATGCACCGAAAATGCACCAAAGACAATGGATTTTGCACCGTGCAATGGTGCAAAAAAAAAAAAAATCGCTATTTTTTCGAAATTGAATATTTTTTGGGGGGTAATTTAAAAACAATTTTTTTTGGGGGGTTGGTCAGTTTGTCGAAACGGTCGGCTTAACTCTGGTAAATTGAAAAGATCGTCGAACGGTCGGTTGCGTCTCAGGTAGGCGGATTATCTTGCGCGACACGGAGTGTTAGATGAAAATGTTTGTGAAAAAGTATTTTAAAATATTTTAAAGATGTAAAAGAGTATATTTGTGAAAGTAAAAATTCTGAATTATTACAAAAATAAAAAAAAAATATGGTGTAAATTTTAAAAACTCCGGAATTATTAAAAATAAAAAATTTTAAAAAAATTGGCTCCCACCGAGATTCGAACACGGGACCTACGGCGTGACAGAGATATTTGTGAAAGATGTGAAATATGCGGCTACCCCTCGACGGCTCGCGCGCGTGAGTGGGTGACGATATTTAATGAATCAAGGCGGATATGGTTTAAATTTTAAAAATTCCGAATTATTAAAAAATAAAAAATAAAAAAACAGTCTCCCACCGGGATTCGAACACGGGGTCTACGGCGTGAAAAGCCAGATACTTTCCACTATACTACAAGCGACCACAGAATTAGAGGCTAAATGAGCCAGGTGACTAGTGACGCTTTGTTAGTGCTCGACAGCTATCTCTCGCGGACTGGGTAAATATTGTTTCCGATGAAAAAGCGAAGTAGAAATTTAAGAATGTGTTATTTACGTTTAAGAATATTAAAATGAACGATTAATTTATTTTAAATGAACGCGATTTCACGAGGTGCCCAGTGTTCTGGTTGTTAGCAGACTTTATAGTTGTAGTAAGGTGGCGTAGGTTGTTTTATTCAGGTTTTTAGAGGACCACCTAATGTCCACACTCATCGATAGTAGGTGTGGGTATGTGGTTTCTGGTCTCGCCAAACTAGCCGTGGTCTCAACCCGATTGAAAAGAAAAAGGACTTATTTTTAAAATGATAAAAATCAATATTTAAAAAACTTAAATGAAGGGAAATTTAAAAATATAGGTGGGCTCTCGCGGGGTGGAGAGATTTTATTGATTGAAGTGGGAGCGCTGTTCACTTAACATCATCATGTGCCACCCTCAACAGCATCATCAACATGTACCCTTCATGTCCTATCATCATCATGGCACACAAAGTATCAAGCCACGAAATTCTTTCTCTCTCTCGCACAAAGTAACGGTGTTATTGTATGACGGTCCTGAAAACAATGCAATTAAAGCGGTGGGGCTTATCGGATTAGCTCGTCGAACGTTCTCGCGTGGTCTTAAAAAATATTTAAGAAATGAATATTATCCCTCCCCAGAAAAGATAGACCGCTTAAGAGAATGGCTTGGTAGAAGGTCAACAGCCACACCCTCCCCTCCACAACATCATCACCTGTAATACAGAGACACTATACCCCCACCCTCATCATCGTCATGTACCATCAATATGTGTGAAACACGCGTTGTAAGTGTTTACCTTTTCCAAAGCTTTTAACGTGTCGCCATACCTTCACTGTAACACTTTAGTATTTGAATATCAATTGGAATAAATAATTATATAAAATACCGCCTTTAACCTGTATCACAGAGAAATTATACCCCCTTCGCTCCGTCAACATTCCGTGTTGATAATATAAAGTATCGTCGTCGTCGTCATGTATCATCATCAATATGGGTCACCATACCGTCCCTCTCCCCTCAACACAAGCCCGTTGGTGTAGAGTGAACATGTCTCGCCACAACTTTCGATCTCGTACTCTATATACTGAGAAGGGGAATGGGTGTAAGTGGACGTGGTTGAGTATTATCTCTTAGGGTATCTGCTGCTAGTGTGCTGTTATCGGGTGACCATAAGGCCAGGTGTGCAAATCTAAATAACGAAGGGGTGGTTGTGATGATTCTAAAAAATGGAGAAAATGGGTGTTTTCCTTTTGATTGTTCGTCACGGGGTGTAAATATGTTGTCGGTGTTATTAGTGTCGAAGTTTTTACTATCGCTGACATGGTGACTTAACGTCGTCGGCATCATCAGCATGTGGCATAGCGGTTGGCGTGTTTTGTAGTAAGGTGGGTAATGTGACCGGTTTGTAAATCAGCTACCTTTGGAAATCTAAGAGTAACTTTAAATAATGACGGCCTCAGAAAGTATGCCCAGTTAAGAAAGTTGGTAGATCAAGTTATATCTTTGTTGGTTCAGTGTTTGCGTACCGTATTTGAACACCAACTTTTTCTGGAAAACGACAGTAAAGAAAGTATGCCCAGTTATGAAAGTAAGGGCCTCTGGTGAGTGCAAGAAGCCGAGTCACCAAGAAATCAAAAGGCACCCTATTGTACTCGTCATCGAGATCGATTTCTCCCTCGAGCGTTCTCTAACATTGCCTCGATCGTTCTCGGGGTGCCCTTCCTTTCAAGCCCTGCTCACTTGATCAAACTAGACAGGTTGGTCTGTTACTAGATACAGTCTGTCTTGCTAACATGCTCATCGCAAAACTCAGCAGGAAACCAGTCTTTAAATTCTCTATTAAACTCACCCTGCATACCGGCCTTAACTATGTCCTCCAACTTAGGTGCACCTAAAGCCAAGTATAAAATATCACTATCTGTTTCACATAACTGAAAGTCGGACCTGGCTACAAACTTATCTAAGAACTCGAATTAAAAATCTAACATACGAAGTTTCGTATATTGATAGACGAAGAAACCGATTTGTAGGGGAAAGTCCCAAGCAGTCTTTTTTTCTCCATCTCAATTTCAGTCATCTTTTTAAATCGGGAATTATTTATCATTTTCGATATCTCTTCCCCTGAATATACGAGACAGAGCTATGATTAGCCTTATTGGTTGGAGTCCTCCGTAAGCTGAGTTTCCTAAGAGCTTCATCGTATCGCTTACTATAGATTGATTTTCATCTAGATCACCAGCCCTCCTAGCGTCAGAAACTATTTCTCCAAACTTTTTAAAACAACTAGACGGTTGATATTCTATCACTTAATAATTATATTTTTTGATGTTGATACCTCTAGCCCATGATCTAAATACCATTTTAACAGTGGTGTTACCAACAACATTTTTGTTCCCCGACATAACTACCGATTAGTGTGCGACGAGGGGTTGACAACAAGTTATGGTTGTGGGCATATTCACCCATAAACGGTCCAATATTTTTTGAAAATTGGGGTCATCTCACTGAAATATCCCTTCAAGCGGTCGGGGGCGTGTTTCAAGGTCCAAAAAGTTAGGCGAAATCACAAAATCTTAGCATGAAAACACAAAAAAATGTAGGCTCATAAGCAAAAAGTCGACCTCAAAACCCTAAAAATCTACTCCCACAATCATACTAGTTAGAAACATCGAATAGATAGTTATTTCCAAACTCCAAAAAGTTAGACCAAATCGCAAAAATATTACCACCAGATCACAAAAAATATAGGCACATATCCAAAATTTCGACCTCAAACCCTAAAAATCTACTCCCACACTCATACTAGTTAGAAACATTGAACAGATAGTTACATCCAAAGTCCCAAAAATTACGCCAAAGCTAAGAAATTTTACCCCCAGACCACAAAAATATAGGCACATAGTCAAAAAGTCAACCTAAAAATCTACTCACACACTCATACTAGTTAGACACAACGACCAGGAAATTATATTCAAGCTCCAAAAAAGTTAGACCAAATCGCAAAAATGTTACCACCAGATCACAAAAATTTAGGCACATAGTCAAAAAGGCGACCTCAAAACCTTAAAAATCTACTCCCACACTCATCTAAAAGTTACACCAAAACCGCACGAGATTTTCACCGTGCAAAAACATGCACAAGTTTGACATGCGCACCAGTTTGGCACAATGCACCTTCGTAAGGGGCGTAACAATCATAAAAGTGATTTTTAAGTAAATTTTAGTATGGGGATGTCTATTGGTGCATTGTGCCAAACTGGTGCGCGTGTCAAACTTGTGCATGTTTTTGCACGGTGCAAATCTCGTGCGGTTTTGGTGTTAGATGAGTGTGGGAGTAGATTTTTAGGGTTTTGAGGTCGCCTTTTTGACTATGTGCCTAAATTTTTGTGATCTGGTGGTAACATTTTTGCGATTTGGTCTAACTTTTTTGGAGCTTGAATATAACTTCCTGGTCGTTGAGTCTAACTAGTATGAGTGTGTGAGTAGATTTTTAGGTTGACTTTTTGACTATGTGCCTATATTTTTGTGGTCTGGGGGTAAAATGTATTCGCTTAGGCGTAATTTTTGGGACTTTGGATGTAACTATCTGTTCGATGTTTCTAACTAGTATGAGTGTGGGAGTAAATTTTTAGGGTTTTGAAGTCGACTTTTTGGATATGTGCCTATAATTTTGTGGTCTGGGGGTAAAAATTGTGCGCTTTGGCGTAATTTTTGAGACTTTGGATGTAACTATCTGTTCGATGTTTCTAACTAGTATGAGTGTGGGAGTAGATTTTTAGAGTTTGAGGTAGAAATGTTGTATATGTGCCTATATTTTTTGTGATCTGGTGGTAATATTTTTGCGATTTGGTCTAACATGTTGGAGTTTGGAAATAACTATCTATTCGATGTTTCTAACTAGTATGAGTGTGGGAGTAGATTTTTAGGGTTTGAGGTCGAAATTTTGGATATGTGCCTATATTTTTTGTGATCTGGTGGTAATATTTTTGCGATTTGGTTTAACTTTTTGGAGTTTGGAAATAACTATCTATTCGATGTTTCTAACTAGTATGAGTGTGGGAGTAGATTTTTAGGGTTTTGAGGTCGACTTTTATGAGCCTACAATTTTTGTGTTTTGGTGCTGAAATTTTGTGATTTCGCCTAACTTTTTGGACCTTGAAACACGCCCCCGACCGCTTGAATGGATATTTCAGTGAGATGACCCCAATTTTAAAAAATATTGGACCGTTTATGGGTGAATATGCCCTCAACCATAACTTGTTGTCAACCCCTCGTCGCACACTAATCGGTAGTTATGTCGGGGAACAAAAATGTTGTTAGTAACACCACTGTTGTTGTTGTTGTTGTTGTTGTTGTTATGGATCCAGTAACCTTTGAGCTGATGCCCTTCGGCCCAATGCCATGTAATAATATCTGCAGGTATTTTAAGTTCTGCTGTTGTTCCGTACAGAGTATTCCATTTGGAGGGTCTTTGAGGAAGTATTGTTGTTCTAATGTCAGTGAGCTCTGGACATTGAAACAGGTGGTGTTCTACAGTTTCTTGTGGGTGATTACAGAGTGGACATACTGGGGTATGGTTTTGTTGTATTCTATTAATGTGGTTATTTAGCATAACATGTCCTGTTCTCAGTCTGAAGATGGTGGTTTGGTCTCTTCTTGTTAGGTTGTTGATGTTGTCTTGTGGATTTGGTCTTGCCATATGTTTAAAAAGCTCTCTCCCTGTTTCCCTAAGGTCCATCCATTCAGCCACTCCTCCTTACTGTTGGATTTTATGACTTGTTTGGCTGTGTCCAGTGTGATGGATGTATGTATCTGTGTCTGTTTGGATCCTCTCTTAGCTAATGTATCTGCCTTATCATTTCCTGGTATATTTGAGTGTCCTGGGATCCATTGCATTACCAATCTTATGTTATGTGTTTCAATGAGTTTGTCTGTGTCTATGATAAGCTGTGTGAGTTCTGTTTTGTTCGTGTTGTTTTCCAGTGCTTGCAGAGCCGATTTGGAATCCGTAAATATAACTGTGTTTTTCTTTGATGGTGTGGTATCGAAAATCGTATTTAAATGATAAATTGCTGTTTCAATAGCTGTTTTTTCTGCTTCATAATTGTTACAGACTTCACCACAAGGGCCACAAATTTCTTCTGCTGTTCCATCTGGATAATGTATTAGTATTCCATATCCAGCTTTTGAAGTAGCGTTAGTGGCTGCACCATCTGTGTATATATGTATCCAGTCATCTGGATAAGTATCTATTGTTTTCCTTGCTGCTAGTGTTACTGATACTGGGTCTGCTTTTTTTTACCTGTTCTGTTACATATCTCTACATTTATTTCAGGTTTTTTATAATTCGTACTTGGTGGCATTTCTTTGATGACTCTTGATGTTTGTAGTCGTTTTTCAGGTAGATGGAATTTCTTTTGTATATTTCTAACATGTTGTAATACTGACACCTGTTTAATTCTTTGTTTTGGAGTCCATGTATCTACTAATTTTCTGTTAGGGTGGTCCTTCTCCATTCTTTTTTGTCTTTCATAGAGAACCATAGCGGCTTTGTTTCTCCTCAACTCTAAAGGTTCCACTTTGCAGTGGATTTCGCAGGCTGCAACTGGAGTGGACCTCATTGCACCGCTGATGAGTCGTAATGCATTATTTTGTATCTTGTCCAGTGCCATGTTAGTTGTTTTGCTGCATGTCACTAGGAGCGAGCTACCATGATCCAAAACAGAGCGAACATATCCCAGATAGAGATTTCTAAGTGTTTCTTTATCTGCTCCCCATAAGGTGCTGGAAAGCCTTTTCATTAGTTGAAGTCTTTGTGTTGCTTTCTTAGCGAGATTCTCTACGTGTTTCTTCAGGTTCAGTTGTCGGTCTAGTTGTATTCCTAAGTATGTAGGGTGTACCTCTTTTTGAAGACTATTGTGTTGGAGATTGAGTTTGATGTTTGCCTTAGCTATTTTGTTACTTCTAGTAAATACTGTATATACTGTTTTCTGTACATTTATTTTTATTTTCCAGGTATTACAGTATTCTTCTAGGTGTCTCAGGTCTTTGTTTAGTTGTGCTTCAGCTGTTCTAATATTTTCGTTAGTACTCCACATGACCAGATCGTCCGCATATAGAGCTTTTTTATTTATCAAGGTTTTGGTCAGATCATTGATATATATCAAAAAAAGGGTACAACTGAGTGGTGATCCCTGTGGTAATCCTTCTTCTAGCACCTCTTTGTCTGAAATGGATTCATTTAATTTAGTTTGTATTGTTCTGTCAACTAGGAAATATTTGACCCATTTGTACAGTTTCCCATGTATTCCGGCATCTCTCATCTTCAATAAAAGCCCCTTACGCCAGACTCTATCATAGGTCTGCTGCAGGTCTACTAGGATGGCTAGAGTATGTTGTCTCTTCTGAAATCCATCTTGGACCTGTTGTATTAACCTGAGGATTTGGTCTTCTATGTTATTGTCTGCTCTGAAACCAGCTTGTTCGTAGCACAGAGTATTAGAGGCTTCCAGATACCAGTATAGTCTGCTATTGACCATACTCTCAGCTATTTTACCTATGCATGATGTTAAGGATAGGGGTCGATAGCTTCCGGGGTCATCTGGAGGCTTGTTCTTTTTGAGCAATGGCACTATATAGGCATTTCTCCATATCTGGGAATTTTGCTTTCTTTCCATGACTTGTTGATCAGTCTGAGTAATGTTTCTTTCCCTGACTTGCCGAGATGCTTTATCATCTCATTGTGTACCTTGTCAGGGCCTGGAGATTTTCTACATTTTAATTTTCTTAATGCCTTTTCTAGTTCCCTCATGTTAAAATCTTCTTCACATATTGCAGCATTTGTTATTGGGGCTCTTTCAATTAATTTTAAATTATGTAGCTGAATTTTATCGCTATCTGTATGTTTGTTCGCTCTGTTGACTGAAGCAAAATAACTATTAAATTTGTTAACTATATTTTTTTTAGAGTTGATGATTTCATTATTAAATTTGATTGGTTTAGGATTTGGTTCTCTTTTATCACCAGACAGATGTTGCATAAGTCTCCAGGCTTTATTTCCTTCATGTCGCAAATCGAGTTTACTGCATGTTTCTTGCCATTTCTCTTTCTTTGCTTTTTTAGTAACTAGTTTGACCTTAGCACTAGCCTTGTTATAGCTTATTTTATTATTCAAAGTTGGGTTCTGCTCAAGTATTGTTCTGGCTTTCTTTCTTTCTGATACTGCTGTCTCCAGTTCTGTGTTCCAAAATGGTCGATATTGTGTTCTACATCCTTTAGGTATAGTTTGTTCTGCAGTGTTGAGTATTATTTGTGTGAACATCTCGTTTAATTTTTCTACGCTGTTGTCTGTCAGATTGTTCAGGAGTTGGTCGGATTTTTCTTGATATAGCTTCCAGTCAGCTTTCTTGAAATTCCATCTCGTTCTCTGTTTTGTTTGGATTTTTGTTGTTTTTGTGTCTACTATGGTGACTATGGGTCTGTGATCACTGCCTATGTCATCAATAACTTCAATGTGGCAGTAGCTTATGAGATCAGCAGAGCAAATGGTCAGATCAGGTCTACTAAGGGAGAGATGAGCTCTATGTAGGAGAGTTGGTGTTGATTCTGTGTCCTGCATGATTGTAAGATTAGTTGATTGGCAAAGATCTTCTATGTATTTTCCTGTGGGATTTGAGTTAGAATATCCCCATTGTGTTGAATGCCCATTAAAATTTCCAGCCAAGATAGTTCTATGGTAGTTGACTTGATCAAGTTCTGTTATGTTACAATTTGTGCCTGGTGGGTTGTAAACATTATAAATATTATATTTGCTGGATGCAAACCAAATTGTGGCTTTCTGAACATCTGTTAGTTCTGCATTATTTAGTGGAACTACATCTCCCTGTATATTGTTTTTGATGTAGGTGATTATACCCCTGCAGTTGTTGGTGCACTTACATGGATAGCTGGTGTAACCTGTTATATGTGTGTCTATGTTCTTGTGTAGTGTTTCCTGCAGTAGGACAATGTGGATCTGGTATTTGTACATGATTTTGGTTAGTTCTGTTTTCTTGTTTTTGAGGCCTGAAATATTAAGTTGTAGTATGTTTAATTTATTTGTTTTTTCTCTCTGACCAATCTTCATGCTCTTTCTTCCATTAAAATATTTATATATCGAACTTTGTTGGATCCGAGGTTTCTGGTTATTATATGAGTTGTTTGTGTTTCTTCCAGTAGCTAATTTATCGCACAGTCCAGCCTGGTCGCTCACTGTCTGGCGCGGACCTTGTTGACCGAGGCGGCGTCCGAGCTCGTATTGATTTATATTCTTGTTGTACATGGCATTGTTAAAACTGGGGGACCTGTGGGCTATCTTCCTACCCCAGGGTGAAGGTTTTGTAAATCCTCGCCTCAATTCCATCCATGGCATGTATTGTGTCTCTGTCTCTGCTGACATATCATCCATCCATTTGTTCACTTTCTAGGCCCTGTATTCAAGCAGGATTCACAACAGCCCATTCCCCGCCACCTACTGTCACTGGCACTTACTCCGTTCATTCAGGCATATCTCATGGGGGCCAAATGTATCGACAGAGGATCGTCACGTCCTGGGTCACTTGTGTCTGTGCGATGTACTACAGGACTGTTGAAGGGAACATGATGGACTCCTTGTCAGTACTAGAGTCATTTGTCTTCAAGTATGTCAGTAGATGGTCTTGAGGCGGTTTCGCTGAAGCTCTCACCCTGTCCACAGGGGGTTCCTATAGAACTAGTAATAAGATAGAAGACAAGACACTCACTCAAGGGAGAGTGAGGGTGATTAGATGAGGGCAATGGCTTATACCACATGTTGGTTGGCTCTAGCCCTGCATCTATAGGGGCTCACCTCCTCCCGACCCAGTTATACCACTGGGAACTCGGTCGCGCCCAAGACCAACTTTGCGATAACAGAGGGACCACGTGTAGGTGTGGCCTTGGGCACAGTGGCCCAGTGGAGTTGAATTTAGTCCATCAAAACCAGAGAGGATTTTGTCAAAACAGAGAGTTTTGTCATCCGACATCCACTGAGCCTGGCAAATGAGAGGCTATGAACGCTTCAAATACCTTTTGGTGATGTCAAGTGCGGACATCACACACCCCCCCTAACACCACTGTTAAAATGGTACCTTCCCCTTCTCACTATTTAGAGTACGAGATCGAAAGTTGTGGCGAGACATGTTCACTCTACACCAACGGGCTTGTGTTGAGCGGAGGATTGTTGGGAGATAACGGAATGTTGACGGGGCGAAGGGGGTATTATTTCTCTGTGATACAGGTTATAGACGGTATTTTATATAATTATTTATTCCAATTGATATTCAAATACTAAAGTGTTACAGTGAAGGTATGGCGACACGTTAAAAGCTTTGGAAAAGGTAAACACTTACAACGCGTGATTCACACATATTGATGGTACATGACGATGATGAGGGTGGGGGTATAGTGTCTCTGTATTACAGGTGATGATGTTGTGGAGGGGAGGGTGTGGTTGTTGACCTTCTACCAAGCCAATTCTCTTAAGCGGTCTATCTTTTCTGGGGAGGGATAATATTCATTTCTTAATTTTTTTTTAAGACCACGCGAGAACGTTCGACGAGCTAATCCGATAAGCCCCACCGCTTTAATTACATTGTTTTCAGGACCGTCATACAATAACACCGCTACTTTGTGCGAGTGAGAGAGAGAGAGAGAGAGAGAGAGAGAGAGAGAGAGAGAATTTCGTGGCTTGATACTTTGTGTGCCATGATGATGATAGGACATGAAGAGTACATGTTGATGATGATGTTGAGGGTGGCACACGATGATGATGTGTCACTAAAAATGTAGACACTAGTAATCGGCTTGATACTTTGTGTGGCATGATGATGATAGGACATGAAGGGTACATGTTGATGATGATGTTGAGGGTGGCACATGATGATGTTAAGTGAACAGCGATACCACTTCAATCAATAAAATCTCTCCACCCCGCGAGAGCCCACCTATATTTTTAAATTTCCCTTCATTTAAGTTTTTAAATATTGATTTTTATCATTTTAAAAATAAGTCCTTTTTCTATTCAATCGGGTTGAGACCACGGCTAGTTTGGCGAGACCAGAAACCACATACCCACACCTACTATCGATGAGTATGGACATTAGGCGGTCCTCTAACAACCTGAATAAAACAACCTACGCCACCTTACTACAACTATAAAGTCTGCTAACAACCAGAACACTGGGCACCTCGTGAAATTGCGTTCATATAAAATAAATTAATCGTTCATTTTAATATTCTTAACGTAAATAACACATTCTTAAATTTCTACTTCGCTTTTTCATCGGAAACAATATTTACCCACTCCGCGAGAGATAGCTGTCGAGCACTAACAAAGCGTCACTAGTCACCTGGCTCATTTAGCCTCTAATTCTGTGGTCGTTTGTAGTATAGTTGAAAGTATCTGGCCTGTCACGCCGTAGACCCCGTGCTCGAATCCCGGTGGGAGACTGTTTTTTTTATATCTTATTTTTTAATAATTCGGAATTTATAAAATTTAAACCATATCCGCCTTGATTCATTAAATATCGTCACCCACACGCGCGCGCGAGCCGTCGAGGGGTAGCCGCATATTTCACATCTTTCACAAATATCTCTGTAACGCCGTAGGTCCCGTGTTCGAATCTCGGTGGGAACCTATTTTTTTTTTATTTTTTATTTTTAATAATTCTTGAGTTTTTAAAATTTACACCATATTTTGTTATTTTTGTAATAATTCAGAATTTTTACTTTCACAAATATACTCTTTTACATCTTTAAAATACTTTAAAATACTTTTTCACAAATATTTTCATCTAACACTCCGTGTCGCGCAAGATAATCCGCCTACCTGAGTCGCAACCGACCGTTCGACGATCTTTTCAATTTACCTGAGTTACCCCCCCCCCCCCCCAAAAAAAAAAAAAAAAAAAAAATTTTAAATTACCTCCAAAAATATATTCAATTTCGAAAAAATAGCGATTTTTTTTGCACCATTGCACGGTGCAAAATCCATTGTCTTTGGTGCATTTTCGGTGCATATTCTTCCAGAATATGAGTGGGTAAACAGCACTAACCCTACTCACATAACATTGTTTGTCATGAGACCACATTTTCTGCTGTACGTTGACTTTATTATTTTTGTATTTTTTTCTCTTTTCTGTATTTAGATGTTTTTCTTAATGTTGGTATTGTATGTTTAAACAATGTAGATATATTGTATGTGTAAAAAATGTAGACATTGGCGAATTATTAATTAGTAGTTTCTTATCCGACAGATGGTTTCTCATAGTGATGCAAGTTCTCGACACCACCGACACACGTGTCCACTATGTAATTGGAAGTTTATTAGGCGATATAAAATGCCGCGGCACACGCATAACGCGATCATCGTCTAATACGACATGTTTGCTACATTTGTGGACGCTCGTACACAAAGATCTGATGATTTAGTTAACCTTATGAGACTAAAACATCTAGCAAACAAAATAACGATAATCTCTTCTACAACACCACCACTACCACCAGCCCCGTCAGCTAGTTATCCATTAGTCCAAAACCCTTCATCATCTTCTACGTCACATTCATCTATTAAGCAAAGATAAATATACTCTAACTGTTTTTTTTTAAATATCGTATAGGTTGTCTTTGATATCTTGTAATACGTAATCACTTTATTGACTAGTTCTTGCGGATCTCACTTGGTAACAAACTATTTGAACTGTTAAAACTTAGAGACATTCTATGCTCAACACACGGCGGACATGGTTTGCTAAAATATTCATCAAAGTCCCTTTGTGGTGGGTAAATTACTTTGATCGATGTAACACTCGTAATCAAAAGTGTCTCTATAAAGATATACGAATTAACTGGCAATAATAAGAGCCAGTTATATGTGATGATATCATGCGAGGCTATTATAATGGAAGAGAGAATTGTGTTAGTTAAATTAGTGACGTCATATTGTTCTATTATAGTGGAGGAGAGACTTTTGTTAGTTAAATTAGTGACGTCATATTGTTTTATTATAGTGGATGAGAGAATTGTGTTAGTTAAATTAGTGACGTCATATTGTTCTATTATAGTGAAAGAGAGAGTTGTGTTAGTTAAATTAGTGACGTCATGTTGTTCTATTATAGTGGAAGAGAGAATTGTGTTAGTGAGTGACGCCATGTATTGATATATATATATATATAAAGTGAGTGACTCATATGAATACCCATAATAAACATTAGGCTTGTATTAGTGATGACTTATAATGAGAATAGTTTTAACGTGTTGTAATGTAAGTGCTGTTTTTCGTCATGAAACTCCATACCTGAAGTCCGTGATGCCCATAGAACCTTGCTTGACGCCATACTTCTCCCAGTTTTCGTCATCCCAGAACTTTCTGTAGAGAAAGTAGAAGGTCACACCCACAGTAGTCAGTAGGACGAGCCCTGACATCACATCCGGCATGCTCCAGGCCTCCACCAACGCCATTACTAAGTAAATCTATGATCAGCACGCACGTATTATATTCGCTTTGCAAACGTCTGATGTTGTGTTCGATTGTGTCCGGAATGTCTAATTTAGTTGTTTTCTGAAACTGCAAAAGAATGTGTTATACCTCACATTGTTTACATATAGATATCAATAATAAATAAACAATCGCATACAAAAGGAGATCCATCGGACATATTTGTTGCTGTTGTTGCGTTCGCCAGCTTTCATCTCTGATGAAGTCTCTAGAGACTAGGAACTGAATTCTGCGTGTTAATTCATTTTTCCCTGGCAGCCGTGTATACAGGGGTCCTCGCCTATGACATATGAAGTTATACTAGCTACCTCTACCATAAGTAAACAGAGACACATGACAGGTAATTTCAGGTGTACATACAAGCAATGAAACACGGAAGTCATCGTTATGCAAACTCTTTGTTGTCTGCTAAAGGAGACTGAGCATCAACAGGTTTGCTCACAGTGTAATGATATCGCTTCTTCATCACAATAAATCAATTGGTTACCTATATTTTGTACAAGAAAATCCAGTGGAATTATAAGAACTAGTTAACAAAACAAAAAAGACAAGCAAAGAATATGGTTTCGATTAAAATATTTAAAAAAAGATTAAAGCCATGATCACAAATAAGAAAACAAGTAATGGTCATATCAAAGAAATAATCATCACCATCCGGCGGCTTAAAAATAAACAGGCCAAATCTCTCTCTCTCTCTCTCTCTCTCTCTCTCTCTCTCTCTCTCTCTCTCTCTCTCTGCGATCAGGACTCAATCAGAGTAGGATTCCAGACTTTCACATGAAGTCAGCTGTCAGGTTAAGTGTGTTGATCGCCCCCACAGTCCGAATATCACAATTAGAGTCTGCCAGATCCACTCTGATTGAACACCCGTCAAAACGTTGCAGTGTGTTCTGCGGCCAGCGGCCCAGTGCATCCGATTTCAGTCAGTATTTTATTCAGGTTTGTTTTCCTTAGCCTTTGATTGTCCCCAGTCTTCCTGCAAGGCAGCAGATTGTCTTTTCTGTAGGGGGATTCTGCCCTTAGATGGTCGGCCCTCCCATGTTTACGAGCACCATCTGCCCGAGTCACTAGAGGTGACTAACACTGACATGCACACACTAAGATGTGAGATGTGACTAACACAGACATGCACACATCGATATGAGGCATGACTAACACCGACACACATCAAGATATATGACACATGACTAACATAAACATGCACACAAATATATGAGATATCACTAACCCAGACATACACACACAAAGATATGACACATGACTAACACAGATACACACTAAGATATGAGATATTACTAAACTCAGACGTACATAAAGATATGAGACATGATTGACACGGACACACCAAGATATGAGATATGAGTAACATGACACACACCAAGATATGAGCCATGGCCAGCACACACACACGCACAAGCTAAGATATGAGCCATGGCTAGCACAGAAACACACCAAGATATGAGCCATGGCTAGCACAGAAACACACCAAGATATGAGCCATGGCTAGCACAGAAACACACCAAGAAATGAACCATGTCTAGCACAGAAACACATTGAGGTAGCCATATGCTTGGGTTTGCTGTAGTCGGCAGACTCTTCTTAACGTGGGGATCTTCAACATACGAGACGCAGGCTTCGATTAACTGTTAACAGGTTTTGTTCAAACTGTTGTCCGGACATTTGAGAGTGCAGTCTGACTCGTAGTACGTTTCCTTGCACGTACAGTCTGCACTTTCCGGGTCACATATGATGGCACAGCCATCAGAACACGTCTGTTCGCACTGAGTCCAAAATTACCATAGGGACAAGTGTCATTACAGGTATAGCCAGGATGTTTACATTATAGGCATATTCCGGATTATTTCCCATATAAAGGACAGACACTAAGACAAGACCTGGAGCAATCGTGTCCATAGATCCCATGTGAACAGTTGCTGTGACACATACCGATGATGACGTCGGAGCCTTTGCAGCACCCACTACACACTGCACAAAATGACCAAGAATGCCCGTCCAGACAATAGGTGTCTGTAAACGTTTGCACCTCACACACCGTCAGTGCACTGCCGGCCTGCGAAATGGTCGGTGAGAACTCAATCTTAATGTGTGCCATTGGCGTGTATGTGTCAGACCAAATCTAAAACAAAATCAACACCTCAAATACTTGGGCACAATAATAACATCAGATGGAAGAGATCCCAAATCATGATGGACGCAACAAGGGGAGATAATCGTGAAAATGGGGAGATAATCATGAAAAAGGAGTTGGTTAGAGTTGAGATATAAACGTGAAACATAAGAAGAACAGGGGAGACTCATAATTGATCAATTGTTATTTTTATAAATTTTTTTAAAGATTGATTTTTTTAAAAAAGTTACTTTTAGAGGTTTCTATAAAAAGTGGCAAAGCGGTATGTTTGGGGGTTAGGGGGGTGGTACAGAGTAACCGATAAATAGATAAGAAGAATATGACCCACTCATAGCAATAGCTGACCCATTGATTTTTTTAGAATTTTATTTTAATGACGTTTTTAGTGGAAACCTAGCGAATGTAGTGATGAATGGTAATATGTGGTAAAGATATATAACAGAGGCTGGTCGATAAATGTTAGAACCGAAGTTTATCCATCTAGTGTTTTTGGTTATGGGATTTGATGGGAGATAATTGATTCTTCAAGTGGATTTAAAATGGATCGTGGGTGATTTTTATTCAAGTAATTTTAGTTGAGGCAATAAAGAAAGTAAACAAAAGCTGACCGTTGGATAAAAAATATGGTGGCGTGAAAGGAGCTGGATTGTACAGGGCGGGTTTTCGCCCCTGTCGCAAAGGTTATATATCTATCTATTGACCTTTCGAGCAGTAACCGGCCCATAGGGCGTAGACTAGGATACTTCCTCTCTTATCTGAATTTTTGTTCTAGCAGTTTTCAATTATTTAAAGATATTTTATCAAATCTCGCCATTTGTCTCTGTTTTGTGCCAGCAGCTCTATCTCATTGAGGGAGCCGATTCCTGGTGCTCTTGCCTCTCTCATCAATGTTCTTCTCAGTGTCTCTCTGGGTCTTCCTCTTTTTCTCTTACCTATTGTTTCCCATATGAGGGCTTGCTTTGCTATTCGGTTATTATCTCTTCTCATCACATGTCTAACATATGACCATCGTCTTTTCTTTATTACTGAAGATATTAGTGGTTGATTGGTGATTTCTCTAATTTCCTCGTTTGTTTTGAATTCGTTCCACGCTATACCATGTATTTTCCTTAGACATTTATTTTCGAATATTGCGTTCAACTTTGTTTCTATATCTCTTGGTGTTTTCCAGCTTTCACACGCATACGTAAGGGTTGATAGTACATTTGATTTGAATAGTCTAAGTTTTGTGTTTGTGCTGATGAGTTTTGATTTCCACAACTTTTCAAGGCTTCTGAAAGACATTGTTGCTTTAGCCATTCTGATTCTAATTTCTTTGCTTGTATCCCCTTCTCGATCAATGTGACTTCCAAGATAGATAAAGTGGTCGATCTCTCCCACTGGTTTGTTTTCCATGTATATTTTGTCGCCTGTTGGAATTAAGCTTTTCATGACTTTAGTCTTTTCATGATTGATCTCAAGCCCAATTTTGCTGGCTATTGATGATAGTTCATTTGTGTTTTCCTGCAACGTTTTTATCTGACTGCTCATGAAACCAATACAAGATACAAACATTTGTGTTTTCCTAAGGTTATATAAGGGAACCGCGATAGCTCAGTGGTTAGTGAACTGGACAACAAAGGACAAGGGGTAGGGTTCGATCCCAACCGACGGCTCCGGGTTCACCCAGCCTTTAATGGGTACCGGATTTTTTCTGGGAAAGTAAAGCAGCACGGGCGTAATACCGACCACATTACCCCAAAAATCATGTGCCGAAGGTCTGTAAAATGTATGGTCACTAACACCATATTCCCTATACACCACTTGGCGAGACGGGGGTACTTTACTTTTTTTTACTAAGGTTATATATAGTGATATATATATATATATATATATATATATATATATATATATATATATATATATATATATATCGGTTCTATGATCACAACCAATATCTCCCTTGAAGAAGAAATAAATTCCCGAATAGGAAAGACAGCTTTCACATTTGGTAAACTTAAAGATAGAGCATGGGTCAACACCAAATTAACACTTAGGACTAAGATTCAAATTTACCAAAGTTGTGTGCTTAGAACACTTCTATACGGATCAGAAACGTGGACTACCTTCGTAAGATTATGAACATCAAATGGCAGGACAAAGTAACTAACTCTAATGTCTTACGAGCCAAACTACCTTCGATCATGTCAACACTTAGGATTCGTAGACTAAGGTGGCTGGCCATGTAAGAAGGATGACAAACAATCGTATTCCCAAACAAATTTTGTATGGCGAACTTCATCATCATCATTGAGTGCCGTCTCCGCATCGAAGGTTGGCTACCATGACGCGATATTCTGCTTTGTCTCTTGCTTTGATGGTGCAGGTTGTCATAGGCTGATTTGTCCATCTTTTGATGTTACTCGTCCATGTTAGTCTTGGTCTGCCTTTGCTTCTTTTACCTTGTATTTTCCCCTCCAGGATTACTTTTAGTAGGCTGTTGTGTCTTTTAACATGGCCCAAAAATCGCATTTGTCTTGTTTGAATTGTGCATAGTAGTTCTTTTTTTCATTTTTAGTTGTTTTAAGACTTCATCGTTTGTTTTCTTTTTCTTCCATCCAATTCTACCTATTCTTCTATATATCCACATTTCAAAGGCTTCAATTCTCTGCTATGTTTTCTTGTCTAATGTCCATGTTTCTGCACCATATAGGAATATTGAGAAGATGTAACATTTTGCTATTCTTAGTTTTAGCCCTGGTGTTATTATTTGTTTTGATGTTAGTATGTTCTTCATGACATTCAAATTACTTTTTGCCATTCCTATTCTTTTGTTTATTTCAGTTGTACATTTTCCATCACTGGTTATAGTATGTCCAAGGTAGTTGTAGTTCTGAACTGTTTCCAGGTCTATTCCTTCAATTTTGATATCCACGTGTGAGTTTTAATATTTTCTTTCTTTATGGTCATAGTTTTAGTCTTTTTGATATTCATATCTAGTCCACATTTTTGCTTGTCATTTTTATTTCATTAAGTAATTGTTGTAAATCTTTAGGATGTTCTGCTAGTAGAACAGTATCGTCAGCATTTCTTAGGTTATTGATTTTTCCATTAATTTGTAGACCTGGCATCTCTGTGATGTTTTTAAATATTTGCTCAGTGTATAGATTGAACAAGCTAGGTGATAGGATGCATCCCTGTCTTACTCCTTTTTTATATCATTGGGTGTAGAGTTCTCTTTGTTATATTTTATTATTGCTGTTTGCTCCCAGTATAGATTATATATTAGTCGTATGTCCATGTCAACTAGATGTATCTATTTTAGGCATTCTATAAGTTGTTTGTGGTGTACTCTATCAAAAGCTTTGGTGTAGTCTATGAAGCAGGCATATATTGATTTATTTACTTCTGTGTACTTTTCGATTAATGTTCTCATGCAGAATATGGCTTCTTTTGTCCCGCTATTTTTCCTAAATCCAAATTGCTGCTCAACTAATTCAGTATTGATTTTATTCTGAATCCTTCCTTGTATAACTTTTAGCAACATTTTTGTAATATGGCTCATTAGGCTTTTTGTTCTAAAATAACTGCATTCAACTGCATCATTCTTTTTAAGCAATGCAATGAAAGTTGATGTTGTTAGTTCATTTGGTATGTATCCTGTGTGGTATATGTCGTTGCATATGTCTGTAATAATTCAATACCATATACTTTCTATCTATCTATCTATTGACCTTTCGAGCCGTAACCGGCCCATAGGGCGTAGACCAAGATATACCTTCTCCTATATGAATTTTTGTTCTAGCAGTTTTCTTTTAAAGATATTTTATCAAATCTCGCCATCTGTCTCTGTTCTGTGCAAGCAGTTCTATCTCATTGAGGGAGCCGATTCCTGCTGCTCTTGCCTCTCTCATCAATGTTCTTCTCAGTGTCTCCCTGGGTCTTCCTCTTTTTCTTTTACCTGTTGTTTCCCATATGAGGGCTTGCTTTGCTATTCGATTATTATCTCTTCTCATCACATGTCCAACGTATGACCATCGTCTTTTCTTTATTACTGAAGATATTAGTGGTTGATTGGCGATTTCTCTAATTTCCTCGTTTGTTTTGAATTCGTTCCATTCTATACCAAGTATTTTCCTTAGACATTTATTTTCGAATGCGTTCAACTTTGTTTCTATATCTCTTGTTGTTTTCCAGCTTTCACACGCATACGTAAGGGTTGATAGTACATTTGATTTGAATAGCCTAAGTTTTGTGTTTGTGCTAATGAGTTTTGATTTCCACAACTTTTCAAGGCTTCTGAAAGACATTGCTGCTTTAGCCAGTCTGATTCTAATTTCTTTGCTCGTATCCCCTTCTCGATCAATGTGACTTCCAAGATAGATGAAGTGATCGATCTCTTCTACTGGTTTGTTTTCCATGTATATTTTGTCACTTGTTGGAATTAAACTTTTCATGACTTTAGTCTTTTCATGATTGACCTCAAGCCCAATTTTGCTGGCTATTGATGATAGTTCATTTGTGTTTTCCTGCATCGTTTTTATCTGATTGCTGATGAGAACTATGTCATCAGCAAAGTCCAGGTCCTCCAAATGGTCTCCTTGTATCCATTCGATGCCTTTATTACCAGTGCAGCATTTCTTCATTATGAAGTCCATAACAATTCCAAATAACAAGGGCGATAAAATACATCCTTGTTTAACCCCAGTTTCTATTGGGAAACATTCGCTCAGTCCTTCCTCTGTTCGAACTGCACATGTGTAACCATCATACATGTCTTTGATAATATTTATGATTTTTTATGGTAAGCCATATTGCTTCAGAATTTTCCACAAAGAATCTCTATGAATACTATCAAATGCTTTTTTGAAGTCGATGAAGTTAAGTACAAAAGGTTTTTGCTTTTCAATGTGTTCCTCCAATATAAGTCGTAGAGTGAAAATGTGGTCAAGACAGCTTCTCCCTTTTCTAAACCCAGCCTGTTCTTCACGCATTACTGTATCTATTGAATCCTTTATTCTATTTAGGATGATTTTACAGAATAATTTTGAGGCAACTGACAAAAGTGTCCAATTGTTACAATCTCTAAGATTGCCCTTTTTTGGGATCTTAACAATGATTCCTTTTTTCCATTTATGAGGCGTCTTCTCTGTTTTCCAAATGATGTTGAACATTTTTTGGAGATGTATTAAATTATGGCTATCAATTGCCTTGAGGATCTCAGCTGTTAACTTATCCTCTCCAGCAGCCTTGTTATTGGTCATTAGCTTTAAGGTGGTTTCTATTTCACTCAAGGTGAAGTCATCTAAATTTACATCTAATTCTGCTGCTGGTGTTTCAGCTTCAAAATCTATTAAACTGTGAGGTAGTGGACGGTTAAGAATTTCTCATATACTTTAACATTGTGAAATTGATGTGGTGATGTTTTAACAAGAATATAATTGAAATATTCGCCCCCATCTAACTCTCACTAAGTTAAAACAAAATATTCAAAATCCCACCTAAATATTAAACGACCACCTGCGGACAGTTACGAGATATGAAATGACAAAATCCACGTGTGTAAATATATACCCCACGTGATAAGAAATGACCAATTGCGTGCAAATAATGATCCGCGCAAAAATATCCCTCACGTGATACACACGAGTTGTGAAGTATTATGTTGTTTTAAACTGCTAAAGCATTTGACATTCTGCCTGGCTTGGAAGCAAGTTGACGGATCTCGAACGCTGGCCAGAATTTAGATTCTTACCTTGACAATAGCCCAGGTAGGATTATGGTGGCTTAAATGATCCAAATATTAAATACTTGAACATTTAACAAGGCTAGTTTGACTTCACAATTCATCATTATCATCATCATCAAGTTACATGCCTGGTGGCGTTGACGATCATGTCTCTCCACAACTCTCGCTCTCGATAGTTATCATTTCTGTTGTTGACCTTCTGCCGCCCATTCTCTTAAACTGTCTGGTACTTCTATCTTTCATTGCTTCCCGTTATCTCTTCGTCTCCTCAAATTTCACAAATTGTCACAATATATTCCAACTGTTAACGTCTCATTACATGGCCAACAAAAATGATGATTGTTTCTTCCTAATATTGGAAATGAGCACTCCTTTTGCTTTGGCCTCTTTCAGAACTTTTTCATTACTTTTCTTAGCTGTCCATGGTATTCTCAACATTCTTCTGTAAAACCCCATTTGAACAGCCTCCATTGATTTTTTTGTTTCTTTGTCAATGTTATTAAATAACCTTTGTAAGTGAAATACTGACTTGTTCATCTTTTGGTGTTACTTGTCTATGTTAGTCTTGGTCTGCCTCTTTATATTGTACTTTTCCCTTCAAGTTGTTCTTTTTTTAGGCTATTGTGTCTTTTAACGTGTCCTGAAAATCACATTTGTCTTGTTTTAAAACGTCATCATCATTTGTTTTCTCTTCTTTCCAAAGCCAATTTTTCCCATTCTTCTTTAAATCCACATTTCAAGTCTTCCATTTTCTGTTTTCTTCTCTAATGTCCCTGTTTCTTCACCATACAGAAATGTTGAGAAGGAATAACATATTGATATTCTTATTACTTAGTCTTGGTGTTATGTTAGTATATTTTTCATGACATTAAAATTGCTGTAATATCCATCTTTTCTTTTTTACATTTTTTAGGGGGGTTAGATGTCACAAGTTTTTTTTAACGCTTTTTTGCTTATGCATTGCCATTTAGTTATATTTTTTCTCTTCGTACCGCAATTCCCTTCTTCTGTTGTTTTTGACTTTTATTGTGTAAGTATCTTCAACATTTTTTTTATAAAGCTCTTATGTCTTGTGGTATAGTTGGTGAATTAGTCTTATGTTATTTGTTTACTTTTTATTCTTCTTTTCACGTTCCTTCTTTTAAACATCTATCTGTGTCCCAACCACTCATTTTTCTCTCATTTACTTCTCTCTTTCTATTTCCATTACCTATCTCTTTCATTCTCTCTCTCTCACTCACTCTTTCTCACCCTCTCCTTCTAAACTATCATCGCACGTTCTTCTTTTGTTTGTCATCGAATGAATAAGCGAAAAAAAATAACGGAACAGCAAAGGAAAGAAAGAGAGAGAGAGAGAGGGAGAGTAAGAGAGTAAGAGAGAGAGTGTGAGAGAGAGAGAGAGAGAAAGAGTGAAAGAGATCGATAATGGAAACGGAAAGAAAAGAAATAAAATAGACAAAAATGAGTGGTAGGACACAGATAGATGTTTAAAAGAAGGAAAGTGAAAAGAAGAATAAAAAGAAACAAAATAACATAAAACTAATTCACCATCAATACCAGTAGACATAAGAACTTCAAATTTAAAAAAAAATATTAATGATATTTATACATTACAAATAAAGAACACAAGAAGTGAATTGAGCAGTGCGAAGATTAAACTAAATGGCAATGTACATAGAAAAGAGCATGCAAGAAAACGTGCGACATATAACCCAAAAAAAAGGAAAGAAAATGGAAGATGGATAATACAGCAAGCTTAGTGTCATTGGAAAATACTAACACAGCGTTGAAATAACACAAGGACTAAATAACAAGAATAGCAAAATGTTATTACTTCTCAACATTTGTGTATGGTGAAAAAACAAGGAAATTAGAAAAAACCCAGAAAATTGAAGACATGAAATATGGATTTAGCAGGATGTAGAGAATTAGCTGTAAAAACAAGGGAAAACAAATGATGATGAAGTTTTAAAACAAGATAAATGTGATTTTTAGGACATGTTATAAGACACAGCAGCCTACTAAAAGTAAGCTTGGAAGGGAAAACTGCAATGTAAAAGAGGCTGACCGAGACTAGGTACAAATAATAATACATAAATATTATTATATGCGGAACTTCCGAGGCGATAATAGGGAATAATAGAACAAAGAAGTATGTGTTAGAACTCGGAAAAATTGACAGACAAGCAACAATAGACAAAAACGAAGAACAATATATGGTCCGAAGTGGGATCGAACCCGTACTCAGTGGCACCGCGCCTTGCCACGAGAAGCCGAACGCTTGGCACACTGCCACGCAGCCAACTAAAAAATTGGCTATTGCAGCAGTGTCTTACACGATGACGTTCTCAATGACTATAGCATAGGGTAACGATCACATACCGGAAATAAATTGTATATTTGTACTTTCCTATGAATGCAAGTATCTCCCAGTAGGGCTGAATACTTGTGTTGTAGACAAACATTTATTGGACGAAACAGCACGAATAGTAGTTCCCTGTGGTTATATACTGGGTACAAATAATAATACATAAATATTATTATATGGGGAACTTCCGAGACGATAATAGGGAATAATAGAACAAAGGAGTATGTGTTAGCACTCGGAAAAATTGACAGACAAACAACAATAGAAAAAACGAAGAACAATGTATGGTCCGAAGTGGGATCGAACCCGTACTCAGTGGCACCGCGCCTTGCCACGAGAAGCCGAACGCTTGGCACACTGCCACGCAGCCAACTAAAAAATTGGCTATTGCAGCAGTGTCTTACACGATGACGTTCTCAATGACTATAGCATAGGGTAACGATCACATACCGGAAATAAATTGTATATTTGTACTTTCCTATGAATGCAAGTATCTCCCAGTAGGGCTGAATACTTGTGTTGTAGACAAACATTTATTGGACGAAACAGCACGAATAGTAGTTCCCAATGGTTATATACACTTCGGACCATATATTGTTCTTCGTTTTTTTCTATTGTTGTTTGTCTGTCAATTTTTCCGAGTGCTAACACATATTTCTTTGTTCTATTATTCCCTATTATCGCCTCAGAAGTTCCCCATATAATAATATTTATGTATTATTATTTGTACCCAGTATATAACCACAGGGAACTACTATTCGTGCTGTTTCGTCCAATAAATGTTTGTCTACAACACAAGTATTCAGCCCTACTGGGAGATACTTGCATTCATAGGAAAGTACAAATATACAATTTATTTCCGGTCTGTGATCGTTACCCTATGCTATAGTCATTGAGAACGTCATCGTGTAAGACACTGCTGCAATAGGCAATTTTTTAGTTGGCTGCGTGGCAGTGTGCCAAGCGTTCGGCTTCTCGTGGCAAGGCGCGGTGCCACTGAGTACGGGTTCGATCCCACTTCGGACCATATATTGCTCTTCGTTTTTTTCTATTGTTGTTTGTCTGTCAATTTTTCCGAGTGCTAACACATACTTCTTTGTTCTATTATTCCCTGACCGAGACTAGCATGAACGAGTGACGCCAAAAGATGGACAAGTCAGTAGTCCATTAACAGAGGTTATTTAATAACATTTGGTACATCAACTGAATCGGGAACATTTGTATGGATGTGAATTATGGACAATAGGACAAGAAACAAGAAAATCATCCGAGGCTGTGGAAGTGTAGTTTTATAGAAAAACATTGAGAATGCCATGGACAGCTAAGAAAAGTAAAGAAAATGTTCCGAAAGAGGCCAAAGCAAAAAGAGAGCTAATTTTCAACATTAGGAAGAAGCAATTACCATTTTTTTTTTGGCCTTGCAATGAGAAGGGAACAGTTGGAATATATTGAACAAATTTGGGAAAATTAAGGGGACGAAGAGATAACTGGAAGCAAAGAGAAATAAAGATAACTGACAGCTTAAGTGAATGGCTTGGCAGAAGGTCAACAAATAAATGATAACTGTCGAAAGCGAGAGTTGTGGAGAGACATGATCATCAACGACACCAGACACTTGGTGATGATGATGACAATGATGGAACGGGAAGTCAAACTATTATTGTTAAATGTCCTCAGGTGGTGAGCAATTGCAAAAGCCCCTTCCCCTCTCTCGAAATAATACGTGAACGATGGCCCGGTAGACTGGCCATATTGTGTGGGATATTGTCGTAGATTGTTTTCCCCCGAGTGGTCATGAGTAAAAAAAAAAGTAAAGTACCCCCCCGTCACGCCGAGTGGCGTATAGGGAAATATGGTGTTAGTGACCCTATATTTTACAGACCTTCAGCACATGATTTTTGGGGTAATGTGGTCGGTATTACGCCCGTGCTGCTTTTACTTTCCCAGAAAAAATCCGGTACCCATTTAAGGCTGGGTGAACCCGGAGCCGTCGGTTGGGATCGAACCCTACCCCTTGTCCGTAGTAGCCCAGTTCACTAACCACTGAGCTATCGCGGCTCCTACTAATTTTTAGGGAATTAGTAAAACCCAGGTGTCCTCGCCAGGGAACGAACCCCGGCTGTTGCCGTGGTAAGCCAACCGCCTATCGATTGCGCTAACCGGACACCCGAGTGGTCATGAGTGGACATTAGAAAATGTGACACGTGAGAAAAATACTTTGAGAACTTTACCTGCACCTGGTAAGTTGAGAAAAATTAATATTTTTTTTTATTGTACTGTAAAGCCTCACCTTCTACTATAGACAGCTGTTACCAACAAAAATAGTAAACTAACTACACACCTCACATTTATACTAACTAACGCGATCTCGACTCCCAAACATATATCACTTTACTAAAAATGTCTCAGAGACATCTCAGAGATGCCAGGCCTAAACATTATTGGAAAGATAATCAGTAACCTAAGATATGCTGATGATACTGTTCTACTATAGCTCGTTTCAAATCATGTGCCCAACTTTTAAAATCGATATCTTTTTAATCTCTTTTTGTATTTTTTTTTCAAAATTTGCATGTAAAGTTATAATGATTAGAACCCAACAGGGAATTAATTTCATTAAAAAAAAACATTTGGTTATTATTGTTGCTTATTTGATTTATATAAATTTATAACGACCCATTGATGTAGTCAAAACTTAATGTTTACAGTATTTTAAGTTAAAAATAGCGATTAAAAATCCATACACGTTTTGACGTCCACAATTGACGTTTTTGCACGCATTCCACGTGGGCTTTCTGACACAATTAGACACTTGTAGAAAACACGAGGCATTGTGTGTTCCATTTCCGTTCATTCAGCGGCGAAGCCGTCCTCGAACTGAGCAGACAATAATTCTCCTGGTGTTTTGTCTTATTAGGTTATTTCCCCATTACGGCCACGCCTTTACCTAGTGAAAATTAATCATAGACCAGCAACTACGGTAATTTCTATTCTTTAGGGCATCACAATTTACAATTTTGACAAACATCAAAGAAATATCGCCGCTTTAAGAAAACTGCAGCTGCAAGATATTTGTTAAATATACATTTAAAGGGTCTTTTGCATTCTAATAACATTTGGAAAATTTCAAGTTTTTAACAAACGGTTAGAGAGTAATAGCGTTTTGAAGTTGGGCACATGATTTGAAACGAGCTACAGCAGAAAATCCTAAAAAAAACCTACAACGATTGCTTAATGTGATAAATACAAGCAAAAAATATGGACTAGAAATGAATATCAAAAAGACTAAAACTATGATCATAAACTAAGAAAAGTCTCAAGACCTACAATTAAATATCACACTTGATGGAATATATCTGGAGACAGTCCAGAGCTACAACTACCTGGGACATACTATAACCAATGATGGAAAATGTAAAATTGAAATAAACAAAAGAATAGGTATGGCAAAAAGTAATTTTAATGCCATGAAAAATATACTAACAACAAAACAAATATCAACAGGACTGAAACTAAGAATGGCAAAATGTTACATCTTCTCAATATTCCTGTATGGTGCAGAAACATGGACATTAGACAAGAAAACAGAACAGAAAATTGAAGCCTTTGTTGATTTATAGAAGAATAGGTAGAATTGGATGGAAACAAAAGATAACAAACGATAAAGTTTTAAAACAACTGAAAATAAAAGAGAACTACTAAATACAATTAAGACAAGACAAATGAAATTTTGGGGGCATGTTAAAAGACACAACAACCTACTAAAAGTAATATTGGAAGGGAAAATACAAGGTAAAAGAGGCAGATGCAGACCAAGACTAACATGGACGAGTAACATCAAAAGATGGACAAGTCAATATATGACAGCCTGCACCATCAAAGCAAGAAACAGAGTAGAATGACGATCCATGGTAGCCAACCTTCGTTGCGGAGAAGGCACTCGATGATGATGAAAATGTCACCGTCAACTGTCTACTACTACCCACATACAAATAAGTTAGATAATTAACTACCATCCCTATGGACATAAAAAAGTAAAGTAAAGTACCCCCCGTCACGCCAAGTGGCGTATAGGGAAATATGGTGTTAGTGACCCTATATTTTACAGACCTTCAGCACATGACTTTTGGGGTAATGTGGTCGGTATTACGCCCGTGCTGCTTTTACTTTCCCAGAAAAAATCCGGTACCCATTTAAGGCTGGGTGAACCCGGAGCCGTCGGTTGGGATCGAACCCTACCCCTTGTCCGTAGTAGTCCAGTTCACTAACCACTGAGCTATCGCGGCTCCCACTAATTTTTAGGGAATTAGTAAAACCCAGGTGTCCTCGCCAGGGTACGAACCCCGGCTGTTGCCGTGGTGAGCCAACCGCCTATCGATTGCGCTAACCGGACACCCATCCCTATGGACATAGTTACCCATAATGACACCTACATTTATTAGACAAGAACAGGCATCTCTTACTAATTCTAGTATTTTCTCTATATATGTTATATAATCAACGGAAAATAATATTGTGTGGATATATGTCATGTGATATTCTATGTAATCTATGTAATATATCGTGTGTTACCGGGCCTCATTATGTGGGAAGTAAAGAATAGTGACACTGTGACCTTCCAGGCATGTCGTAAGAGGCGACTAAGGAGGTTGATCGATGGCTTGACAAGCTGTCATTGTAAAAAGTATTGTTATGGAAACAGCGCCATATATTTTAGAGCAGTGATCTCTGCAATATGTGCCACTTTGGCATGCAAGGTTTCTGTTTTTGAGATTGTGGTTCTGCCCTATGTGCCGTCTTCGGCTCGAAAGGACAATAGATAGATAGATAGATAGATAGATAATCTATGGATCTTTTCGTATTTTCTTCCGATATAAATGTTTGGGGTAGAATTTTTAACTAAATAAAATCATAGGGGCAGGCCTCGGTAGCCTAGTTGGGAAAACCACCCGACTGGACTACATACAACCGGTGTTCGATTACCGCTGGAAGCAGTGTGAATTGTACTTGTGGTTGGACAAAAAATACCTCCGCGGTCTACCCAGCCGCTGGCAGAAATGGGTACCAGGGTAGTACTCTGGGAAGGTGAGGAATGTCACTTCGCAACGTGAGTTTCGATGCTTAAAGCGACACTATCCAGAATCTCCGAAAACTTCTGGATAGGAGACCGAGATCGGTGAAAACTCGCGTGCTAAGAAGGCGATTCAAGTCTCATACTTTACCTTTATTGTGGCAGGCAAATCTAACCTGAAATCCTGCTGCCTCCGCCTCATCAATTGTCTACTTTTACTCACATCAACCTCAAAACCCACTACCATAATTCATCATTTACCCATCATCAGTTATCCCAATGAACGTAACTACGCATAAAAACACCTACATTTATTAGATACAGGCATCTCTGACCACTTTTCTATTTTGTTTCTATATTTTCCTATATAAAACATTTGAGGTAAGCAAATATAACTTGAAGATCTCCTACCCCACTAAAAACTCGACCTCTTTTTATATATATCCTATGTAATAAACGGCAAATGAATGTTTTTCCTACATACCTTTGCGGAATACCTACGTCGATTCAACAACAATACCTACCTCAACCACCCACCCCTCCCATTTTTTTTTCATCGGCGAGTTTTGGCTCACTATTATCCTTATTAAGCATTTGAAATAAGAACAGGAGTAAGGCAAGGATGCCTCCTGTCTCCATTTCTCTTTCTACTGGCCATAGATTGGATTATGAAAATAACTCAAAACAACAGAAATGGGATCCAGTGGTCACTGACCAAACAACTTGATGATATAGACTTTGCTGATGACATAGCTCTCCTATCACACAGCCATCAACAGATGCAGGATAAAATGAGTATATTAGATGAGAGATCACAACAGCTAGGACTAAAGATTAATAGAGATAAGACCAATATTATGAGAATTAATGCAGTTGGCAATAACCATATAAAACTAGGAGAAATACCTCTACTAGACGTACAATCTTATATATATCTGGGCAGTAATATAGATAAAGAGGGAGGAACAGAAAATGATACCAAAATAAGGATATCAAAAGCAAGAGGAGCTTTCATTGCACTGGGAAACATATGGAAATCCAAAGAAATTAGGCTAAATACAAAACTAAAAATTTTCAACTCAAATGTTAAGTCGGTCCTATTATATGGCTGTGAAACATGGAGAATGACAAAATTGACAATCACGAAAGTACAGACTTTCATTAATGGATGCTTGCGCAGAATAAAGGGATGGAAATGGCAGGACAAAGTCACTAACGTGGAATTATGGAAATGTACCGGTCAAATACCAGTGGATAAAGAGATACAGCGAAGACGATGGCGATGGATAGGACACACACTACGGAAGCCAACTGAGAGTATTACACAACAGGCCCTTTTTTGGAATCCCCAGGGGAAAAGACAAAGAGGAAGACCAAGGAATTCTTGGAGAAGACAGATAGAAGCAGAGATGAAGATGATGGGGAAGACATGGAATGATCTTAAAAGAATGGCAAAAAACAGAACGACTTGGAAAGTGTTTGTTGAAGACCTATGCTCCACCAGGAGCTAAAAGGTAAAAGAAGAAGAAGATTATCCTTATTATATATTCTCTAACTTCGCTACACCCACCCAACTTCGTCACCGTCCACCTTAAATAATTATCAAGAATCCACTAAAAATCCACTCTCTAGCTCTTTATCCCTTAATTTTTCCAGTTGTTTCAATATATTCCAGCTGTTCTCTTCTCATTCATCATCATCATCATCATCGAGTGCCGTCTCCGCAGCGAAGGTTAGCTACCATAGAGCGCCATTCTGCTCTGTTTCTTGCTTTGATGGTGGAGGTTGTCATAGGCTGACTTGTTTATCTTTTGATGTTACTCGTCCATGTTAGTCATGGTCTGCCTCTGCCTATTTTACCTTGTAATTTCCCTTTCAATATTACTTTTAGTAGGCTGTTGTGTCGTTTAAAAAAAAATCAAAATCGCAAACAAAATTAAACAAAAATCGCATTTGTCTTGTTTGAATTGTAATTAGTAGTTCTCTTTTCATTTTTAGTTTGTTTTAAGACTTCATCGTTTGTTCTCTTATCTTTCCATCCAATTCTACTTATTCTTCTATATATCCACATTTCAAAGGCTTCAATTCAATTTCAGAATGAAATGGACGGAGAAAAGAATGATGCTATATGTCAATAGTTGAAATAGAGCCAGAATTGAGGAGACTAGAATTTTACATCGTCATCGACAATCTAAAAGCAAATGTAATGATAAAAAGAAAACATTTGATAATTTTCTAAAAAGAGTCTTACCTCTACTGTCTGATACTCTTTGGTAAACGAAATTTGTTTAATTTCGCACAGATCTACACCAACAATTACAATGAAATAAATGACTAGGTTACGCCTAACCAAGCGTATGTTGCTTACCTCCTTACAGGGTAACGAAATGTATTTAATTTCGCACAGACCTACACCAACAATTACAATGAAATAAATGACTAGGTTACGCCTAACCAAGCGTATGTTGCTTACCTCCTTACAGGGTAACGAAATTCACTGAGACTAAAAAAACATGTGACCATACGGGCGAATATCATCAGAGTCGACAGAATACAGCCGAACTTATCATATTATTATCGTATTATACCCCAGACCAGATCACGTGAGGTAGGCTATAAATTAGGCCAAAATATGTAACTTGGGTCTTAAAGTTTGATTGTATGGTTCAGTGCTGGATCTCTGGTGCTCTAGTACTAAATTTTGAGGTCGCGAAGCGTATAGTAGCAAGCCATTTTAGACTGCTGCATTAATGCACCAGGTTAAAGTTGTGTGCGACCGGGTAAGGACAGCAAATTCGATAAGAAGTATTGCGCAAAGTTAAGTTTAATTATTACATGCGAATGTGGGCATGACAAGGTTCAATGCAGCAAGAAGTTGACGCCTGGGATTCATAACCCAGGCAAGCCTTCCCTCCAGAGTGTCAAGAAGTTAAAGTGCCGAAACACTTGCTTGACGTGGTCTTTTTCTGCTGATAAGACTGTCCCCTGCTGCGAAGCACTGGATACAGTTTCCTATTTGTGAGGTCACTAACTAAACTATTCTGGATACGCAACATGCCAAGATCCCCATATTTCATCAAAGGTGCTAAACTTGTAAAAGTCTTGAGTTTACAGCCAAAATTATCAAAATAAATGAAGTAGTAAAATTCTGAAATTAATGAAGCAGGAAAATACCAAATCCTAAGTATAAAATTATAGCTTACGATATTCATTTCACATATATTATCCACACTTTCTATTTGCGCATTTTAACGTTCACATCTGTCTTTAGCATTGTGGTTTTTAGTACATTGTTGTCTTCTCTATCATCACTACTCATTTGGCCAGTTTAAACTTGTTAATCTGCTGCAGCAGGTGGTGGGTTAGACACTTGAGAAGGCCAGGACGTGATGAGTGGTCACATTTACTGTATACAAAATCCATAGCCCACTTATATACGTTGTTTGTTTCCGAACTTTTAGGTTGACCTTTAACCTGACAGGTAAGTACCTTCGATATTGACATCATGTCTCAATTAAAGTCTTAGCAAGGAAGCGTACTCGAACTAACTCTATGTATAGTTCACAGCATCATTTTTTTTTCTGAAATGCTGACTGAAACATATAATGCGAGACATAGAAATCAGCATAGGACGTAGTTTTATCGAACATTTTTTTTAATCTTTAGGGGGACTAGAAGCAAAAGCCAAAATAAACTCATACACTATCAGATAACTTTTGATTGCTGACGACCGTGCTCTCAATGCTGTTTCAACTCGTGATCTGAAAACAACAAAACTCTAAAGCCCATTCTGACTCTGGACTTATCATAAACAGAGAAAGCACAAATCATTTTTCAGTCCTCAACAAGAAAAATGTTCACAAAGCTGAGGATCAAGGTTAACGGCGAACAACTGAAAGTCGTGAACCGATTCACATTTCCGTAAGATCCTTTCTGTGTTCCTTACCTTATTCATTTCTTTCCATCCGTCTTCTCCTAGCAAACCCCCAACTCCCTGGCTCCTTCCCTGAGCATTACAAGTGGGGTTTGTCGTGTAATACTCTCAGTTGGCTGTCGCAGTATGTGACCTATCCTGTGTCAATTTATACTGCTATAATTATGTTATCCACTTTATCTTCTTTCGAGTCGACTATCTACAAGGTCATCAACGGCTATCATGTTTATTGACACAGCGCAAATATTAGACTGGCGGAAATTAATTTGTAACTGTGTTACTGTTTCTAAAGATACAAGGCTTATATATATATATATATATATATATATATAAGTTGAAGGAAAGCACCTGTAGACAGTTCAGAGCTACAAATACCTGGGACATACTATAACAAGTGATGGAAAATGAAAAACTGAAATAAACAAAAGAATAGGTATGGCAAAAAGTAATTTTAATGTATGGAAGGTATACTACTAACATCAAAACAAATAACAACAGGGCTAAAACTTAGAATAGCAACATGCTACATCTTCTCAATATTCCTGTAGTGTGCAGAAACATGGACATTAGACAAGAAATCATCATCATCATCGAGTACCGTCTCCGCAACGAAGGTTGGCTACCATAGAGCGCCATGCTATTCTGTTTCTTGCTTTGATGGTGCAGGTTGTCATAGGCTGATTTACCCATCTTTTGATGTTACTCGTACATGTTAGTCTTGGTCTGCCTCTTTTACCTTGTATTTTCCACTCCAGGATTACTTTTAGTAGGCTGTTGTGTCTTTTAACATGGCCCAAAAATCGCATATGTCTTGTTTGAATTGTGCTTAGTAGTTCTCTTTTCATTTTTTGTTGTTTTAAGACTTCATTGTTTGTTTTCTTTTCCTTCCATCCAATTCTACCTATTCTTCTATATATCGACATTTCAAAGGCTTCAATTCTCTGTTCTGTTTTCTTGTCTAATGTCCATGTTCCTCTCCATGGCTTCCTCTGGACTAGTACGTGATGAGGCTCCAATCTCTTTCACTTTGGTCAGCCACATTGGTCTTTCGTGTCTTGAACATGCCTATTGTACCACAAACTTTGCTGTTTTCTCTTTCTGGGCCGTTGGTCATTGCTGACTCTTTTTCCCCATCCACCGTTGCAGACTTTGTACAATTCGGAATTGATATTTCCGTCTACCAAGCGCGACAATGAAAAACAATGACTTATCACCGATAGGTCAATCTCAAATGAAAAGAAGATAAATACCCACTTAACAACGAGAATTTCCACCATCCAAACAGCCTGTCAGAAGTTAAAGAACCACAACAGGCATCAGCAGAATATTAAATCCAAGAATCACACCGCGTGTAACCGGCTTATTTCGGAACAACACACACTGTAACGGAAAACACTGTCCACACAGGGACGCCATCTTGAATTTTTTCCAAGACAAGAAAACAGAACAGAAAATTCAAACCTTTGAAATGTGGATTTATAGAAGAATAGGAAGAATTGGATGGAAAGAAAAGAAAACAAACGATAAAGTTTTAAAACAACTAAAAATTAAAAGAAAACTACTAAACACAATTAGAACACGACAAATGAAATTTTTGGGGCATGTTAAAAGACATAAAAGCCTACTAAAAGTAATATTGGAAGGGAAAATAGAAAGTAAAAGAGGCAGTGGCAGACCAAGACTAACATGAACGAATAACATCAAAAGATGGACAATTCATCCTATTACAATCGGCACAATCAGATCATGAGACAGAGTGGAATGGCACCCGAGTATCTACAACCAACTTTTATAATACATTAGTATCTACAACCCACTTTTATAACACCCGAGTATCTACAACCCACTTTTATACCAGCCGAGTATCAGCAACCCACTGTTATAACACCCTAGTATCTACAACCTACCTTTATAAATCCCGAGAATCAGCAACCCGCTTTTATAACACCCGAGTATCAGCAACCCACATTTATAATACCCGAGTATCTGCAACCCTCTTTTATAACACCCGAGTATCTGCAACCCAATTTTATAACACCCGAGTATCTGCAACCCACTTTTATAACACCGGAGAATCAGAAACCCACTTTTATAACACCCGAGATTCTACAACCCACTTTTATAACACCCAAGTATCTTGAACCCACGTTTATAACACCCAAGTATCTACATTCCACTTTTATAACACCCAAGTATCTGCATTACACTTTTATAACACCCGAGTATCTACAACCAACTTTTATAACACCCGAGTATCTACAAACAACTTTTATAACACATTAGTATCTACATTCCACTTTTATAACACCCAAGTATCTGCATTACACTTTTGTAACACCCGAGTATCTACAACCAACTTTTATAACACCCGAGTATCTACAACCAACTTTTATAACACATTAGTATCTACAACAAACTTTTATAACACCCGAGTATCAACAAACAACTTTTATAACACATTAGTATCTACAACCCACTTTTATAACACCCGAGTATTTACAATCCACTTTTATAACACCCGAGTATCAGCGACCCACTTTTATTAAAACACCCGAGTATCAGCAACCCAATTTTATAACACCAGAGAATCAGCAACCCTCTTTTATACCAGCCGAGTATCAGTAACCCACTTTTATAACACCCTAGTATCTACAACCCACTTTTATAACACCCGAGAATCAGCAACCCACTTTTATAACACCCGAGTATCAGCAACCCACTTTTATAATACCCGAGTATCTGCAACCCACTTTTATAACACCCGAGTATCAGCAACCCACTTTTATAACACCCGAGTATCTGTAACCCACGTTTATAACACCCAAGTATCTGCATTCCACTTTAAAAACACCCAAGTATCTGCAACCCACTTTTAAAACACCCAAGTGTTTGCAACCCGCTTTTGTAACACCCAAGTATCTTGAACCCGCTTTTATAACACCCTAGTATCTGCATTCCACTTTTATAACACCCAAGTATCTGCATTACACTTTTATAACACCCGAGTATCGTGAACCCACGTTTATAACACCCAAGTATCTGCATTCCACTTTTATAACACCCAAGTATCTGCATTCCACTTTTATAACACCCAAGTATCTGCAACCCACTTTTACAACAACCTAGTATCTTGAATCCACTTTTATAACACCCAAGTATCTTGAACCCACTTTTATAACACCCATGTATCTGCAACCCACTTTTATAACATCCAAGTATCTTTAACTCACTTTTATAACACCCACGTATCTTGAACTCCCTTTTATAACACCCAAGTATCTTAAACCCACTTTTGTAACACCCAAGTATCTTGAACCCACTTTCATAACACCCAAGTATCTGTAACCCACTTTTATAACACCCGAGTGTCTGCATTCCATTTTTATTACACCCTAGTATCTGCATTCCACTTTTATAACACCCGAGTATCTACAACCCACTTTTATAATACCCGAATATCTGCATTCAACTTTTATAACACCCGAGTATCTGCATTCCATTTTTATAACACCAAAGTATATGCGACCTATTTTTATAACACTCAAGTATCTCGAATCCACTTTTATAACACCCAAGTATCTGTAACCCACTTTTATAACACCCGAGTATCTGCAATCCACTTTTATAACACCTGAGTATCTGCAATCCACTTTTATAACACCCGAGTATCTGCATCCCACTTTTATAACACCCAAGTATCTGCATTCTACTTTTATAACACCAAAGTATATGCGACCTACTTTTATAACACCCGAGTATCTGTAACCCACTTTTATAACACCCGAGTATAAGCAACCCACTTTTATAACACCCGAGTATCTGCATTACACTTTTGTACCAGCCGAGTATCATCACCCCACTTTTATAACACCCGAGTATCTGCAACCCACTTTTATACCACCCGAGAATCAGCAACCCACTTTTATACCAGCCGAGTATCAGCAACCCACTTTTATAACACCCGAGAATCAGCAACCCACTTTTATAACACCCGAGTATCTGCAACCCACTTTTATAACACCCGAGAATCAGCAACCCACTTTTATAACACCCGAGTATCATCACCCCACTTTTATAACACCCGAGTGTCTGCAACCCACTTTTATACCACCCGAGAATCAGCAACCCACTTTTATACCAGCCGAGTATCAGCAACCCACTTTTATAACACCAGAGTATCTGCAACCCACTTTTATAACACCCGAGTATCTGCAACCCACTTTTATTACACCCGAGTATCTGCAACCCACTTTTATTACACCCGAGTATCTGCAACCCACTTTTATAACACCCGAGAATCAGCAACCCACTTTTATACCAGCCAAGTAACATTTAACCCCCTTTATGATAGTCACATGGATCCTCCTCCCCGCAAGCCCCCTTTTTAGTCGATTGAAGTTTCAAAAAACTGTGGAAATAAACATTTATGGTTAAATTTCCTGTTTATTAAATAATAACACCAGAAATCGCCGATAAAACACATTTGTGACCCACATGTGGTGTAATATGAATAATTCTAATAAGGAATAAACAACATAAGAACAGTTATGAATAATCTAGTAAGTAAAAAGTAAAGAGCCCCGTCACGCCAATGGCGCACAGGGAATATGGTGTTAGTAATCTTAATGTTTACAGACCTTCGGCACATGACTTTTTGGGGTAATGTGGACGATATTACGCCCGTCCCGCTTTACTTTTCCAGATCATATCATAAAAACATCAACTTTCATTGCATTGCTTAAAAGAAATGGTGCAGTTTAATGCAATGATCTTAGAACAATAAGCCTAATGAGCCAGATAACAAAAATCTCGCTAAAAGTTATACAAGGAAGAATTCAAAATACATAACACAATACTGAATTAGAAGAGCAGCAATTTGGATTTAGGAAAAACATTGGGCAAAAAAAGCCATATTTTACATGAGGACATTAATCGAAAAGTAAACAAACCAATATATGCCTGCTTCATAGATTACACCAAAGTTTTCGATAGAATTCATCACAAACAACTTATAAACTGCCTAAAAGATATACATCTAGATGGCACAGACATACGACTAATATGTAATTTAAATTGGGAGCAAAGAACAATAATAAAATATAACAAAGAGAACTCTACACCCATTGATATAAAAAGAGGAGTAAGGCAAGGATGCATCCTATCACCAAGCTTGTTCAATCTATACACTGAGAAAATCTTTAAAAACATCACAGAGATGCCTCGCTAAAACATTAATGGAAAGATAATCAACAGTGAAAAAATGTAATAAAATATGGATTCATAGAAAAGGTAGAATTGGATGGAAAGAAAAGAAAACAAATGTTAAAGTCTTAAAACAACTAAAAATTAAAAGAGAACTAATAACACAATTAGAACAAGATAAATGAAATTTTTCTATCCATCTATCTATTGATTTTTCGAGCCTTAGCTGGCCCATAGGGCATAGATCAAGATAGTCTTTCTCTTATCTAAATTTGTATTCTAGCAGTTTTCAATCCTTGTAAAGATCTTTGATCAAATCTCGCTATTTGTCTCCGTTTTGTGCAAGCAACTCTATCTCATTGAGGGAGACGATTCCTGCTGCTCTTGCCTCTCTGATCAATGTTCTTTTCAGTGTCTCTCTGGGTCGGTCTCTTTTCCTCTTACCTGTTACTTTCCACATGAGGGCTTGCTTTGTTATTCGGTTATTATCTCTCCTCATCCCATATCCAACATATGACCATCGTCTTTTCTTGATTACTGAAGATATTGGTGGTTGATTGGCGATTTCTCTAATTTCATCGTTTGTTTTGAATTCGTTCCACGCTATACCAAGTATTTTTCTTAGACATTTATTTCATTAATAAAATTTTTGGGGCATGTTAAAAGACATAACAGCCTACTAAAAGTAATCTTGGAAGGGAAAATACAAGGTAATAGAGGCAGATGCGGACCAAAACTAACATTGAGAAGTAACATCAACAGATTGACAGGTCAGCCTATGACAACGTCTAAGTTGTATACAGAGCAGAATGGCGCTCCATGGTCGCCAACCTTCGTTGCGGAGACGGCACTCAATGAATGAGTAACACTCTTGTCGTAGAAGACTGAACGGAATATTTTCCAGAGCCGAAACTTGTTTTAATGTCCAGTGATAGTGGACGGGATCACGATACACAGCGAAGAGGCCTGTTTATTTCATGGGAGATTAAAAGCATCTTTATTTGAAAGGGGCTAAGTAATAGGTAGTGATTAACATATATTTCATCATTAAGTGAGATGACAGTTATAGAACTGTTAGGTGGAGCTACAGATGTCTTGGGTAAAACCTAGCAATCAGTAGATTGACCTTCTCACAGTTCCTAGATTTCTAAGAGAAATTGGCGGGGCTTACCTTCAACTAAAAGGTCATGTAGAGGACATGACTTCGACAGTTACTCACTCGGAGTTAGAAGGAGGTACCAGTGAAGATGTAAATGGTCGAGTTAAGGACGGCTTTCAGCCGATCCTGTGTTTGGACTTAAGTCCTAAGCAGTTGTGTTTTAGAATAGTCATAGATTTAGGAGGGAGATCAGAACCATTGGAAAAATTATAATATAATATGGCCTTTGACGTCTTGACAGACGACTGGTAGCAAGCAATCATAGTCAGTAGTTTGGTAAAAATATTAGTGTCTTCTGGGCATGTTTTTAATTTGCCGAATTTATCCCACTTGGCATCCTTAGCCTACTTAGCACATAGATTAAAGTGCGTAATCTTTTGATCAGTCTCCTCTTTCAGACTCTTTAAGATCCCAAATTGTGTTCTTTCATTCTTCATTGTGTTCTGCCATGACTTGACTGCTTTCTTTTTGTTCCGCCATACTTCCTCGAACTCTTCGTTCCACCAAGACTTTTGCGCCCATTTCCCCTGACTTCTGCGAAGGACGCTCTATTTTCTGTCTGATTTTGCCAATAGCGTCCTATTTTGTGCTCTCAATGGAAGGTGTTCTGCTTGTTTTTCTGTCTTCTATTTCTATCCTTCTAAAAAAATGATGGCACATGGAAAATGATTACTTCCATGGAATCCCATGTGGATTCTTCAAAGTATGGTCTAGACCCATGTGCACTCGCTCGATCAAACAGTCCAGAACCCGTTTTCAAGTTAAAGACTGAATAACCGCAGATCTTCAACACAGTGAGCTTGGTATATTCTACCGGAGAGTCCTCATACAGAATTATACAGCATCGAAATTACATTTCCTCGCCGACGAACCGGCGAAAAGAACACCACCGTCTTGTGTCGCACCGGAGCTCAGTCCACAAACCAGGATAAAAACAAGAACAAAACGCAAATTAGATATTAGGAGAAAAAGCACATATAAATCTTAGCAATTGGTTCTACATCACAGTAAGTCAAACACTGGATCCAATTCTCGGTTCCTTTCCTTCTTTCTTTCTAATAATTTCTCACCCAGACATTATTTCCACAATTCTTTCACTCCATTATCTAATCAATTTTAATTTTTTTCATTACATCTCGCTCTATTCATCTGCTCGATCCTCTGTCACGACCCTTCTGGTTAGACTCCATCAGTCTCCCAAGCCTGCGAAAGTCGACGATAATAAAAGTTTCTTGCTGGCTACAGGAAACTCTTTACGCCTGGTTCCTTAGCACGCGATTCTCGCATCACAGGGACACTAGTTTGGCCTTATCGCCAAATTGGTGCAAATTGTGTCCCGTCAGTTGGGGCTAGAGGATGTGGCCTGGTCACGCGAGTTGTCCCTTACTGTAAAGGACTATCGTTGAGGGCAATCTTCACGCTGGCTGCCAGGAATATATATATATACATATGTTTACATGGCACGGTTAAATGCGAAGTAGATAATCCTAGCCACGTTATTAGATGCCATACCGCCAAGTCTCTCCATTTTCCCGACATTGTCCGCGAATTCTAAAAATGTAAATAAGAGTAGAAATTTTGAATCAGAGTTATTCTAGGATACAACATAATAAACGTAATGAAACAGGTAAGTTAATCAATAAAATAATTACATATTATTATGGGGCACAATAAACCAAACAACTAACTAACAAACGAACTAACTAACCAACGAACTAACCAATAAACTAACTAAAAATATACAACTTAACAATAGACAATCAATCGACCGATAGATGAACTAACCAAACTAACGGATAAATGAACTAACTGGAAAGCAAACAAAACCAAACAAACTACCAACTAATAAATAAACAAATAAAGAATCTAATTAATCAACTGAACAATTAAATAGCTAAATAACAAAATATTTGTAACTAATCGATTGAATGATTGACTTAAGAGCTAGACATCTGACTAATCTATGTCACTGACATATGGCAGAAGACTAATCAGAGTAGAAACTGATAGAAGAATGAGAATAATCAACTAACAAACATAAGGACCGACAAAAACAAACTTCAAATTATACAATTAAATCACACATACACAGACATCGTATTATCATAATTACCATCATCATCACATTGTGTCACATCCACATCGAAGATTTACTACCACGAATCACCATTTCACTCTCTCGATGGTAAACGCTGTTGTCGATATATTACACTATTTTGTCTCCCTCTGCTTCGCTTACTAGTATTTTCTCCTCCAAGATGACTTCCAGTAAGTTATTATATCTCTTAATGTGTCCAAAAACAACATTATTCATCACGTTCGAATAGTGTTCAATAGTCAATTCTTAATTTGTAGATGTTTCTAAACTTTTCATTTTGTTTTTGTGCGAGAGCACGTATGAAAATAGAATCCTCAAACTTGTAAATGAAGGGCGCAAGAAAATGAATTGTAATCAGAATTAAGTGCCTTAATTTATTCAAAAGGAATATTCAAAGACGATATACGCAGGTTGTATATAGTGTTATCAACTATTCCTACCAGAGAATACTTAAATGGTATAGTATATCATCATCGGGAGCCGCGATAGCTCAGTGGTTAGTGAACTGGACTACAAAGGACAAGGGGTAGGATTCGATCCCAACCGACGGCTTCCGGGTTCATCCAGCCTTAAATGGGTACCGGTTTTTTTTATGGGAAAGAAAAGCGGCACGGGCGTAATACCGACCATATTATCTCAAAAATCATGTGCTGAAGGTTTGTAAAATATAGGGTCACTAACACCATATTTCCTTATACGCCACTTGGCGTGATGGGGGTACTTTACTTTTTTTATATCATCATCATCATCGAGTGCCGACTCCGTAACGAAGGTTGGCTACCATTGAGCGCCATTCTACTCTGTCTCTTGCTTTGATGGTGCAGGTTGTCATAGGCTGATTTGTCCATCTTATGATGTTACTCGTCCATGTTAGTCTTGGACTGCCTCTGCCTCTTTTACCTTTTATTTTCCCCTCCAGGATTACTTTTAGTAGGCTGTTGTGTCTTTTAACATGGCCCAAAAATCGCATTTGTCTTGTTTGAACTGTGATTAGTAGTTCTCTTTTTATTTTTAGTTGTTTTAAGACTTCATCGTTTGTTTTCTTTTCCTTCCATCCAATTCTACCTATTCTTCTATTTATCCACATTTCAAAGGCTTCAATTCTCTGTTCTGTTTTCTTGTCTAATGTCCAGGTTTCTGCACCATATAGGAATATTGGTTGGTTGGTTGCGTTCGCCCGATGACTAAAGTATTCTAGAGTATCGTGGTAGACAAGAATATTCCGCTTCGTCATCCACCCTTGCAAGGACGTAGTGGACGTGTCTGCGTTGTGTTGTGGTTTGCAGTATAAATGTTATATTTGCGCCTTTCGGCCCAACACATCCGACTTCAGCACGACATTTTTGAGTACCAGGTTGTCTTCCATCTTCGATCCCTGCACGTTTGGCCAGACTAGACAGGATAGTCTGTTACTGGATGCACCACGGAGAGGTGGAGCAGGGTCTAGATGGTTTTGGTTCACCGATCCTGGCGCAAGCTATCAGCTGTGGGTCGCTGACAACTTCCAGCTCTAGTGCTGGGAGTAACATTTTGCTATTCTTAGTTTTAGCCCTGGTGTTATTATTTGTTTTGATGTTAGTATGTTCTTCATGACATTCAAATTACTTTTTGCCATTCCTATTCTTTTGTTTATTTCAGTTGTACATTTTCCATCACTGGTTATAGTATGCCCAAGGTAGTTGTTGTTCTGAACTGTCTTCAGGTCTATTCTTTCAATTTTGATATCCACTTGTGGGTTTTGAGTATTTTCTTTGTTTATGATCATAGTTTTAGTCTTTTTGACATTCATATCTAGTCCATATTTTTTGCTTGTCATGTTTATTTCATTAAGTAATTGTTGTAGATCTTTAGGATTTTCTGCTAGTAGTACAGTATCGTCAGCATAATCTTAGGTTAATGATTATCTTTCCATTAGTTTGTAGGACTGGCATCTCTATGATGTTTTTAAAGATTTGCTCAGTGTATAGATTGAACAAGCTTGGTGATAGGATGCATCCCGGTCTTACTCCTCTTTTTATATCAATGGGTGCAGAGTTCTCTTTGTTATATTTTATTTTTGCTGTTTGCTCCCAGTATAGATTACATATTAGTCGCATGTCTATGTCATCTAGATGTATCTCCTTTAGACATTCTATAAGTTGTTTGTGGTGTACTCTATCAAAAGCTTTGGTGTAGTCTATGATGCAGGCATATATTAGTTTGTTTACTTCTGTGTACTTTTCGATTAATGTTCTCATGCAGAATATGACTTATTTTGTCCCGCTATTTATCCTAAATTGAAATTGCTGCTCATCTAATTCAGTATTGATTTTATTCGGAATCCTTCCTTGTATAACTTTTAGCAAGATTTTTGTAACATGGCTCATTAGGCTTATCGTTCTAAAGTCACTGCATTCAACTGCACCATTCTTTTTAGGCAATGCAAGGTATAGTATATGTATAGCGATATTCATTATGGATCCCAGGCCGTTCGTTCACACGGGGCTGGATTCTCCACTGGGACTCAGTATTTCGCGAAGATCGGAGTATGTATGGATATGTCCGGAATTCAGTAATGATGATCATAAAATAGCATAACATAACTTAACATGTATATGGCCATTTTCGTCTTGTCAGACGGTTTAGTGGAGGCTATTGTGTATTGTTTTGAGGCTTTGGTTTTGTCGAACAGCTTCTCTCGTGGCTGATTCTACCAATGTTGGAATAACACACACAGGCACATAATGAACAAGTCAGGTCTACCGATCCACGGGATTTTCCATCCTTTTGAGTTTTTTCTCTTTCATGTTTTGCCATAGTACAGCCTCAAATGATGTGATTTCATTCCTTATACAGTCTCGCCATCTGTGCGATCTCTTGCCAGATGTTATCAATCATTTTCACAGATGGAGAAGTCATTCAGAGATGATTTACATATATCTCTATATCGTAGTTTAGGTCTGGCGATTTGTCTTTTTCCGTGTATTAGTTCACGATATATTATTTGCTTAGGAATGCGGTTTTCTTCCATTCGCTGGACGTGCCCCAGCCATCTTAACCTTCGGCCTCTGAGCATCGACTTGATTGTTGGAATCTTAGCACGTTGCAGGACAGTTAAGTTGGTTATTTCGTCCTGCCATTTGATGTGCTTTATTCTGCGAGACATCGGATGTGGAAGATATTTAGTCTTTTTTCGTTGAGTATGTTGTCCAGTTTTCAGATCCATATAATAGTGTGCTAAGCAAATAAATTTGATATATTAAAAGTTTTGTCTTTTGTGTTAATTTTCGTGTTTTTCCATGACCTTGCCATAAATTTGCCGAAAGTCGTCGCTGCCGTACCAATTCGGCTGTTTATTCCAACGTCAAGAAAAATGGTTGACTTAATTGTGGACCCAAGCTACGCGAATTTCAAAACTGATTCAAGTGGACAATCTTTTAAAGTAATTAATAAAGGTTTGATGTCGCCTTAACTTAGAATTACTGTTTTCTAAACACTAATTGACAGTAGAAAAAGGTCGCATGCTTTGTCAAGGTTGTCGATCAGCGATTGTAGGGTGGCTTCACTATGAGCGACTAGGGCTACACAAATGCATACTTAACATGTATAGTGTGATTAAACTAAGAACCATAAAAGACATACCAGATAGACATAATATAAAAACTTGACGTATATTGATAATACTCGTACATCTAAGAGGCACAAAATGAGGTTATACAAATGATTGACATTATAATAATGTAAGGAAAAAAAAAAGTCCTTGCGTCAACAGTATAAAAGCTTGGCAATGCTGACAATAAAGAAGACGTCTTGTTCTAAAAGCAAAGTTAAAGTACGTAGCAGAGTATTAAAACAGGTCAATGAATTCAAACACCAGAAAATTATGTTTCTTCAGATGGTACATATAAGTAAAAGGGAGGTAATGTGCAAACGATCCCAGGCAAAGGTGGTCTGGTGTTAGAAGAATGAATAAAGAATATTATGCAACACACTATTGACACATGACGTAAAAGGTCTATTTATCTGAAAAACTTTTCAGATTTATATAAAACCGGCTTTTATGTATAAAAGTGAGTTCAGGAAATTAGAACAGCAGACCAGAACAAATCTTTGGAGACCAAGTAAAAATAGCCTTTAACGTCAGAATGTTGAGAATACCACGGGTAGTTAGAAATAATAATGCCGTTGGCTAATTCTAATGACAAGTCGACTTCTGTGCATGATATAATCGATTGCACAAGCGACAACTTCCATCGGAAAGAGACTCCACAGTACCTTTCTTCCTCTAGTGTCCTTGAAAGAAAATACATTAAAAACAAAACAAACGAAACAGTTCAAATCGATCACGATAGTCTCTGAAAAAAAACAAGACATGTCTGCGTCGTTAAGAGGCAAAGCATCTGTAGACAAATTAATATGAAACCTTCTTTTTTGCATATGCTCTTCACATTAAACCTTGTAGCTTGCAGCCCCTTCTTATTGTTATGGTTAAGGAAGGCCTCGGTATCACTGCAAACGGATTAAAATCCATAATTGCTCAACCGCCCGTATTAGTGGAATCATCCGAATTAATATCTCATCTCCCAAACAGAGAAAGGTAGTTGAAGTCCCCATCATAGCAGTCTCAGAACACGCCAAAAGACATAAAACGAAACCGCACAGAAAGTTAATATAGCCATCTGTTCCACGTCATACGATATCATCATTCTTCGTGAGCAATCGAAATATCAAAACACAAACAAAACGGATGAAGTGCACAGCTCACGGTATGCACAGAGCACTAACTCAGTAGCTCAGCAAGCCAGACTTAGAATATGAGGAAACTGTAATAAAGAATACTTTTCAGACACAGCCTTTAACGGTTCTCGCCGCCTATCCGCCATATTGACCGTAAATTTACATCCTCCTAAAAATGTTGACAGTGATATGTTTTTTTTAATGTATTGTGCTTGACTATGTTAGGACATCGTTTTTGTTTCCAAATCCGAACATATGAAATACAGTTAGTCGTCAGATTATTCTCATCATTACATGGAACAGCAGACTGTAAGCGCTCAGATCTCCCTGCGATGTGAATTTGTGAAATGATAAACTAGTTCACAAGTCTACCCTCGATCTCACAACATCCCTCCTGACCAACATAAAACTCCGGGAGTCACTCCAGGGCTACAAAGTCTGGAACAAAACTCTCTAATTTTCGCCGTACATTATAAGCGTACGGCCGGTTTATGGATATACGATCACCTATCATGATATGATGACGTACCAAGCACAACAATAGATGCGCCCACAAACGCCTATTTATTACAGTGAATGCAGTCAACAATGCACAAGACACCGTAACGATGGCGCAAAATCCCAAAATTGAATCCTTCGGTTAACTTGGCAGATTGTACATCTTAATGAGTTGTAACTTGTAAATAATTGGCATCAAACAATATTTGCGCTTATTCCAGGATGACGTAACTATTCCACGTTATCTCGATCGCTGAAGAAAGTGCATTCAGGGTCTGATTAATTTCGGTTCTCCATTGCACTTCTCTGCGCTAAAATCAAAATGATGATCTACTTATTACATCTACGCCAATAAAGCGGTGTCGTACATGTCGACAATAAAGAAGACGTCTTGTTCTAAAAGCAGAGTTAAAGTACATAGCAGAGTATTAAAACAGGTCAATGAATTCAAACAGACTATATAGACTAACAAATCTTTCCTGCACGGGTTAGTATAACGTTTTCTTTCTCTTAGGCCACTTCTCCTGAAAGGGATATCATACTCTTCCTTCTTCCATGCGACCCAACTGCTGCTGTTATCTCGTTTTTTTTTGGAAAGGAGTAAATTGCGTCATGTCGTATTGGTAGATATAAAGTATATGTTATAAGTAGTTACAATTTTAGCGGCATTCGGTCTAAGAAAGTTACACTAAAAAAATAGTAACATTTGTATCTAAACAGTAAAATGTGGACCTTAAAGAAGAATTTAAAGCATTGAATGGACAGTGAAGAAATCAAAAACTAAATTTTTGAGACAGTTGAAAATAAACAACCATCTAACATAATTCGAGCAAGACATTTGATTTCCTGGACATATAAAGATACGCAATAACTTACCGCAAGTCTTTTGGAAGGTAAAATACAAGTTAAATGAGGCAGAGGTAGACACGGGCGGAAATGGACTGACAACATCATTGTGGAGACAGTTGATATTAAGTGGTAATAATTCACACAAAACATCAGGATTCCCTTTATGTCTTAAGGCATATGTGGGGTTTTATTTTTGCGACCATATTTTCTCACGGACCAACGGCAAATTGTATTGATGAGGGGTTAAGGCAAAGAAATGCAAATGAATGCATAAAAATGCGAAGCTGCAGTAAAGCTGAATATAAGGAAAAATTAAAAAATAAATTGTATTAATGATGTTGGTCGATATCATGAGATACCACTGTCCAGGAAACAAATCTCTACTACCCATATTCATAGACAAGGTGAATCCTAAAGTTGTTAGAAAAAAACAAACTTCTATTTATGGAAATTGAACCTGAAACCTTGATGATCCGAAGCGAGCACACTAACTACTAAGTCACCTCCACTTTATTGACACAGTAAAAACAAGTACATTTTCACAATAAAAACATTTTCGCAATAGTAACATTATGGTGCACGCGTAATACCATTACGTGTGCATCATAATGTTACCAGGAGCAGATTGCAATAGTGACCATGTACCAGTACTTGGAAACAAAAAAAAGTAAAGTACCCCCGTCACGCCAAGTGGCGTATAGGGAAATATGGTGTTAGTGACCCTATATTTTACAGACCTTCAGCACATGATTTTTGGGGTAATGTGGTCGGTATTACGCCCGTGCTTTTTACTTTCCCAGAAAAAAATCCGGTACCCAATTAAGGCTGGATGAACCCGGTGCCGTCGGTTGGGATCGAACCCTACCCCTTGTCCTTTTTAGTCCAGTTCACTAACCACTGAGCTATCGCGGCTCCCAGTACTTGGAAAGATAGGAATTGATAATTCTTGGGCAATTTCTGTGTCTTCCGCAGTTTTATTCCAGCACTTGGAAAGATAGGAATAAAACTGCGAAAGACACAGAAATCATTAAGAAATATGAAATTAGAATTAGATATGCTTAGAATAGATAGACACATGAGTGATAAGTACAGTGCGATAGTGCAAAATAGACATAATGTTGTTGAGAAAAAATAGGACATCGAGGACAGTGGGAAAAGCTCAAACAATCAATTCAACAAACATCAACAGAAGTAATACCAGTGACTAAAAGAAACAAAAAAAGACTCAAAATGTGTCTCTCTGGAAATCTCAGTGGAAATGCGATTGGTCTGATACTGGTCAAAATCCTTTCACTGTTTTGCTTCTTTCTCTTTCTAACATGAGACCTACTCCTCTTTCGTGTGTGGTTCCCCCAGAGTAAATTACATTTCCATTGTCGCGTTTTAATAATCCTGCTCCTGTCCATCTCATTTTACATATTCCCAAGATGTTCAATTTCATTCTCTTCATTTCTTGACTGATGTTTTTTAGTTTTCCAACCTGGAATGCTGATCTAATGTTCCAAGTTCCTATTGCTAGTTTCTCTTTATTTTTGATCTTGCACACAGTAGTATGATGACGATCGGGTGTCATCTGTAGCACATGACGCTCCCTACCGGACGAGGCGGCTGTGAAGTCCCCATTAACGTCGTTAGCTGTAAATATAAAGTTGTGGTTTGTCATGATTATTCCAGGCAATATAAGAAGGTAGTTTGCCATTCATTTCCTTCTTGGCAGTGACTGCACTAGTCGGAGATCGCAGCCATTGTCTCTATACATGAGATCCTCTGCCTGTCATCGCGGCGTGGGGACCATAACCGGCACTACTTGTCGGTTGCTCCCACAACACCATCCACCACCTGCTCCAATGGCTTCACATAACCCTGATAGGGGGGCTAAACGGGAGCCCCACCTTCCTCAAGGATGTCCCGAAGACTAGCGGAGGAAAGCAGACGTCTTACTCATCCTTTGGTAGTGCAGAACACTAGAGTCCCCACCTTATATTGGTTTCATAGATTACGAAAAGATATTTGATAGCTTAGACAGAGGAATGCTTTGGAAGTTGCTGAGTCATTACGGGCAAAATCCTTCAAAAGGACATTCAACCAAATGATTATTTTCTGTTAGCTTCTTTATATACATTTAGTTCAGTGTTTGTTGTACTTGGCAGATTTCCAGAAGTTATTTCAATTAGAAAAAAAACAGTCTTACATTTTTTGTTTTGTCGATAAACTTCGACAGTGACCACAATTGATATGACTATTTTTCTCAAGAGCATGAATGTGTTCACTGCTGCAAGTTTCTGGTCGCCATTATCTGGCTTCTTCTTCTTTCCTTCCTCATTTGCTTTTCAGCGTCGAGGGAATCATTTTTCTCTTTTCCATGTTTGGTTATGGAAGGCCCCGGTATCACAGCAAACTAATTAGAATCCATAATTTCTCAACCGCCCGTGCCAGTGGAATCATCCGAATTAATATCTCATCTCCCAAACAAACAAAGGTAACTGTAGTCCCCATCATAGCAGTCTCAGCACACGCCAAAAGACATAAGACGACCGCGCAGAAAGTGAACACAGGCAACTGTTCCCTGTCATACGATATCATCATTCATCGTAAACAATTGGAATATTGAAACATGATCAAAACGGATGAAACACACAGCTCACGGTGTTCACAGAGCACTTAACTCAGTAGCTCCTGCAAAAAGCCGGACTTGGAATATGAGGAAACTGCAACAAGGAACACTTTTCATGCATAGCCTTCAATTGTTCCCGCCGCCTATCCACCATATACCGGAAGTTTTCCATGTTTATCTCCAGTCATGTAAACTCTCATACTAGGACATTTACAAAGATTCCAAGACTGACACTTTCTTAACAAACGTACATACCGAACATTGACTAGTTGATTTTTATCTCATTCAAAGTAGTTTTTGTAATTGTATGAATTTATTCTAGCACTTTCGCAACAAAAAAGCTTGTCGTTGGCACATCGTGTTCATTTTGCGATCCAATCTGTCTATCCAATATTGGCAGATTCAGTAACGAGAGAAGCTGTTCAGTAAAACAGCATCAGCAAAAAACATTAACATACTACCTAAACCTAGACTGTTGACTAATCATGATTGCTTGCTACCAATCGTCTGTCAAGATGCCAAAGGCCATAATATAAGTGTAGTTATTATATGCCGAATATATAGCGTAAGCTTGGGCTCGTGTGGGCACATATAGTGTAAGCCTTCGAGTTCAATGCAGCAGGAGGTCGACGCCTAAAAGACATGACCCAAGGTTGACCCAACGTGAGGCGTGATGGGATGTATTTCACAAAAATATTAGTTTGTGATGCTAGCAGGAACATTGTCATTAAGCAGAATCCAATTGCCAGTGCACCGTTTCACTACACTAGATTGTAGTGGAGACATTGCAGTACAGTTTTGCAAATTCACAAGTAACGCTGTTCTCTGGGAGGTACTGATGATGAAACAAATTCATCATAGTTGAAGAACACCATAAACATAGACTTGACAGTGGTCGTTCTTGGCGGGAGGTCATCTTCATTCAGATCGTCATTCACCAAGTAAATAGAAATATCACTCAAGTGTCTCAGGTCGAATTAGTCAGAAATCTCACAAATCTAATTGCAGCATTTCAAAATTTTTTAAATAATTTGTTTTAAATTTGATAGCTGAATGAAATGCACAATTATTAACATCCAGATTGAAAATGCGACGAACGCTGCAAGTGCACGTTCACTTATAAACTTCCATACAACGCATGCCTAAAGATATAAACTTCAGATCTGGCACATAAATTATTACATAGTTGTTATGTGTAGTGCCTTGATACCACTTCGTTACATATTATAGATCCACGAAAGTAAAGTTAGTCATGAACTTTGTAAACAAAATTTGAAGAGTGACACATATGATATCTCATTATCCGCTTGAAAAATAAAGAATATATAAACATTGAATAGCAATAATAACAATATCGTACACAAAAACAACAGTTCCATCCACACACAATAACTGTTTGACCTTCCTAATAACAATTCATCCGAAAATAATCTTTCCGACACTACTACAATTTCACCCACACAAAACAAAATTTCACCCACACAAATGACAATTCCACTTACACAATAGTAATCTCATCTTCATGAACAACAAACACAACATAGTCTGATCTAATTATAGCACAACAACAATCAAATACACACTCACACAACATACTATTAGCTTACACACACAGTGACAATTACTAAAACACATGTAAGTACCAACATTCAGACACACAGAAACAACTACATGGACACACACAAGCAGCAGTCACATAAGCACTCATACTCACTAACAATTGCATCTACAAATATGAAGAACTAGTCACTTGCAAAAACAATGCCAAGAGTAATATTATCAATACTGCTAAAATTGCACCCACACAAATGCAATAAGATCAACATACACTAGTGGAACAATCACATATACTCTCAGTAATAATTACACACGCACACACTGGGTAACGGTAAAGTCCACAACACATCAACACACACACACACACATGATCGTCCCCTAACACAAACATCTTATTTAAATAAAACTAAGTTAAGGACTTCCCTCAACTGCATAAGGTACATGGTGAATATGGTGCTAATGCCCATATCTTTCAATGACCAAAATGATCACATACTTGGTCGATACTACGCCAGCTCGTGCTACTTACTACAAGAAAATATACAGAACCCAATTTCAAAGACTGGGTGAGCCCCCAAGGCCATTTCGGCCCTAAATGAAACCACATGGAGACCGCGGATTTTTGGTCAATGGTACCAACCACTTAATTAACCGGTTATTGCTAATAATAATAATAGTAATAACAATAATAATAGTAATAATCAAACCTACACAAACACGCAAACAGACACACAGATACGAACACAAAAACACAGAAAGAAAATGAGAAAGGAGAGAGAGAGAGAGAGAGAGAGAGAGAGAGAGAGAGAGAGAAAAATAAATAAGTAGGCCTATGCTAACATTAAATTAACTCCCTAAAATGTAACCAGCTTCAGACGGTATTCGTCTTTACCACCTACATTAATCGCAACAACAGAATCATTGCGATAGAAGATTGTAAAGCCCACACAATTCTAATTATTAGACAAGTTGTTGGTGTAAATATTTCATTGCATATAATTAATATTTGACTTTCTTCTACGACTCATGTACTATACCATTTCGAATTCGCCACGTCAGACTTCACTCCAGACACGACAGGGTCTGTTATAGCTTGTTTCATAACTCGTGCCCAACTTTTAAAATCGATAGCTTTTTAACCGCTTGTGGTATTATATTCAAAATTTGCATGTAAAGTTATAATGATTAGAACCCAACAGGGAATTAATTTCATTTAAAAAAACATTTGGTTATTATTGTTGCTTATTTGATTTATAAAAATTTACAACGACCCATTGATGTAGTCAAAACTTAATGTTTACAGTATTTTAAACTAAAAATAGCGAGTACAAATCCATACACGGTAGAATTGACGTATTTGCACGCTTTCCCCGTGGTTTGTTTGACACAATTAGACACTTGTAAAAAAACACGAGAAATTGTGTGTTCCATTTCCGTTCATTCATAGGTGTAGACATGGAACAATAACATTTATTATGAGTCTTAAAATGAAATTCTGCAGTTTACAAAACATCGCAATAAAAATGTATGACTATTTTTGCAAAGAGGCTAAACGATGAAGATTATTTCATTCTTTAGAAAACCCTCAGAATAGGACAAGACACATTTTGGATTTATCTAAACGGCCATTTAATCGCTGGATTCAAGCACGTGACCGTCAATGTTCAAAATATACAAAATCACAAGGAAGAGCAAAAATGTTGGATAATTTCGACAGTGAACTTATTAGAAGTGAAATTCGCAAAATGTTGGGTATGAATGAAACTGTTACAATAAGAAAATTTAAAATTTCGCTGAAAAAGAACACCAGTATTGAAATATCAAAGTCTATATTATGGAGGAATGTGAGAGCTGCAGGCTTTACATTCAGAAAGTATTCCAATGGACGAAACATCATCTGTGAGAAGCCACATATAGTAGTCATGAGAAGCAAGTACTTACGTGAAGTAAAAGAGGTGCGCAAGCAAGGTTATTATATTGTGTACTTGGATGAAACATGGATCAATGCTCACCACACTAACCAAAGGGAATGGCAGTCATCAGATGGAAAGATTAAGAGATTAATACCTAGCAGCAAAGGACAGCGCTTGATAATTGCTCATGCAGGTAGTCGACAACATGGACTAATACAGAATGCAGAGCTCATTTTTCTTTCAAAATCCATAGACAATCGGGATTATCACTCTGAGATGAATGGTCACATATTTAGACATTGGATTGAAAATTTTGTTCTCCCATCACTAGATCGACCATCTTGCCTAATAATGGACAATGCAGCGTGCCACAACATTGTTGCACTTGAAGATAAAGTCCCGACGTCATCCAGTACAGAAGATGCTATTAAGATATGGCTCACAAAGGAGCACATACAATTTAATAACATGTACTTAAAACCTGAATTACTATCTCTAGTAAAGCAACAACAAAGGACAACGATTTTTCAAATAGATAAGATTATCCAAGAGCACGGTCATATAAGTTTGAGGCTGCCACCTTACCATGCTCATTTAAATCCAATAGAACTAATCTGGGCAAAATTAAAAGGACAAGTGGCAGATGAAAATACAACATTCAAAATATGCGATGTAAAGACTCTTGCTAATCTCGCTTTATTAAATATAGACAAAGATTATTGGGCTAAATGTGAAGACCACGTCTTAAAACAGGAAGAGGAATATTGGAAAAATGATGGTTTGTGGAATGTTTAACCCCAAACAGTTATTAATCTTTTAGACTCGTCTGATTCAGAATGAAAGTATATAGCCCCCACAATGTTGGCCCCTATATTACCTTAAATTAGTTCAACAAACGGTCCTTTTCAGGACCACACAACTATGAAAATTGGACATACAGGTATACCTTGATATTATCGTCCGTCCTCGAACTGAGAAGACAATAATTCTCCTGGTGTTTTTCCTTATTCAGTTATTTCCCCATTACGGCCACGCCTTTACCTAGTGAAAATTAATCATAGACCAGCAACTACGGTAATTTCTATTATTTAGGGGTTCACAATTTACAATTTTGACAAACATCAAAGAAATTCGCCGCTTTAAGAAAACTGCAGCTGCAAGATATTTGTTAAATATACATTTAAAGGGTCTTTTGCATTCTAATAACATTTGGAAAATTTCAACAGGATTTAACAAACGGTTTCTGAGCAATAGCGTTTTGAAGTTGGGCAAGTGATTTGAAACGAGCTATAGATAATTTTCTCACCTGCTTCAGTCCAGACTTCAAAGACAGACGCTGTGTAGATATTTGGCAAGCATTTCCTGGTATGGAGATCATACAGTTGGCCGATTTCTCCAGCTGTGTTCATTTTTCGTGTCTCAAGTGTGATAATATGTGTAGCCATTTCTCCAGCAGTGTTCATCTTTCGTGTCTTAAGTATGATGATATGTGTAGCGCAGACCTTTGTCCTCACATAGATCAGAAATAAGATTTAATTAAATTAGATATAAATCTAGACGACACAGAAATACGATTAATATGTAATTTGTACTGGGAGCAAACAGCAATAATAAGATATAACAAGGAAAACTCTACACCCATGGACATAAAAGAGGACTAAGACAAGGATGCATCCTATCACCAAGCTTGTTCAATCTATACACTGAGCAAATCTTTAAAAAAATCACTGAGATGACAGGCCTAAACATTAATGGAAAGCTAACCAATAACCTAAGATATGCTGATGATACTGTTCTACTAGCAGAAAATCCTACAGACCTACAATAATTGCTTAATGTAATAAACATAAACCCTGCCAAGAATATATAGAACAACAACAACTTAAATGGCTTGGCCACCTGGTCAGAATGAATCCTCACCAATCACCATCAAGGGCGTTCTTCTCGAGAATGCATGGAAAAAGACCAAGAGGAAGACCCAGAAGAAGATGGATAGATGCAGTGACAGAGACATGTAACAACAAAGGAAAATCACTAATTCAGACAATTCGAGCAGCACAAGAACGACAAATGATATAAACCACGACACCTTTTAGGTATCAGTGAAAGAGAAAAGAAGAAGAAGAAGAAGAATAAACATAACAAGCAAAAAATATGGACTAGAAATGAATATAAAAAAGACTAAAACTATGATCATAAACAAAAAAATTCTCAAGACCTACAATTAAATATCTCAGTTGAGGGAATACATCTGGAGACAGTCCAGACCTACAACTACCTGGGACATACTATAACCAATGATGGAAAATGTAAAATTGAAATAAACAAAAGAATAGGTATGGCAAAAAGTAATTTTAATGCCATGAAAAATATACTAACAACAAAACAAATATCAACAGGGCTGAAACTAAGAATGGCAAAATGTTACATCTTCTCAATATTCCTGTATGGTGCAGAAACATGGACATTAGACAAGAAAACAGAACAGAAAATTCAAGCCTTTGAAATGTGGATTTATAGAAGAATAGGTAGAATTGGATGGAAAGAAAAGATAACAAACGATGAAGTTTTAAAACAACTGAAAATAAAAAGAGAACTACTAAATACAATTAAGACAAGACAAATGAAATTGTTGGGGCATGTTAAAAGGCACAACAGACTACTAAAAGTAATATTGGAAGGGAAAATACAAGGTAAAAGAGGCAGAGGCAGACCAAGACTAACATGGACGAGTAACATCAAAAGATGGACAAGTCAATCTATGACAGCCTGCACCATCAAAGCAAGAAACAGAGTATAATGGCGATCCATGGTAGCCAACTTTCATTGCGGAGAAGGCACTCAATGATGATGATGATGAGATCAGAAAAAAGGGAACAAAGAACGCAAGCCCAAGCAAACTGAAGCTAAGACAAAAATAAATTCTCACGGACGAGTTTGCAATTTACAAATCAAACAAACGAAATAAATATGTCTATACTCTGTAGTCAGAGAAAACATTAAAAATTCCGCGTAAAATTTAGTAAAGAAAAGCTAAAATCGGCAAGTTAGACATTGTTGGACTTTACCGCGCTTATTTTATGTTAAATGTGATATTATTAATTTGTTATATTGTAAAAGAATAAACCGAATACTCAATAGTAGGCAAAAATGGTTCTTTTAAACCTTTAAATATCTCTATTACTTATCTATTTCCATACCTCTTGAAGGAGAATAAACTTAGTTTTAGTTGATGTTGCATTCACGAGGTTTGAACTATAACTTGTCTTCTCGTTACCACGACAACACTAGGCCGCCATCTTGAGTTGATCGATACGTTGTCCGTGGGACTCAACTCGTATTTACAACAATGGACGAAAGGCGGGCGGTGGTTGGCTGGTGAGCTATCGGTTCTTGCATGCTAGAGATTGGTAGGGTAAGCCACCAATTTGTTCCAAGCTTGCATCCGCCCTGTTATTGACCGTCAGATCAATAACCAGCCTCTTTGCTCTGTCCAGCTTTTATCGTATTGGCCACCAAGTCTGAGCTTCCTTTTGCTCCCACCTCTTTCGTGTTCTCCCGTGTGGACCCTCCCATCAAGGGAATAATTCTGACACTCTTAGCGTCCGTCCAGGGTCGTTTCTCCAGCACTTGCCGGTTCTTGTCACCGGTAGTGCCAGGCACAGACAGGAATTCCGTGCGGGAAATTGGACTTCGGTCTTTACGGAAGCTAGGCCTCAAACAGGATAATTGAGAAAGGAAGGAGGCAAGGAAAGGCCCCTGCACACCAAGGGATTTCCAGCGGAAAACAGGTGCAGAAGGCTCTACAGACATCTCTTTCGCAGCACTTGTGTTCTCGGCGGTTTCCTTTTCTCCCATTTCCATACGTCACCAAGACTGTGATTTTTTCTTTTATTTGTAGCCAGTTAGTGTTTGCAGTGAGACAATCTTAAATGTTTTTCATACCGGAAGGCAATGATTGATTGGATTAAAGATATGATTATCGCAAAGATGGCGCTCGTAACGAATGAGTTACCTATCCTGATGTAAGCAATTTGTGAGAGGTTGATACAGGATATTTATACAACTGTATGAGGCAGATTTTTGGGTGACTTTTTGTTTACTTACAGCAAAGATATGGTAAAGTCACAGATGGAGCATAACGCTACAACTACTGCAGATACTAAGAGTGAATCAGTTTCTTCGCCTACTCTGACCAATAAATAATAAGAATTTGTCCACTTTTGCTGCATTAAAAATAAAAACAAACTAAGAACGCATTTGGTAGCCAGTTCAAATAGGAAAGCCAGTTTCTAAACTGGACTACACGAAGCTATTTTGTAGTTTATTATTGTGCCCTTTCATTTTTTGTGAATAAAGATACGAAGTATACTTTGGGTTAAAGATATAACGTATAAAATAGAGATATGAAGTGAATTTTTATTAAATGTATGAAATATACTTTAGAATATTATAAATGAACACGCTAAAAACATTGTCGGTGGACATCTGTGAGCATTCACTCTGAATTGTGTGCATCAATATTTCATCGGATGATAACTTACGTAGAAGAAAGTACACAATTATTTCATTAATGGTACAAAACGTGCATGAACTATCGGGTACCTCAGGACTAAAAGAACATAGGTACACTTCAGGCAAGGAACGTGACACCTCTCAGGCCAGGTTGACAGGATGCAGGGCCTCATGCAGCAGGATTATTACAGAGCGTGCAGCACGTTCTCGTCATTTCCAGGAATGATGCTTCCAGGTAAACGAGTCATCACTCGCCGCATCTACTCGTATACTTCTCAGTTGTTTTAAATTTATTATGTATCTTTTTTATAATTGGTTAAAACGTGATTTAATCTATTCTTAAAATACACATTTAAAAAAGAACAAGAAGAAAACATAATAAACAAATATAGTTTGGAGGAAAACGTCGGTTCGAATACCAATAGGGTATAAAGTGTGATATCTATCAGGGGTGAAATAACAACTCAGACCAGAACACCTCGCGGACAAGCGTCCTTTATTCTCCGGTCGTATAAGTCCCACCCCCTCCCCTAGCCCACCAGCAGACCACAATAATGGGAAATTACCGTAAAGATAGTTTATAGGCTACAGTAAATAACAAATCTATTAATATTTTCAGAATGTCGAAATATAATATAATAAAATTAGAAGATATAACAAACCTGAAAATTTAAGAGAACTGGCTTACATTCTACAGAGAAAATAAAAATATTACGGCCACATCAAAAGACACTGTGGACTAAAGTGAAAGGAAGGCATGGTTCCGTGCATGTAAGACGAGTTGGACCAAGTAGAAGGGGTTTCAAGACCTTAAAAAGACCTAGAAATTAACAACTGAGAAAGTTGAAGATCTGGCTCTAGGGAAATATTAATCTGATTAAGTGTGATGAGATCAAAGCTCTGAACAGGCATGCAACAAATTGTAGTGGAGAATACAAGATAATTTTGATCCTATTTATGAATCTATCTGGATAACAATCCATGTGGAATAGAACGAAAAAGACACATTATTTTTTAACGCGCATTGTTACAGAATATGCAACTGTTCACAGATTGTCATTGCCAAAACAGAACAATAATCTGGACGAATAAAAGGAATACTTGGCACAGTTAACGCTGACGCTAAGCGCTGACGACAATTTTGAGGAGACAATCGATGCACCTATGGACATCTGGATGATGGTCATAACATAAAATAACAATAAGAAACATACTAAAACAACAAACATAGCATAACAAATATAACATAACTCAACATGACATAACAACATACAACACAATCAACTCTACAGCACAGTTTTTTTTTAAATAAACACCCGTGACAAATAGAGCTAAATCCAAATATTCATTACAACTCAGCACAAATATCATCGTACCACAAACATCTATAGTACAAAATGTAGACACAAAAACCATTGTACATTGAGCATCTTTAGCGAACAAATATAGCCACAAATATCGTTCATTGTGCCATACATTTTACTACACCACACACATTTCTAACGAACATATGTAGGGACAAACATCAGTGTACCACAAGAAACTCAACTTTGTTTCCGTACGTAAGGACCTAGTCCCACCTTCGGAACGCTTCAAAGAGGAGACGAGAGAGGGGTAGTGCGCTTTGGGCAAAGTATTATCTCCATATTATTGGCATAGGCATAGCAAGCAAGCTGAAATACCACAAGATTTATTACACCACAAGAACCATTGCAACACAAGCATAACTGTACCACAAACAACATTAGTTTACTAACACTATTGGCGAACAGTGTATAAACAAGCCTAATAGTATCATAAACATAAAAAGAAACACTATTGTATGACAAACATCATTGCTAAATAAATAAGAAAACAGAAATAATTGTACCACAATTATTATTTTCCCAAACAACGCAAAATATCGTAATTACCTTTTTCTTCTTTTCTCTTCTCACTGATACCTAAAAGGTGTCGTGGTTATATCATTTGTCGTTCTTGAGCTGCTCGAACTGTCTAAATTATAGCTCGTTTCAATTCACTTGCCCAACTTCAAAACGCTATTGCTCAGAAACCATTTGTTAAAAACTGTTGAAATTTTCCAAATGTTATTAGAATGCGAAAGACCCTTTAAATGTATATTTAACAAATATCTTGCAGCTGCAGTTTTCTTAAAGCGCGAATTTCTTTGATGTTTGTCAAAATTGTAAATTGTGAACCCCTAAATAATAGAAATTACAGTAGTTGCTGGTCTATGATTAATTTTCACTAGGTAAAGGCGTGGCCGTAATGGGGAAATAACTGGATAAGACAAATCACCGGGAGAATTATTGTCTTCTCAGTTCGAGGACGGACGATAATATCAAGGTATACCTGTATGTCCAATTTTCATAGTTGTGTGGTCCTGAAAAGGACCGTTTGTTGAACTAATTTAAGGTAACATAGGGGCCAACATTGTGGGGGCTATATACTTTCATTCTGAATCAGACGAGTCTAAAAGATTAATAACTGTTTGGGGTTGAACATTCCACAAACCATCATTTTTCCAATATTCCTCTTCCTGTTTTAAGACGTGGTCTTCACATTTAGCCCAAAAATCTTTGTTTATATTTAATAAAGAGAGATTAGCAAGAGTCTTTACATCGCATATTTTGAATGTTGTATTTTCATCTGCCACTTGTCCTTTTAATATTGCCCAGATTAGTTCTATTGGATTTAAATGAGCATGGTAAGGTGGCAGCCTCAAACTTATATGACCGTGCTCTTGGATAATCTTATCTATTTGAAAAATCTTTGTCCTTTGTTTTTGCTTTACTAGAGATAGTAATTCAGGTTTTAAGTACATGTTATTAAATTGTATGTGCTCCTTTGTGAGCCATATCTTAATAGCATCTTTTGTACTGTATGACGTCGGGACTTTATCTTCAAGTGCAACAATGTTGTGGTATGCTGCATTGTCCATTATTAGGCAGGATGGTCGATCTAGTGATGGGAGAACAAAATTTTCAATCCAATGTCTAAATATGTGACCATTCATCTCAGAGTGATAATCCCGATTGTCTATGGATTTTGAAAGAAAAATGAGCTCTGCATTCTGTATTAGTCCATGTTGTCGACTACCTGCACGAGCAATTTTCAAGCGCTGTCCTTTGCTGCTAGGTATTAATCTCTTAATCTTTCCATCTGATGACTGCCATTCCCTTTGGTTAGTGTGGTGAGCATTGATCCATGTTTCATCCAAGTACACAATATCATAACCTTGCTTGCGCACCTCTTTTACTTCACGTAAGTACTTGCTTCTCATGACTACTATATGTGGCTTCTCACAGATGATGTTTCGTCCATTGGAATACTTTCTGAATGTAAAGCCTGCAGCTCTCACATTCCTCCATAATGTAGACTTTGATATTTCAATACTGTTGTTCTTTTTCAGCGAAATTTTTAATTTTCTTATTGTAACAGTTTCATTCATACCCAACATTTTGCGAATTTCACTTCTAATAAGTTCACTGTCGAAATTATCCAACATTTTTGCTCTTCCTTGTGATTTTGTATATTTTGAACATTGACGGTCACGTGCTTGAATCCAGCGATTAAATGGCCGTTTAGATAAATCCAAAATGTGTCTTGTCCTATTCTCAGGGTTTTCTAAAGAATGAAATAATCTTCCTCGCTTAGCCTCTTTGCAAAAATAGTCATACATTTTTATTGCGATGTTTTGTAAACTGCAGAATTTCATTTTAAGACTCATGATAAATGTTGTCGTTCCACGTCTACACCTATGAATGAACGGAAATGGAACACACAATTTCTCAAGTGTCTAATTGTGTCAAAAAAAACCACGGGGAAAGCGTGCAAATACGTCAATTCTACTGTGTATGGATTTGTACTAGCTATTTTTAGTTTAAAATACTGTAAACATTAAGTTTTGACTACATCAAAATCGTTATAAATTTATATAAATCAAATAAGCAACAATAATAACCAAATGTTTTTTTAAAAATGAAATTAATTCCCTGTTGTGTTCTAATCATTATAACTTTACATGCAAATGTTGAATAACTTACAACAAGCGGTTAAAAAGCTATCGATTTTAAAAGTTGGGCACGAGTTATGAAACAAGCTATAGTGATTTTCCTTTGTTGTTACATGTCTCTATCACTGCATCTATCCATCTTCTTCTTTTCTCTTTTCACTGATACCTAAAAAGTGTCGTGGTTTATATCATTTGTCGTTCTTGAGCTGCTCGAACTGTCTGAATTAGTGATTTTCCTTTGTTGTTACATGTCTCTATCACTGCATCTATCCATCTTCTTCTGGGTCTTCCTCTTGGTCTTTTTCCATGCATTCTCGAGAAGAACGCCCTTGATGGTGATTGGTAAGGATTCATTCTGACCACGTGGCCAAACCATTTAAGTTGTTGTTCTATATATTATTGGCAGGGTTTAGTTCCTACTATTTTTCTTATGGTTTCATTTGGTATTCTATATCTCCTTGTGTTGTTTGTTACTTTTCTCAAGCATCGCATCTCACATGTACTGATCTTTCTTAATTGTGATTTAGAAAGGGTCCATGTTTGACTTTCATAGCACAAAGTTGGTATGAAAATGCTATTTATCGTTTGTTGTTTAGCTGGCATAGAAATGTTTGGATGTCTGTCTTAGCAATGGTGAAAGCAGGTATGTGACAGCATTTGCTTTTTATATTCTCATGTCAATTTCTCTGTCTAGTTTTCCATCTTCTGTGAACATTGTGCCTAAATACTTGAATTCTTCCTTCTACTTGTTTTATTTCTTTATCGTAGTATGTATTCATCATCATCATCAAGTACCATGCCTGCTGGCGTAGGTGACTAGGTATCTCCACAACTTTCGATCCCGAAAGTTATTTATCATTTCTGTTGTTGACCTTCAGCCAAGCCATTCTCTTAAGCTGTTTTGTATATTTAACTCTCTTTGCTTCTCTTTCTCTTTGCCCCTGAATTTTCCCATTTGTCACAATCTATTACAGCTGTTCCCGTGTCATTACATGGCCAAAGAATGACGGTTGTTTCTTCCTAATATTGGATATTAGCTCTCTTTTTGCTTTGGCCTCTTTCAGAACGTTTTCACTACTCTTCTTAGCTGTCTATGGTATTCTCAACATTCTTCTGTAAAACCACATTTCTACAGTTTCCAGTGATTTTTTTTGTCTGTTGTCCTATTGTCCATGATTCACATCCATATGTTAAGACAAGCGATACAAAACATTTAACAACTCTTTTTCTTTTTTCTATTGTTCAAAATGGATTGCATAGTATCTTCCTCATTTTTTGGAAAGCTGCTTTTGCCTGAGCCATTCTGCATCTCACCTCTGTTGTGCATCTACCATCTCAAGTTAACCATGTTCCCAGATATTTAAATTCATTTACCTGTTTTAAAATTGTCCTCCTTGCTTTATTGTGTATTGCGGCGACGTCTTTTTTGTTGTTGTTACCATTACTTCTGCATGCCATGTATTAGAAACATCATTGTTTCATAAACATCATTGCAACATCAAACGGCATGCGTCACAAAAATCATTGTTCCACAATTATCACTGTATCAAAAAAAAATTTTTGTATCATAAACATCATTGGGCCACAAATATCACTGTATCATAAAGCGTCGTGTAATACACATTATTATACCACAAACATAATTGTATTTATAAAATGTTATGTGCCACAAGCATCATCGTTATATCACAAGCATAACTGACAAGTAAATATAAAAATACATCGTCATCGTCAACCCCAAACATTGCACCATTAAACATCATTGTATATATAACATTACTTGACTTTTCTTTGTCCAACGTCCTGGAAAAATGTAGTGTTCAGGTCAATGCTTTGTAGCGTGTCTTCTACTTGGTGTTCATCCTTATTTCTGCTATTTCATTAATTCATCGTCTCCTAGGACTACATTTTCCCGTTGTTTTTAAGCTGCAAGACTCTAAGTGGAAGTGTCTGGTGGCTCTTCAAGGATCTAAGTGGAGCCGTCTGGTGGCTCTTCAAGGCTCTAAGTGGAGCCGTCTGGTGGCTCTTCAAGGCTCTAAGTGGAAGTGTCTGGTGGCTCTTCAAGGCTCTAAGTGGAGCCGTCTGGCCGTGATCATTTTATATGTATCAACCTTTTGATCTGTTTCCTTATATAATCGAGGACTGATTTTATTCCAACTCTTTTTCTTGTATTCTCATTCGTGATTAATTTTCTTGTTTCTCAGTATTCTTTTTGGGTATGACATCTTTGGTGCGACTTTTCTTTATTTATTTATTTTTTTTTTTTTTTTGCCGTTGATATCAAAGTTTGACATTGATCAAGTTTTGGAAGGAATGCTGTTTTGTGATCACTTTGTTAAATGTTACATGTTAACGGATATATTGTACCACAAACATAATTTTACCACAAATATTATTGTACCATAAATACATTTGACGAAGAAATGTACAAACATTATTACATCAGAAACAAATGTAACAAAAAATGTAGACGCAAACATTATTGTATCACAAAAACTATTGTGTCACAAACATTATTGTATCACACACAAAAAAACCACATTTGACGAATAGATAGATATACATACAACCATCATTGCATCAGAAATAGACTTGACGAACAAATGTTGGCATAACATCATTGACTAGCAAAAGTAGACATAGACCCACCACACATGTTTGGCGAACAAGTGTATACACAAACATCAAAGTAAAACAATCACAGTTTTTTCAGCCCAGCTGTACGATGTATTTATAAAGAAATTTAGTTTTTTTTTTCTTTCAAAAGTATCTTGTGATTTAATGTCATCAGTATTTTGATATACCTTTCATAGACCAAGAAAAAGCATTCGACCCAGTAAACAAAGAAGCAAATATGGGAGATATTAACAGCATACGGAGTAAGCCAACAACTAACCAACCTATGTAAAACTCTCGACATAACAGCAGCTGTACAGTCTGGACAGCAGCAAGCTACACAGACCACTTCGAAGTTAGATCAGAAGTAAGACAGGGGTGCGTACTATATTCCCTATTATTTATTACATACACTGACTACTTATGTAAGTTATCCAATTCATCAGAGAGAGGAGATTATCGAGCTTCTATTTGCAAACGATCAAACACTAATGTGTGGAGAAAATAGAAGACCTAAACGAACAATTAAATAGACTTAACAGCGCAAGCCACCAATATAACATGAAAATCAACATCAATATAACAGAAGCAATGAATATCGCAAAAGATAAATAGAACATCAACAACAAGGACAGCAGGAATTAAAGAGACGCACTCAACAAGTAGAGGAGTTTAAATGTCCACGAAGTCAAGTGACAAATGACAATTCACAAGTAGTAGAAATAGACTCAAGATGAAATAAAGCTTGTCAAATCATTGGATAAATATTACCAATACTACCCAAAGAGAAAATAACTCTAGGGTAAAACAGACACTCTCCAATACAATCTTCATGTCAACGTTGTGCTACCAATGTCAGACTTAGACCCTTGATTCAAAGAACAATAAGAAAAATAAACCCTACCAAGATTAAATGTATGAGACAAATAACAGAAAACAGCCTGAGAAATAAGATCAGAAACGATGAACTGAGAAAAAACTAGGAATAATTCCCCTCAAAGAATACATTTTTAAAAAACTGATAAAATGTTTTGACCACTTGATCAGACAGAAATACCAAAACACATAACAACGAGCCCTTAATAAACATGACAACACCAAACACAAAATCCGACCACAAAAAAGATGGGTCGATAGAATATTAGAAAACATTAGCAAACATATCAGCAACAGAGGCCAACTGAAGAGCAAATTATATCTTCCCTCGACGCTGAAAGGCAAATGATGAAGGGACAAAAGAATAAGAAGAAGCATTTGTATATACATTAATTCTTCTTTTTTCCTTCCTCATTTGATTTCAAGCTGGGAGATATTATATGCGGCTCCTCTGTTTACCTCAGATGCTGTTATGTTTCCTAATGTTTATAATATTCCATCAACCCATCATTTTCGTGGTAGTCTCTTGGGTCTGGTCTTCCCGCAATATTTATTGAAAGCTCGTTGTGTTGTTTTTTTAAAAAAAATCTTTCTGTCTTATCACGTGGCTAAACCATTTTATCTGTTATTTATGTTTTTATTATTCTATGGTGAAGGTTATTTCTAGCTTTTTTCTCAGTTCTTCAATTCTGATCTTATCTCTCATGTTGTTTCCTGTCATTCGTCTAACACGTTTCATCTCGGTAGTGGTTATTTTTCCTTTTTCTTGCGTCTAGGATCAATTACTGACATTGGTAGCACAACATTGAAATGAAGATTGTATTTTAGAGTGCCCGTTTTGCCTCTCGAGTTATTTTCTTTTTGGACAATAGTGGTGATATGTGTCCAATGATTTGACATGCTTTGCCGTATCTTGAGTCTATTTTTGCTGTTTGTGAATTGTCGTTTTCATTAGACTTCCTATGTATTTAAATTCCTTTACTTGTTTTAGTTGTCTGTCGTCCATAGTTATGGTGATGTTCTGCTTCTCTTTTCTAATATTCATGACTCCTATTTTGTTGATTTTCATGTTGTATTGGTTTGCTTGTTCTGTTAAGTCGATTTAAGTGTGTTCTTGTATGCTTTCTATTTCCCCATGTATCAGTGCCTAATAGTCTGTAAATAGCTCGTTATTCTTCTCTGTCTCTGATGGGTTGGCTAACTTGCACATGTAGTCCAGTATGTAATAAACAGTAGGGTGGAATAGTACGCACCCTGTCTTACTCCTGATGTAACTTCGAAGTGGTCTGCATAGCCTGCTGCTGTTCTGACTGTGCAGCTGCTGCTGATTTATTTAGAGACCATCAACTAGATTTGTTAGATGTTGGCTTACTCCATGTATGTATGGCCATTGGCGTCTTGACAGACAGTTGCTAGCAAGCAATCATGATAGGTCAGTAGTTTGATAAAGCATTAGTGTCTCATAGTGGGTGCTGCTTTACTGAACATCTTCTCTCGTGGATGAATTTGCCAATCCTGGACAGACAGATCCATCCACTGAACGAGCAAGGTGTAACCGCGGTACTCGGCCTTGACTCCTTTCTCTTGCGCCTTTTGTCTTCTGAATTTGACATCAGCACTGTTTCGAAAGTTGCTGTGCCTTTTTGATTTTTGCTGTCCATGTGCTACGATACGCAGCCACATTTTCCCACTTTCTTTCACTTATAGAAAATTCCCTCAAGGAAGCCCTGCAAACATCCTTATATCTCAGCACTGGTCTGTCCTTTGGTCTCTTTCCGTCCTTAAGTTCTCCATTCAATATTTGTTTGGGAATACAATTGTTTGCCATTCTTCTTACATGGCCCAGCCACCTTAGTCAAAGAATCCTGAGTGTTGACATGATTGATGGGAGTTTGGCTCGTTGTAAGACATTAGAGTTATAGTCCGTTCAGAAATTCATAATCACACCTGAATTAGTTTTGCGTGATAACCGCTTGTTATTTTGGTTTCAAATTTTGCATGCAATCTTAGAATATAGATGACGCAAAGATTTTGGTATTTTTTATTCCACAAACACAACAGATTTTGCACATCAGCGAATTCCTTTGATCTTTTATGACGATATCACACAAGTTGATTCAAATTTTAGAGTTTACAGTAATCGTGTTAAATTTTCCAGTTTACTGCAATTCTTGTCAGAGGCGTATCGTTATGTGTATTTGCAAACATGAATTCAATTGGTTACAATTAGTCTTGTCCTTCGGTCACCATTAGACCCCAGGACGTCCTAACTGCAGCTGGAATTGAATTCATCTTAATTTTAATCATTCCGAATCTGACGATTCCAAGAGGTTGATAATCATTACTGGCTGGACAAATAGTAATCTATCTCGTTTCCAGTACTCATCTTCCACCCGCAGCACATGTTCAACACACTTCTTCCAGAACGGAATATCTATTTTTGAGAGAGACTCTCGTGTCAGAACTTCAACATCACACATTTTAAACGTCATGTTCTGTTCTGCAACTTGTCCTTTGACGTGAGCCCAGACAAGTTCGATTGGATTAAGGTGCGCATGATATGCAGGGAGTCGAAGAGAGGCGTGGCCGTATTTCTCAACGATTTTGTCAACATGGTACACCTTTTTCTTATTCGTATTCTTCACAAGTTGTAACAATTCAGGTTTTAAATATGTGTCGTCAAATTTGACATTTTCATGCGCAAGCCATGTCCTAATTTGCTCTTTTGTATTTGATGCAGTAGGCACTTTGTCTTCCTCTGATACGACATTGTGGTATGATGCATTATCCATGACTATGCATGAAGGTATCTCCAGAACTGGTAAAAGATCGTTCTCCAACCAGTGCCTGAAAATGTTTCCATTCATTTCAGTATGGTAGTCCCTACCGTCGGTACTTTTTGATTGGAAAATAAGTCCCATATCATGGACAAGGCCGTTTTCAGTGCTTCTAGCATGCGTTAATATAATGCGCTGGCCTTTGCTGCTCGGAATTGTTCTTTTGAGTTTGCCATTTACTGACTGCCATTCTTTAGCATAGGTGTGGTGTGCGTTCACCCATATTTCGTCCAAATATACAATATCATACCGTTCACTCCGCCGCTCACGGATCTGTCTCAGGTATTTGCTTCGAGTAATGACCAAGTGTGGTTTTTCACAAATAATATTCCTGCCCCCAACAGTTTTTCTGAAAGTGAAGCCGGCTCCTTTTCCTTCCTTGATTGACATGAGTGCACTCTGAGTTTTGTTTAATCCAACGAAAAAATGACGATTTATTAAGACCAAGCGCGAGTTGCGTTCGTCTCTCTGGGTCATGAATATCACAATATAAATGCCCCATCTTGGATTCCCTAAGGAAGTGCTGATATAGTAAAACAGTAATTTTTTGCATAGTTATAAATTTGCATTTCAAACTCATTGTAATCTAGATATAAAAGTTGGTATTTAAAGTCAACAAATTCTCTACTGAGTCTTCACAAAATTAATAAAGATACGCCTTCCCTTCGGTAATTAATGCCCAGGCCGTGGTGCGTCATGTCGTTCAATAACAATTCAGTTTTGTGCACGGGATTTTCCTGAAGTTAGTGTTTCTGCAATAGCCAAACTATTTTACGTGAACGACCGCACCAAATTAATGTATATATCCTAAAATGGTGTCAAATTCGAACAGGGTGAATTTAATATAGCCTAAAGAAGAAAACTTTTAAACTAAATCAAATTTCTCAGAGTAAAAAATATTTCTATAACGTCATCAATATTCTAAGATTGCATGCACAATTTGAAAGCAAAATAACAAACGGTTATCACGCAAAGCTAATTCAGGTGTGATTATGAATTTCTGAACGGACTATATTTACTTTGTCCTGCCATTTGATGTTCATAATCTTGCCAAGGCAACGTACATGGAAGCTGTTTAACCATATGTTGTTAGTAACTCATATAGTTGTTATCTCTTTCGAATGCTATCGTCGAATGCTTTTTTGTCAATGGTCAATGAAAGCTATGCACAAATTTTGATTGTGTTCTATCGAGTTATTGGGAGTTGATGCTATGTTCAATAGGTCTTCGAAATATTATTTCCATATCTGTTGCATATGTTGGTTGTTTGGTATTGACTGCCGTCTTTGTCAATTTATGAGTTTAGTGGGATCGTGGTTTTTTTTTCCTTGCTCTTGCTGTTTTACTGCTTTGTAGAAATCTCTTGTGGCTGTCTTAAATTCCTGCTCATATTTTTTCCGAATTCTTTCCAGGTGATTTGCTTAGCTTCTGTGATCAAAATTTTAACTTTTTTCCGAACTAAGGCATAATTCATATTACTATGCATATAACCTTGATAAATAGCATTTTTATATTAACCTTATTCAACCTGCGAAATGAAGATCTTGAGAAAGATAACAAAGAACACAAGGAAGATCGAATACAAAAGTAAAGTAAAGAGCCCCGTTACGCCACGTGGCGTAAAGGAAATATAGTGTTAGTGCCCATATTTTTAATATACTATTATAGCACACTATTTTTGAAACAATGCGGTCGGTATTACGCCCGTGTCGCTTTACTTTCCCAGAAAAAAAAATCATTTACTCATTTAAAGTTCGGTGAACATGAAAGCCGTAATCAGGATGGAACTCGACTTCTTGTCCTTAGTAGTCCAGTTCACTATTATATGGCCCTTTCCGTCTTGTCAGACGGTTTTACTAGAGAGTATTGTGTCATTTTTTAGATATATTGATTTTGTCGAACAGCTTCTCTCGTGACTGATTCTACCAATATTTGACAAACACATTCAGTCACAGAATGAACAAGCCAGGCCCACTGATCTATAGGGTTCGCCATCTTTTTTTCATGAGACTTTTCTCTTCCATGTTTTTCCATACTACAGCCTCAGATGATAAGTTCACTGAACTATCGCGGCTCTCCAGTAGATCGAAAACTTAGTGTGAAAATCAAGGGAAATATCGGAATTAAATCGTATAAATTAATTATATATAAAAAAATAAATATAAAAACACACAACAAATTGGGAGCCGCGATAAATCAGTGGTTAGTGAACTGGACTACTAGTGAACTGAAAATGTAGGGTTCGATCCCAATCGACGGCACCGGTTCACCCAGCCTTTAATGGGTACCGGTTTTTTTTTCTGGGAAAGTAAAGTGGCACGGGCGTAATACCGACCACATTACTCTAAAAATCATGTGCTGAAAGTCTGTAAAATTTATGGTCACTAACACCATATTACATATTGTAGATTTTGTTGTTTATCTATACCAGTATACGTTAAAATGGTTATCTTATTCAATTTTTTTCTGCCAATTGTATGACTTCCACATATATAGGCAGGTAATATATATGAATTGTATACATATGTATGTTGGTCATATAAATTATGCATATCTATATGCATATATATATACATATATACATATATATGCATATATATATATATATATATATATATGCTCCCGTGTGTTACCGGGGCCTCATTATGTGGGAAGTAAAGAATAGTGACACTGTGACCTTCCAAGCATGTCGTAAGAGGCGACTAAGGAGGTTGATCGATGGCTTGACAAGCTGTCATTGTAAAAAGCATTGTTATGGAAACAGAACCATAGATTTTAGAAGCAGTGATCTCTGCAATATGTGCCATTTTGGCACGCAAGGTTTCTGTTTTTGAGATTGTAGTTCTGCCCTAAGTGCCGTCTTCGGCTCGAAAGGACAATAGATAGATAGATAGAACACCATATTCCCTATACGCCACGGCGTGACGGGGGTACTTTACTACTTTTTTTACACAACAAATTAAATAGTTTCGGACATTTGGAAATAATGAAACCCAAACAAACAATATCAACAACTTTCTGCTTCAGAACATCAGAACAGAGTGCATTGTCAAGAAAATGGTGAATAGATGGAATAAAAGACATGCAGAACCAAAACATTTATATCTAAAAGCGTCCTGATTCGTCAAAAAACAACACTACATCCAAAAGGGACGTGACCAAAAAAGAACACAAAATAGATCTACAGAGATCAGATTATATTATATATTCCTCCTTTCTCCTGCTACGCTTCAAATCAACAATAGATGGATAAAACAAAGAAAGATACATATAGGAGGTATTCAAACTGTCACAATTAATCTTGTTATTTCTAGCAGCCTAAAACTGAATGTTGGTCCTTAAGAAGAATGTTATGTATCACATTTACGACATCAATTGTTATCACATTTACGACATTTGTTATCGTATTTACTGTCTTCTCTCGTTTATGGCTTTTTCCGTTACCCGTTGCAACATTTGCAAAGTTATGCAAGTTTACGATGCAACGCAAATTTCTTATCGAGGTAATTTTAACACTTGGCGTTAACACTTTTCACAATTTCTTATCGAGGTAATTTTAACACTTGGCGTTAACACTTGGCGTTAACACTTTTCACAATTTCTTACCCGAGGTAGTTTAATACTGTATATCGACACTTCCAATAAATTCTTGCTGAAGGTAAATCTAACATTAGATCTTAACGCCTGTTGCAATTCCCCACTCCCACCCCGAGGTAAGTTAGCAATAGACGTTAACACTCTTCACAAAATCTTTTCGGAGGCATTCTATACATTGAAAGTTAAGCTCTTCGACAGAAACAGTACGTCATGATTCACTGTGATGCACTCATTGACGATCAATTCAGACGTAGAAGAAGAAAACAGTTTGTTAATCGAGTGGGTTCCTGTTGGCTTCTCTCGTGATGACAGTTCTGTGATATTTTCTACTGGTTTGTCATCCCTTTTGCAGAAAGAGAGAAAGAAGAGTAAATACCCCAGCAGGACACTGAAGAATAGAAAATATGGCTTAAGGGCATAACATGCAGCACAATTTGTGTGCTTCCTGTTTCAAGAAGGCGCAGTCATATTTGACTCAACGGCCACTGTAACATTTTTTGCTGGAAAGATGGTTAATGATATCTTTCCATTGCAGATAAGTGTATTGATAAGAAGTTCCACTGTTGGGATCTTCGCCAGTGAAGCGGATTACTTTGTATGTGACCTGAAATCCTCTACAGTGTGCGCAATAGTGTGTTGTGTGTTTATTGAAATATACGCCATAATTGGAATATGGCGGATAGGCGGCAAGAACCATTAAGGCAAAGTCTAAAAAGTGTTCCTTATTGCAGTTTCTTCATATTTCACGTCCGGATTGCTGCCGGAGTTACTGAGTTTAGTGCTCTGTGCACACCGTGAGCTGTGTGTTTCATCCCGGTTGTCTTTCGATATTCCGATTGCTTACGATGAATGATGATAATGTATGAAGAAATTCAGCTGCGTTCACTTTCGATGGCGCTTGGTCTTCTGTCTTTTGGCGTGTGTTGTAGCTGCTATGATGGGGACTGCAGCTGAATTTCTTTCTTTGGATTTTTCAATGAAATGAGATGTTAATTTAGATGATTCCACTGACACGAGCGGTTGAGCAATTATTGATTTTAATTCGTTTGCAGTGATACCGGAGCCTTCGACTAACAATAACCATAACAATTTTTTGTGGTTGGGTGGAGGGGGTATCCTACTGATTTTAACTTTTGACTTACCCTGCTGTTATGTGTCCTATAGTTTCTAATGCTCCATAAATCCATTTTGTTTTTCTGGTTGAAATTTAAATCCCGTATTCTCGTAGAATTTGTTGAAGGATCGTCAAGTCGCATTTAGCTCCTTCTGCTTATCGCGTGGCCAAGATATTTGTTTGTGGATTATATATGAATATCAAAAAGACTAAAACTATGACCATAAACAAAGATAACATTCAAAACCAAAAGTGGATATAAAAGTTGAAGGAATAGACCTGGACACAGTTCAGAGCTACAATTGCATCATCAGCACCGAGTGCCGTCTCCGCAAAGAAGGCTGGCTACCATGGAGTGCCATTCTGCTCTGTCTCTTGCTTTGATGGTGCAGGTTGTCATAGGCTGATTTGTCCATCTTTTGATGTTACTCACCCATGTTAGTCTTGGTCTGACTCTGCCTCTTTTACCTTTTATTTTCCCCTCCATGATAACTTTTAGTAGGCTGTTGTGTCTTTTAACATGGCCCAAAAATCGCATTTACATAGGACAATTACCTTAGAACATACTATAACCAGTGATGGACAATGTAAAACTGAAATAAACAAAAGAATAGGAATGACAAAAAGTAATTTTAATATCATGAAACATCACTAACATCAAAACAAATAACACCAGGGCTAAAACTAAGAATAGTAAAATATTATATATTCTTTACATTCCGGTACGGTGCAGAAACAAGGACATTAGACAAGAAAACAGAACAGAAAATTGAAGCCTATGAAATGTGGATTTATAGACCAATAGGAAGAAGTGGGTGGAAAGAAAAGATAACAAACGATGAAGTCTTAAAGTAACTAAAAATTAATTTCATCATCATCAAGTACCGGACCTTTTCTACCGTAGGTGATCATGTCTCCCCACAACATTTGATCTCGACAGTTATTTATCATTTCTGTTGTTGACCTTCTGCCAAGCCATTCTCTTAAGCTTTCTGGTATCTTTTCTCTTTGCTTCCCTCTATCTCTTCGTCCTTCAATTTTCCCAGTTGTTACAATATATTCCAGCTGTTCCCTTCTCATTACATGGCCAAAAAATGATGATTGTTTCTTCCTAATATTGGAAATTAACTCTCTTTTTGCTTTGGCCTCTTTCAGAACGTTTTCATTACTCTTCATAGCCGTCCATGGTATTCTCAATATTCTTCTGTAAAACCACATTTCTATAGCTGTCAGTGATTTTCTTGTCTGTTGTCCTATTGTCCATGATTCACATCCATATGTTAAGACTGGCTCTACGTAACATTCAAGAACTCTTTTTCTTCTTTCTATTGTCAAAAGTGGATTGCATAGTATATTTCTCATTTTTTTGGAAAGCTGCTTTTGCCTGAGTCATTCTGCATCTCACCTCTGTTGTACATCTTCCCTCTGAGGTTAACAAAGTTCCCAAATATTTAAATTCATTTACCTGTATTATATTGTTCCACTTGTCTTTATTTTGCACTGAGGTGATGTCTTTTTCTTTGTTGCTACCATTACTTCTGTCTTTTTGCAATTAAGGCTGAGTCCCTTATTTTTGCTTTCTTTCACTATAATATCTAACATTTCTTGTAACTCCTTTTCACTCTTAGCAATTAAGACTGCGTTTTCATCATACCTTAGATTATTTATATTATGACCTCCGATTGTTATTCCATGCATGCCCCTAATGGATCTTAAAATAATCTCACTATACATATTTAAAAAATCTGGTGACAGCACACAACCATGCTAACACCCTGTAAAATGAATACTTATCAATCACCATCAAGGGCGTTCTTCTCGAGAATGCATGGAAAAAGACCAAGAGGAAGACCCAGAAGATGATGGATAGATGCAGTGACAGAGACATGTAACAACAAAGGAAAATCACTAATTCAGACACTTCGAGCAGCTCAAGAACGACAAATGATATAAACCACGACACCTTTTAGGTATCAGTGAAACGAGAAAAGAAGAAGAAAGAATAATTATTATTGTTATATAATAAAATTATATAACACGTATACCTTATTATATTTAATGTGTCACACTTTGAAGATAACATGTATATGTACATAATGTATCATGCAATGGAGAGAACATTTAAGATATTTATAAGGCGTTATGCTGTGGAGGCAACATTTAGCATGTAAATCATTGGCTAGGCTATAAGACAGCACCTATATAAAGTGTCGGTCTATACAGAGAACATTTCTCTTCTTCTACTTCCTTTCTGCCCCCTGTGGAGCATAAGTCTTCAACAAACACTTTCCATGCTGTTTTCAGTTTCTTGCCATTCTTTGAAGATCATTCCACGTCTTCCCCATCATCTTCATCACTGCTTCCACCTGCTTCTCCATGAATATTTTGGTCTTCCTCTTTGTCTCTTCCCCTGTGGATTTAAAAAAAAAAAAGAATATGTGTGATACTCTTATTTGCGCTCCGCAGTGTGTGTCCTACCCAGGGCCATCGTCTTCACTGTATCTCTTTGTCCACTGGTATTTGACTGGTACTTTTCCATTCCTTAATTCTATGTTAGTGATTTTGTCTTGCGATTTCAATCATTTTATTCAGTGCAAGCATCCATTAATGAAGGTCTGTAATTTCGTGATTGTCATTTTTGCTGTTCTCCATGTTTCACAGCCACATAATAGGACTGACTTAACATTGAAGTTCAAAATGTGTACTTTTGTATTTAACCACATTTCTTTGCATTTACACTTGTTTTCTGGCGCAACGAAGGTTCCTCTTGCTTTTTTGTATCCTTATTTTGGTATCATTCTCTGTTCCTCCTTCATTGTCTACTGTACTGCCCAGATAGATGTAAGTAAGACTGTACGTCTAGAAGAAGTATTTTTCCTATTGTTATTTGGTTATTGCCTTCAAAATGTTGGTCTTATCTCTATTTATTTTTAGTCCCAGCTGTTGTGATCTCTCTTCAAATATGCTCATTTTATACAGCATTTGTTGATGAGCGGGAACATTTAGTATGTAAATAATGTGTCATGCTCTAGAAAGAACATTTAACACATATATGTATCACGCTATAGAGAGAGTATTTAGCATGTATACAATTTGTCATACTTTGGAAATAACATTATATATATATATATATATATATATATAATGTGTTTAGATAGATAAACAGACAGACAGACAGACAGACAGAAAGAAAGAAAGACAGACAGACAGACAGACAAGTTATTTATCATTTCTTTTGTTGACCTTCTGCCAAGCCAAGCCTCCAGCTGTCTGGTGTCTTTTCTCTTTGCTTACGTCTATCTCTTCGTCCCTCGATTTGTTCAGTTGTCACCATATATCATATATGACAGACAGACAGACAGACAGACAGACAGACAGACAGACAGACAGACAGACAGATAGATAGATAGATAGATAGATAGATGGATAGATAGATAGATAGATAGATAGATAGATAGATAGATAGATAGATAGATAGATAGATAGATAGATAGATAGATAGATAGATAGATAGATAGATAGATAGATAGATAGATAGATAGATAGATAGATAGATAGATAGATAGATAGATAGATAGATAGATAGATAGATAGATAGATAGATAGATAGATAGATAGATAGATAGATAGATAGATAGATGGATGGATGGATGGATGGATGGATGGATGGATGGATGGATGGATGGATGGATGGATGGATGGATGGATGGATGGATGGATGGATGGATGGATGGATGGATGGATGGATGGATGGATGGATAGATAGATAGACGGATGGATGGATGGATGGATGGATGGATATAATGTTATCGGCTTATGGAAATAACAATGTGTTGTATATAATGTATCATGTTATCGAGGTAAAAAGTAGCAAGTATGTAATGTGTCGTTACTTCTTGCTTGAGGTATCGTTGTGTACCTTAAATTATATCTAATGGGCGTAAAATTGTATATGTATATATATATATATATATATATATATATATAGGCAGAAATGTAGACAAAGAAGGAGGAGCAAAGAGTGATATCAAAATCACCATCATCAAGTACCAAGCCTGCTGGCGTAGGTGATCATGTCTCTCCACAACTTTCGATCTCGACAGTTATTTATCATTTGTGTTGTTGACCTTCTGTCAAGCCATTCTCTTAAGCTCTCTGGTGTCTTTTCTCTTTGCTTACCTCTATCTCTTCGTCCCTCGATTTGTTCAGTTGTCACCATATATTCCAGCTGTTTCCTTCTCATTACATGGCCAAAAATGATGATAGTTTTTTTTTCTAATACTCGAAATTAGCTCTCTTTTTGCCTTTCTTAACTGTCCATGGTATACTCAACATTCATTTCCAACCATATTTCTACAGACTCCAGTGATTTTCTTGTCTGTTATCCCTTTGTCCATGATTCACATCCATATGTAAGACTGGCTCTACATAACATTTAAGAACTCTTTTTCTTGTTTCTATTGTCAAAAATGGATTGCACGGTATCTTCCTCATTTTTTGGAAAGCTCCTTTTGCCTGACCCATCCTGCATCTCACCTCTGTTGTACCTTTACCAATTAATTTTAGGAGGACGTGAAATTCCGGTCAATATGGCGGATAGAGGGCAGGAATTGTTAAAGGCTGTGTCTGAAAAGTGTTCTTTGTTGCAGTTTCCTCATATTCCCAAGTCCGGCTTGCTGTCGGAGCTACTGAGTTAAGTGTTTTGTGCACACTGTGAGCTGTTCGTATCATCCGTTTTGATTGTGTTTCGATATTCAGATCGCTTACGATGAATGGTGATATTGTATGACGGGGAACAGATGGCTGTGTTCATTTTCTGTGCGGTTTCGTCTCATGTCTTTTGACATGTGCTGAGACTGTTATACGGGCGTAATACCGATCACATTACCCCAAAAATCATGTGCCGAAGGTTTGTAAAATTTATGGTCTCTAACACCATATTCCCTATACGCCACTTGGCGTGAAGGGGGTACTTTACTTTTACTTTTTTTTTTTAGATGTTATGATGGGGACTGCAGGTACCTTTCTTTGTTTGGGAGATGACAACAATTAATTCAGATGATTCCACTGGCACGGGCGGTTGAGCAATTATTGATTTTTAATTCGTTTGCAGTGATACCGTGGCCTTCCATAACCACCTACCATCTGAGGTTAATATTGTTTCCCAGATATGTACATTCATTTACCTGTTTTAATAACAGTTGTTCCACTTGGCTTTATTGTGCTTTGCGGAGGTGTCTTTTTTCTTTGTTGCTTGTGGCAACCCATAATTATACTAAGAAGTTACAACGGTAGTTTTCTGTTGGCTTCCGTCGATTTGCTTGATTCCACCAGCCTTTGACTAAAAAATCCCACTCACAAGGCAGTGAGGTTATTTTACTTTAGGGTTCCGTCACTTAGCCATTTACTCTCCCGAGCATACCTGCAAGGGTTGAACTGACTTCTGCATATAGTAGCGGGTAAAATTACCTGATCTGACTATAAACTTCTACTGAGCTTAAATGTGTTAGACGAATGACAGGAAACAGCCTGAGAGATAAGATCATAAATGAAGAGGAAAAAAGCTAAAAATAACCTTCGCTATATGATATATAAAAAATAAGTAACATACAATTTGGGCACAAGACAAGACAGAATGATCCAAACACTACACCATACGCCTTCAATAAACGTGAGGAAGTAAATGCATCAAGATGCATAGAGAATCGAAGCTGCTGTAAAGCTTGTGATAATAATGACAATTTAAAAAAAAAATTAATTGTCTTCAATAAACGTTGCGAGAACACCTAACACAAAATCCGACCACAAAAAAGATGTATTGACGGCAAATTAGAAACACTAGGAAACGTATCAGCAGCAGGGGCAAACAGAAGAGCAAAAAACCGCAAATTATATCTCCCCTCAACGGTAAAAGGCAGACGAGGAAGGAAAGAAGTAGAAGATTTCATCATCATTATGTGACATACTGGTTGGTGTAGGCGATCTTGTCCTTCCACAATCTTCTATCTACAGTGCATCGTATCAGTTCTGTTGTTCACTTTTTTCCATGTCATGACACCAAGCTTTCCAGTAGTTTCTCGCTTTGTCGTCCGCGATCTCTCTTTCATTCTATTTTGCCAGTTGTAACCAAGTATTCCAACTTTCCTCTTCTCATTAGATGACCGAAAAATGTTGATTGTTTCTTTCTGATGTTTTTATGAGTTCCTTTTTGCGTTGGTCTCTTTGAGAATTTTTTCATTCGTCTGTTTAGCTGTCCACGGAACTTTCAACATTCTTCTGAGAAATCCCATCTCTGCGGCATCTAATCGTCTTTTCATTTGTTTGTCCATGATTCGCTTCCATAGGTCAAAATTATAGCACCGATAAACTTTCTTTCTCACTTCTATTGAAAGATTTGTTGCATAAGATATTTTACATTTTCTGAAATGCTATTTTGTCTTGAGCTATTGTGCTTTTTATTTCTGTGGTGCATCTCCCATCTGATATTATTATTGTGCCCAAGTATTTTTGGCGCGTTGCATTTGTTTTAGAATTGTCCGGTTTATTTTTATGCTGCATGATGGTGATGCAGGTCGATTTGACCATTACTTTTGTTTTCTTATTATTCAGAAGAAGATTTAGCTTGTATAAAATATGGTTTGCTATAGAGAGAACATTTAGTATCTATATAATATGTCGGCTTTTTGGGATTACATATTATATAAAAACAACCAGAATGAAGAACAGAGAGAAAAGAAAAACATTAAAGCACATAGAAAAACACTACTCAAATTCCTGGACACATTCCTACAATGACGAATCAGCAACCAATGCAGCAGAAAATTGACGAGTAGGATTGTTCATTTCACTTCAAAAATGAAATAAAAAAATAATATCATTTGCAACAGGAAAATATTCAAGCAGCTTTAAGGCAGAGACCGAAGCTCTGAAAACTGAAGTTGTAATTCTCTTGAATGAGAAGATAAAAGAAAAATTCTATTCCTAACATATGCTCTGTCAGTAGTAGTCACTGAGGAGTCCAGGAAACGAAGACCTAAATGATATAACAGAGATACTGTACAAACTTTGAGATACAAAACTGTGATTCATTAGATTCCATCTCACTGAGATATTTCTGGAAATAGTGAGGCAGACAGGTTGGTGAAGGAAGATGGCAAATTACACCAACTAAAGATACGACGATCATCTTTTTTCGGGAGGACGTTAACTTCCATGGTATATGGTGGATAGGCGGCAGGAACAATTGAAGGCTATGCATGAAAAGTGTTCCTTGTTGCAGTTTCCTCATATTCCAAGTCCGACTTGTTGCAGGAGCTACTGAGTTAAGTGCTCTGTGCACACCGTGAGCTGTGTGTCTCATCCGTTTTGTTCATGTTTCGATATTCCAATTGTTTACGATGAATGATGATATCGTATGACAGGGAACAGTTGGCTGTGTTCACTTTCTGCGCGGTTTCGCCTTATGTCTTTTGGCGTGTGCTGAGACTGCTACGATGGGGACTACAGTTACCTTTCTTTGTTTGGGAGATGAGATATTAATTCGGATGATTACGCTGGCACGGGCGGTTGGGCAATTATGGATTTTAATTCGTTTGCAGTGATACCGGGGCTTCCATAACCAAATAACCAGCTAAATACAAGTACAACTAATGATGAATCAAAGAGATTTGTCAGAAGCAAAAATATAAGCAAATGAATACAGAACACCAGGGCTACCGGAAAAAATGTTGCCTACTATCTCAATAGAAAAGAATTAGTAACAATTTTTAAACTCTGAAAGGCCACAAGACACTGAAGTAACACCTTTTCAATACTCTAAGGATGGGAGACAAAAACAACAAAGTATCTGGTATCATCATCATCAAGTACTGTGCCTACTGGCGTAGGTGATCATGTCTCTCCACAATTTTTGATCTCGGCAGCTATTTATCATTTCTGTTGTTGACCTTCTGCCAAGCCATTCTCTTAAGCTGTCTGTTATTTTTTTCTCTTTGCTTCCCTCTATGTCTTCGTCCTTCAATTTTTTCCAGTTGTTACAATATATTCCAGTTGTTCTCTTCTCATTACATGGCCACAAAATGATGATTGTCTCTTCCTAATATTGGAAATTAGTTCTCTTTTTGCTTTGACCTCTTTCAGAACGTTTTCATTACTCCTCTTAGCTGTCCATGGTATTCTCAATATTCTTCTGTAAAACCATATCTCTACAGACTCCAGTGATTTTCTTGTCTGTTGTTCTATTGTCCATGATTCGTATTCATATGTTAAGACTGGCTCTACATAACATTTAAGAACTCTATCTGGTATACAAGAGGCATATTCGTTGTACGAAAGACGAATATGGCCTACCACCGTGAAAGATTAAAGCCTCATCATGTACTATTCCAAAAAATGCCATGGAGAAAAACAAGAATAGCAAAATTTTATATCTTTTCAACATTATTATATGGTACAGAAACATGGACATTAAACAAGAAAACAGAAAATTGAAGCCTTTGAAATGTGAATATATAGTAGAATAGGTAGAAGTGGATGGAAAGAAAAGAAAACAAACAATAAAGTCTTAAAACAACTAAAAATGAAAAGAGAACTACTAAACACAATTCAAACAACACAAATGAGATTTTTGGGGCATGTTAAAAGGCACAACAGCCTACTAGAAGTAATCTTGGAAGAGAAAATACAAGGTAAAAGAGGCAGAAGGCAGACCAAGACTAACGTGGACGAGAAACATCAACAGATTTTATTAGTCAGCCTATGACAACTTGCATCATCAAAGCAAGAGACAGAATGGAATAGCGCTCTATGGTAGCCAACCTTCGATGCGGAGACGCCACTCAATGATGATGAAGGAGAGGAACCTATAATGAGTGTGACTATGTCACAGGAAAAATTACTGCTGAACATCTGCTACAATCACATCCAACATATGATGAACAGAAGGCTCTTATGGCCATCATAAATCCATACATGAACAAGCTGTATGATGATGTCACCAGCCTTGTGCTGACAAACTTTTTCTTCAAACTTAATAATATTGACGTCTTAAGGTGTACGCGGAAGACTAAGAAGTATGTATATAATGTGAGAATAGCTCAGGCTAAAATAGCATTTCAGAAAATGAAAAATATATTATGCAACAAACCATGTCAATAAAAATGAGAAAGAGAGTTCATCGGTGCTATATAGAACTAATTCTGACCTATGGAAGCGAATCATGGACAGTAGACAAACAAATGAAACGGTGATTAGAGGCCCCAGAGATGGGAATTCTCAAAAGAATGTTGAAAGTTCCCTGGATAGCTAAAAAGACCAATCAGGACATTCTCAAAGAGGCCAACCCAAAAAGGGAGTTCCTAAAAACATCAGAAAGAAACAATCAACATTTGTTGGGCACATCATGAGAAGAGGAAAGTTGGAATACCTAATTACAACTGGCAAAATAAAAGGAAAGAGAGATCGTCGACGACAATGAGAGAAAATACTGGATAGCTTGGTGTCATGGCATGGAAAAAAGTGAACAGAACTGATACGATGCACTGTAGATAGAAGATTGTGGAAGGACATGATCCCCTACGCCAACCGGTATGGCACACGATGATGATGGTATAATGTGTCACACTACAGAGATAACATGTATTTTGTATTTACTGTGTTATGTTCTAGATATATCATTGATAATGTGTTCACAAATGTTTGCTGTTTAAAAATGTACATCTCAGCATAACTATAATATTGCCTTTGGCGTTTTGACAGACGGTTGGTACAAAAGCAAGCATAAGTCAGTAGTTTTGATAAAAATATTAGTGTCTTAAGCTGGAGTAAAGGCATCAAGATCCATCGAGATGCGAAGCTGCTGTAAAGCTGATGATAATGACAATTTTCTTTTAAAAAAAAATATAAGAAACTTGGTATGGTAATAGTGGTAATAGTGTCTTAAGCTGGATGCTGTTTTGTTTAATAGCTTCTCTCGTGGCTGAATCTGCCAATATTTGACAGACAGATCCATCTGAACGAACAAGATGTATTCGTGTTTCCTGGCTTCGTCTCCTATCTCCTGCGCCTTTTGTCTTCTAAATTTGATATCAGTACAGTCTCGAAAGTTGCTGTGCCATTTTTTTTCTATGTGCTGCGATCTGCAGCCATATTTTCACACTTTCTTTCACTGAAAGAGAATTCCATCAAGGAATTCTACTAACTACAAGGAATAGCTATTTACCCTTCTGTTTCAGGGACTAGTCCTCGCGCCAATCGAGTATGACCTGGCAATTCTTACTGTCAGTAAAATGCAAATTGACAACCTGAAGAAAATACAGAATGAAGCTATGTGCATTTTTTTGGGGTGTACTAGGGACACTCCCTTTGTAGCAATTAGGTATCTTCTTAACTTTCCAACCATGGATGACAGGATCAAGATCTGGAGGGCACGAGCATTCCTGAAGATAAGTGCAGATAAAGAGCACCCAATGCATCATAAGCTCAATACAGGGAAAGGTGTCAGGTTAAAATGAGGCAAATCATGGGTGGGAGGAGCATCAAACAGGTCTGTGGTCTTACCAATATCAACGCTAGCGAGAGTGGATACCGGTGCCTACGTCAATCAGAAGGACATTCTCGTGTATTGTCACACTTGACAGGAAATGTAGGGAACAGACCTCAGTCGTGGTGAATGCGGAGGTCAACGGTCTCATCTGAGATAACACCGATGAGAAAGATACAGTCATCTATACAGACGGATCTGTAATACGACACCAAAGGAGTGCATGGGCATTTACAGCACGCTCGGCAGGCTGAATAGTCAAAGAAGACAGTGGTGCATACCATATGACCACAAGTAGCATGACGATGGCGGTGATGGCAGTGACCAACGCATATAAATGGTTAGAGTCACAAGACTATGCCCACGCATGTATACTGAGTAATTCCATGAACATGATAAGAAAAGGAGGCGGGCTCTGTACGTAGGCAATGGGTAGAGTCATTGCAGAAGTCAAAAGTACGTACGGTCACCTTTATCTATTTCCCATGACATGCAGGAGTACGGGGAAATGAAAGCGCGAATAGGTTGGCTAGCAGCGCTATCATTGAGGACGGTCAACCAATGGATCGGGCGGACATCATCAATGCCCTCCGGGAAGTTGGAAGGACACAGGACTTCGACAACCATGAGTCCACGTCACTCCTTCGGATGAAAGAGATGGGAGTTAAGATGGACACAGCCAGAAACGATAAACTTAGTGGGCATGTAAGAAGACTAATCAACCAACACATAATTGGAGTCGTCAGTAGCTGGACACTGCGAGAATTGCTGAGGGGATCTGAGCACCTATGGACATGTTAGGAGTGCAATGATGATGACCCGCAAATAACTCAATAACTCCATCAAGGAAACCCTGCAAACATATGTATATTTCAATACTGGTCCTTCCTTTGGTCTCTTTCTGTCCTTAAGTTCGCGATATAATTTTTGTTTGGGAATACGAATGTTTGTTATTCATCTTACATGGCCCAGACACCTTAGTCTACGACTCCTGAATGTTGCCGTGATGGATGAGAGTTTGGCTCGTTGTAAGACTAAAGAGTTGATTACTTTCTCCTGCCATTTGATTGATGTTCATAATCTTTTGAAGGCAACGTACATGAAAACTGTTTAACGTTTTTCTCCTGCCCTGCATAGGTAGTCCAAGTTTCTGATTCTTATAGAAGTACAGTAAGCACACAACTTTGGTCAATCTCAGCATTAGAGAAGTGAAAGTTGTTGAAAATACATGTTTATATTTATGTCAACTGTATTTCAACAATATGTCACAATTTTGTTCCCTTCTGTCATGTAATTAGGAAATATTTTTGCAATTTCGAGATGTAGAAATGTATCTAAATCCTCGGTTGGTTACTATTTATTAGTTTTATACATCATATTGTGGTAGCTTTGGTCGTTCAAAATAAAACATGTACGTTTCTTTCAAGAAAATAATGAACTTAGTTAGTGCCTCGTTTTTGACATCTGTGTGCAGTATTCAGGGGTGTTTCATAACTCAAAATATGTGGTTTCAGTCGAATGGCGCTGAAGTTTAGAGACAAGACTCCCAAGAACATTGCGATAGAATTATATAAATACTTGAGGCTAAACGTGAAAAGCTGTTTCAATGTATTTCGAAACCGGAGAAAACATGCCTTTGGAGATCAGACATTATCAAGATGGCTGATTGAAAATTGTACCGAGGAATTGACTCATCTAAAACCACTCAGTGGAATAATAACCTACTGATAAACAATTGCCTCTGGTTTGTGAAATAGAATAAATACACTGCAATACTGTAAAATAAAATTGAAGATAGACTAATAATTAAGAAACTGAAAAGAGTAACAAAGAAAATGCCTGTTTTTGATAATTCTGTGCAGTCTTCATAACATGTGTAATTAAAATATTAATGTTGGGACAAAAATATAATCTCATGCAAAAAGTTTCAAGGATAAGTAATTGGTGAATAATTAAAGCAACTGTAACGCCAAACATTTATGAACGCGATATAGCAAGTTTTTATCTTATGGTCTTTGGCGCGCTGACAGACGGTTTGTAGCAAACACACATGATTTGTCAGTAATTTTCTAACGTATTAGTGTCTTATGTTAGATGCTGTTTTACTGATCAGCTTCTCTCGTGACCGAATTTGCCAATATTGAAGAGACAGATACGACCGCATAGTGAACTCGATGCATATTTCGTGCCTAGCCTCATCCCCATTCTCCTACGGCTTTTGTCTTTTGGATTTAACATCAAGGCTTCCTCTAATGTAGTTGTACTATTTTTATTTTTGTTCTCCATGTACTACGGTCTGATGCCAGACTTTCCAGGTTTATTTCGCTGATAGATAATGCACCCAAGGAAGCACTGCAAACATCCGTATATATCACTACGGTCTGCCCTTTGGTCATTTTCCGTCCCTAAGTTCTTCTTGCTTCTCCCTGATCCAGTGCCGTTAAGTTAGACGCACATAGGGCTTGTAGAGTCTCCTGCAAAATCTATGTTCTGGACCAGCTGTTCGATTATGGGAGTGAGTCTATGCCTGCCAATCTTGGCTCTTTTGTCAGAGTTCTTTTCAGTATTTCTCGAGAGGTCGTCCTCTTTTCTTTTGACCTGATGTTTCCCGTTTGAAAGCTGCTTAGTACCCCTCGTGTTGTTTCTTCTAAATACATGTCCGAGATATGTCCATCTTCTTTTTATAATAGTAGACAAGATGCATGGTTACATAGTCATTTCTTTTATTTCAGCATTTGTCTTAAAATTCATTCCATTTAATGCAAAGTATCTTTCTTAGAAATTTACTTCAAATGCGTTCAATTTTTTCTCAATCTCCTTTTGTCATTTTCTAGCTTTCACTGCATAAGTGAGGGCGGATGATTCGTCTGAGTTGGAAATAATTCTATGTTTTCTTTTCGTGGTGAGGATCTTTATTTGTCAATTTTTTTCAAACTTAAAGCCGTCTTTGCCATTCTGATTCTGATTTATTTTCTAGTTTCTCCCTCTTGATGTATACTGCTACCAAGGTATGCAAAGTCATCCACACCCTGCACCTACTTTCCACCCACATAAATATTGTCTCTTTGGAACAGCTCCGATTGTCATTATTTTGGCCTTCTCACTGTTAATTTCAAGTCCTAATCTTCCAGCCAATGATGGTACAGAATATGTGATGTCCTAGCGTGCTCTTATTAATTGTTTGTTCACTAGTTTCTATTTAATAAGATTGATAGCGGCTGTAGCGGTTATTATAATTGCTACGCGTTCATAATGTTCCTCGTCGCCCTACCTAAATAAATTATTGATTTGGTGCTACCAATCGATCTTTTCTTTATTTCTGGCTCTATAGTTCAGCCAAAGCGTTTGACCCAGTATATCTATTTGATAGTTATCCATTTCTCTGAACACTTGAACCAGTTTGGTCGTTGTGGCCATTCCTTAATCCAGTTTTCGTGATGAACTTTGGACTGATAATATTTGACAGGTAAGAATCTCCCATAGCAGGTTGTCCACCGTAGTCCAACATATTAATACGAGCTTCAACAACAGGAATGGATTTTCCCGCCTAGGGAAGCCCCTAAGCGGGACTCAGAGTAAGCCTTTCAGCCCTACGCCCAACGATCCGCGCAAGACGGAAAATTCGCCATACAATAATTGTTTGAGAATACGGCTGTTTTCCATTCTTCTTACATGACCCAGCCACCTTAGTCTCTGACTAGAGAGTGTTCCTATAATGGTTGGGAGTTTGGCTCATTGCGAGACACTAGAGTCACTTACTTTGTCCTGCCATTTGATAAATACATACAATATTACTGTAATAATACAACAATTGCTTTATGCAAGAGTATTGCACTAGTTTAACACCTAATTCTATCAGCTTCTATCTTACTAAGATATAATTATTTTTGTAATAATAATAATAGTGACTGCACTATTACTATAAAAATACATATTTAATGTATATTTTTAAAATATACCAATTATTTCATACATCAAAAGTCATGTAATTATATAAGATTTGCCAGACGGTATACATGCTACAGATCATTCCGGTCCGGTTGATTCCTCAGGAACGGCATTTATACAATGCAGTATTCTCTGTAATTGTTACATGACATCTGCGGTTTATGAAAACAATAGCAGAAACAACCGACATTGCTGTCAATGTTCTTGTGCTGAGGACAGAGAGAGGATAATACACCGACAATGGACACACTGTATTTAATTTAAAAGCCAGCCCCGTGTTTAAACGAGAATGAATGAAATGAAAAAAATAAAAAAAACTTTTTGTTGAGATGTCTTCCATTCAGTCTTCTTTTTCTCTTCTTTTTGCGTTCACCCGACGATTAGTTCTTTTTTATTGTCCATTGTTAAAAAAAAACTTTCAGTGGGTGTACTTACGTTGTGTGGCTAGTTTGTAGCATAGACACGATATATGTACCTTTCAATCGAAAAAAAATCCACCTTCAGCATCTTGAGGTGGTTAAAGAATAATGAAGATGGTGATAAAGATGAATATTGTGATGATTATGACAAATAAAAATGACTCATTTTTTATTGTTGATATTTTATCATTATTAGTACAACATATTTCCTTTTATGCTTGTGTTTTAAATTGAGTTACTCAGCCAGTAATTATCTAAGATTTTTACTGTTGATAATCTTGAGTAATAACTGGCGCAATCATAGCTATCACTGACATAAGACTCATCCGCTCCGCAGATCCGGGTTACAGCAAAAATGCCTGGTCACCACAACAGACCACACAAACTCAAGGTAAGTAAATTGATCATTACTTTGTACTTTTACTCTTTAAGACGACTCAAGGTAAGTAAATTTATCATTACTTTGTACTTTTACTCTTTAAGACGACTCAAGGTAAGTAAATTTATCATTACTTTGTACTTTTACTCTTTAAGACGACTCAAGGTAAGTAAATTTACCACTACTTCGTAATTGTGTTCTTTACTTCTTCTTTTTTCTTCTTCTGTCTCTTTTTATTATTATTGTTCCTCTATCTCTATTTCTTCAACATCCTTCTTCTTTTGATATTCTCTGTTTCTTTCTTTCTTTTATTATGCTTATTCTTTGTCCATTTCTACCTCCTGAGAGAGTATGATAAGATCGAGTTGTTGTTACAAAGGTACGGCTAGATGGAGGTTGTACTGAAGGTATGTTACAAGAAAATTGGTTATGAGGATCTTTCATATGAGATAATCAAGGTGGTCTGATGAGAGGGGAGTAGTTATGAAGGTCTGATTTAAGACGGGTGACATTGAGGTTTCGTATGAGAAGTCTTGTATGAGTTAGCTGTAACTGTTGATCCAGCTGTTACGAGATACATTAATATCAGACCTTCTCTTCCTCAGACACAGCTTTTCCCAAATTGGCCTTATCAGGGCAGTCACCCACAGTGCCTAAACGTGAGTATCTTACTCTGTGTTGGTTCTTGCTGCAAATTCTGCAGATGTGTGTCATTTTTAGTTGTTTACCTCAATTTCAGAAATGCATTATGTATGTATTTCTTGCAAGGTACATTGAAGGTGATTAGAAATATGTTTGTTTGTTTGCTTTTTGCTGTTAGAGTTATCGTCACTACTGTCGAACAATGTCCATTAGTGTTCTCACACTTCATCAATCTCACACACCTCACTAACATCAACTATATATATACTTCATCAACCCCACCCACCTACCTTACTAACACCACCCAACTACCTCATCATCACCACCCAATTACGTCATAAACACCACCAAACTGCCTCATCAATACCACCCAGCTACCCCATCAAATTCACACACGTACCTCATAAATCCCAGCCACTTATCTCATCAACCCCCAACAATAATCGCAACCTGCACCACCTCTCATCGCCAGCCTACTCGCCAACCTTCTCAAGTGTTACCAAGACCAGCCTTGAGGCGGGCATGCACGGAGCGCAATGGAGAACTTCCCAAGGTAAGTTGTCAATTGTTCCACAATCAGAGCTTAGACAATTATCAGAGAGTTCCTCTGTGGCCAAAAAAAAATAATGATTGTTTCTTCCTAATATTGGAAATTAGCTCTCTTTTTGCTTTGGCCTCATTAAGAACGTTTTCATTACTCAGCTGTCCATGGTATTGTCAACATTCTTATGTAAAACTACATTTCTACAGCCTCCAGCGATTTTCTTGTCTGTATCGAACCCTACCTCTTGTCCTTTGCAGTCCAGTTCAATAACCACCGAGCTATCGCGGCTCCGTTACATTTCTACAGACTCCAGTAATTTTCTTGTCTGTTGTCCTATTGTCCATGATTCACATCTATAGGTTAAGACTGGCTCTGCATAACATCTAAGAACTTGTTCTTGTTTCTATTGTTAAAAATGGATTGCATAGTATCTTCCTCATTTTTTGGAAAGTTGTTTTTGCCTGAGCCATTCTACATCTCACCTCTTTTGTACATCTTCCGTCTGAGGTTAACAGTTCCCAGATATTTAAATTCATTTACCTGTTTTAATATTTTTCCACTTGTCTTTATTGGGCATTGCGGTAATCTCTTTGTCTTTGTTGTTACCATTACTTCTGTGATTTTGCTATTAACGCCGAGTCCCTTATTTTTGCTTTCTTTCACTATAATGTTTAACATTTCATTTTCACTCTTAGCGATTAAGACTGTATCATCAGCATACCTTATATTATTTATATTATGACCTCCGACTGTTATTCCAGGCATGCCCCTTATCAAAATATATCAAAATATGAATCATCATCATCATCATGTGCCGTACCGGTTGGCGCTGATGTTCATATTCTTCCACAATTTTCTATCTACAAAGCATCGTATAAGTTCTGTTGTTTTCCATGCCATGACACCAAGCTATCCAGTATTTTCTCTCATTGTCGTCGACGATCTCTCTTTCCTTTTATTTTGCCAGTTGTAACCAAGTATTCCAACTTTCCTCTTCTCATGATGTGCCCAACAAATGTTGATTGTTTCTTTCTGATGTTTTTAGGAACTCCCTTTTTGTGTTGGCCTTTTTGAGAATGTCCTTATTGGTCTTTTTAGCTATCCAGGGAACTTTCAACATTCTTCTGAGAAATCCCATCTCTGTGGCCTCTAATCGTCTTTTCATTTGTTTGTCTATTGCCCATGATTCGCTTCCATAGGTCAGAATTAGTTCTATATAGCATCGATGAACTCTCTTTCTCATCTTTATTGACATAGATTTGTTGCATAAGATATTTTTCATTTTCTGAAATGCTATTTTGGCCTGAGCTATTCTGCTATTTATTTCTGTGTTGCATCTTCCATCTGATGTTATCACTGTGCCCAAGTATTTCAAACGTTGCACTTGTTTCATATTTGTCTTGTTTATTTTTATGCTGCATGATGGTGATGATTGTGTCTTCGATATAACCATTACTTCTGTTTTCTTACTATTCAGACTGAGACCTTTCTTGTTGCTTTCTAGGAAAATAGGAATACAAAAGAAAAGAAGAAAAACCTTCATTATATGAAACATGAAAAACTAAAGATATTAGGATAAATAAAAAATTTAAAAAATCAACTCCAATGTTAAATCAGTTCTATTATGTGGCTGTGAAGCATGGAAAACAACAAAAAGGACTATCACAAAGATGCATAATCATCATCATCATTGATTGCCGTCTTTTATAGTGCAGGTTGTCATAGGCTTACTTGTCCATCTTTTGATGTTACTCGCCCATGTTAGTCTTGGTCTGCATCTGCCTCTTTTACCTTGTATTTTCTCTTCCAGGATTACTTTTAGTAGGCGGTTGGGTCTTTTAACATGACCCAAAAATCGCATTTATCTTGTTTGAATTGTGGTTAGTTGTTCTCCTTTTATTTTTAGTTGTTTTAAGAGTAAAGTAATAAGTTGTTTCTTCATCGTTTGTTTTCTTTTCTTTCCATCAAATTCTACCTATTCTTCTATAAATCCACATTTCAAAGACTTCAATTTTCTGTTCTACATTTTGCTATTCTTAGTTTTAGCCCTGGTGTAATTTTTTTTATGTCAGTATATTTCTAATGGCATTAAAATTACTTTTTGCCATTCCTGTTGTTTTGTTTATTTCTGTTTATTCAGTAGTATAGTTTTTATGAACGTAAAAAGGTGCAATTTGCAGAACGAAACACGTTCAATAGAACAGCATGGAAGATCGGGATGAACACTTTGTTGGTTGTGTTAACGGCGGCAGAGCAGATATGGGAGTACCCCGTCTGTAGTGAAGCCATTGTAAAGTCTAAGTATCTTCAAATTAAAAAAAACTTTTTCATTAAAAGTTAAATATTGCTCTCCCGAAACTCCCAGAATTGCCAATCTTTCTGTTACAAACATTCAGTACTAAAATATCATTCACTCGTAAATAATTAGCTTTAGCTAGAAAGTTTTTTTTTCCTCGTGTCACAAATTGTAACTGCTCTCCGTAAGATATCACTTGTAGGAATGTATGGAATGGGCTCAGGACATCTTATTACATAAATGCTGCAGTGTCCAAAGTTATAACTAAAATGTCACTTTCAGATGGAAACAAACAGCTGTGTGTAGAGACTGTTATTTTTCAAGTCTAAGATAAGTTTGTGTACCAACAGTGTTTTGGTAAGTCGTGTCCGTGTCTACTACAGAGTAACCAATGATAATTACAGAAGATTTGTCTAATGAGATTGCTGCAACTGATTTTGGTATTTTCCTCCACAGGTTACACTAACTCTTTAGCTCCATTAACTAAGAGTTCTCTAGATCCTGCACATGCGCCATGGCGACCTCAAGGTGAGTTTTCTTTTTCTTCGTCATTAAAATCATCACACCACGCTAAGATCATAACTAACAACAGCATCAACATCAACATCATCATCACTAATCGGGGCTCGTTATGTGTAATCTGTGCTGGAGAAAACACAAGAAAACAGAGATTAACTGAAAACAGGAGTAACTGATAGCAAACTAAAAGTAAGGAAATGTAACCTCCCAGCTTGTTTTTATGAATCAGAATGGTGTTTTAGTTATACAATTTGAAACACCAGAATTTATGGATGAAAAAGTCCGAAGCCTAATACATTCCACTCACTCTTAAATCTGATATTTCATAAAGGTGGTTTCACTTTCTGCCACCAAGCACAAAACGCAATTTTATCGTTTGATAAAATACATATTTATCTATGAATGATATTTTAGTAGTTAATGCTGGTATTAAAAAAGTGCAAAGATTTGTTATTCTGAGAGTTTCGAAGAATAAATATAGAAGTTTTAACCAAAAACGTTTTTAATTAAATAAATTTGAAGATGTAGTATTTTATAATAGCAATGAATGTATTATGGACGTATAATGTGTGACTGTGCCCGCTTTATGTTTTGAGGCAAATGGTGCATATGACGTTAGTGCTAATCTTTTTAAATGACCAAAGGCACATTTTTATCGGGGATGTGGTCGGTATCACACCTTGCCATTGTACTTAGAACAGTTATGAACCCATTTAAAGCTGAAGTCATTAATCAAAATCGAACCAGCCTAGTGTCTTTACTACTCCATTTCATTAACTAATGACCCTAAACTAAAAAGTGCCCTTGAGCATAATTACGTTTATTTAAACACACAAAAAACGATATTATTCCTCTTCTTTTCTTCCTCATTTTTCTTTCAACGTTGAGAGGAAATATAATTTGCTGTCTTTTGCCCTTCTATAAGCCCCTGCTGCTAATATATTTCCTAGTGCTTCTAACATTCCGTCATTCTAACTTTTTAGTGGTCGGCTCTTGAGTCTGGTGTTTTTGCAACGTTTATTGAAGTGTTGTGTTTTGATCTTTCTGCTTTATCACGTGACCAAACAATTGCATCTGATGGTTCTGTATATATTCTATGGCGGGGGTTATTCCTAGCTTTTTTCTCAGTTCTTCATTTCTGATCTTATCTCTCTGGCTGTTTCCTGTCATTCGACTAACACATTTTATGCCATTAGAGATTATTTATTTCATCTAGTGTGCAAGACTAGCATTGGTAGCATACCGTTGGGATGAAGATTGTATTGTTGAGTGCCCGTTTTGCCTCTATAGTTATTTCCTTGTCGGACAATAGTGGTAATATCTGCCCAATGATTTGACAAGCTTTGTTGCATCTTGAGTCTTTTGCTACTGTTTGTGAATTGTCTTTTGTCATAGACTTTAGACTTCCTAGGTATTTAAATTTCTTAATTTGTTTTAGTTGTCTTCCGCCTATAGTTATGTTGATGTTCTGTTTCTCTTTTCCAATATTCATGACTTCTATGTTGTTGATTTTCATGTTGTATTTGTTGCTTGTACTGTTAAGTCTATTGAAGTGTGCTCTTGTACGTCTTCTATTTTCCCCATGTATTAGTGCCTGATAGTCTGCAAATAGAAGCTCATTGATCTCCTCTGCCTCTGATGGGTTGGCTAACTTGCATCCGTAGTCCACGTATGCAATAAACAATAGGGGGGATAGTACGCACTCCTGTCTTACTCCTGATCTAACTTAGAAGTGGTCTGTGTAACCTGGTGCTGTTCTGACTGCATCTGCTGCTGATTTAGAGACTTTTAACTAGATTATTTAGATGTTGACTTAATGCATATATTGATAGTAACTCCCATAGTAGTTTTCTGTTTACTCGGTTGAATGCTTTTTCCTGGCAAATGAAACCTATGTACACATTTTGATTGTGTTCTGTCGTCTTTTCTGCTAGCTGTTTTAGGCTGTTTTAGGGAGCGTCAGTACATCTATTCTTACGGAACCCCATTTGAATATCATTTAATTGTAGTTCTATTATTGGTCTCAGTCATTTTCCAAAATTTTAGTGTATAACTCTCCTAGATGGCTGAAAAGCTATATTCCTCTATATTTAATGCATCGTCTTTCTCGCTACCATTATTTTTCCATATTGGTACGATGATTGCCTGTTGCCAGTCTTCCGGGACTTTTTGCTGGTGCCATGCTACATTGTATATTCTATGAAGCCATGTAACTCCTGTTTCTTCTGCTGCTCCTATTCTTTCTACGGGTATGTTATATATGCCAGGTGTTTATTTCATGTTGTTTATTTTACTATTTCTTCAATTTCCGCTTTCATGATGTTTGGTTCAGTATTTGTGCATTTTTGCCTGGTTTTTATTAGTATTATTAGATTATTAATAAAACTATACCTGAAAGAAGAGAATGTTAAACAGACAAACACAGTAATTAAAAATATCAGTAAAGCATAACAGCCAATTGCAGTAAATATAAATGTCATTAGAGCCAGATAAACGAACTATTACAGTAAAGATAACTACTAGTAAAACGCCAATAACACAGATAAGTACTGTAAATGTAACTACCAGCAGATCACATAAAGTAAACCAAAAATGTAAATATAAATACAAGTAGAGCATACTAAGCTTTACTATTTTATATATACACACAGAAGCGCTCAATTAATGGACGCGATACATGGGGACAATAAATTTACATAGACATTGTTGAAAGCAAAGAATAAAGAACTAAAAAAAAAGTGAACACTTAGAGAGGTGAGATATAACAGAAACAGATGGCAGAAACAAAATAATGAGTTGTCCTGGTTGGAGCTCGACAAGTTATCGATTAGGTCATACGATCTCCTTCAATTCCTTCAATCGTTGCCTTAAATTGTCATAAATACATCGTAACATCTTAGTTATTTCCATTGAAAGTTATTAAAAAAAAAACACGAGTTCAAGTTTTAAATATAAAGACTCAGCGCAGTGATTTAATGAGATTTTAGTTAAACTGTCCTTCTTCCTACCTATACTTCTAAACCTTACATTAAATAGAGTAAAAGTCATATTATTGGTTGATTCACTGTTGTCATGGCAACCATGGAGTTGATTGCTAAAATGGCCTACCTAATTATCGCACACGTATCAAATAAATAGATGGTGATATGGTGTTGTAGTTTGACTCTCCATAGATATCCAAGCCTATTTATTAGAAGCGACTCGAATTACTTTGACTATATCACTGCTATACTAGAGAGTCTCAGAGGAGTGGGACTAAAAGAAGTGGATCACTTTAAGTACACGGAAAGCTATATTTCGTCAAATAACGACGGTAAAAAAAATATATCTACTAGAATAGGTATGTCAGGCGAGGCATTCAATAGACTTAGGAACATGTGGCCTTCGAATAATCTCCATCTTAGCACCAATCTTAGGTTTACACAACTTAAAAGGGCTATCCATACACTTATTGAGTTATTGAGTTATTGAGTTATTTGCGGGTCATCATCATTGCACTCCGAACATGTCCATAGGTGCTCAGATCCCCTCCTCAGCAATTCCCTCAGTGTCCAGCGACTGACGACTCCAGTTCTATGTTGGTTGATAAGTCTTCTTACACGGCCACCAAGTTTCTCATTTCTGGCTGTGCCCATCTTAACTCCCATTTCCATCATCCGAAGAAGTGACGTGGATCTGTGTTTGTCGAAGTCCTGTGCTCTTCCCACATCTCGGAGTGCATTGATGACGTCCGCCCGATCCATCGGTTGCCCGTCCTCAACGACAGCGCAGCTAGCCAACCTGTCCGCTCTCTCATTTCCCCGTACTCCCGCATGTCCAGGGACATAGACAAAGGTGACCTTACGTATTTTGGATTTCTGCAACGACTCTACCCATTGCATGCGTACAAAGTCCGCCTCCACTTTTTTTATCATGCTCATCGAATCACTCAGTATACATGCGTGGATGTAGTCTTGTGACTCTAACCATTTGAATGCCTTGGTCACTGCCATCACCTCCATTGTCATGCTACTCGTGGTCATGGCGTATGCACCACTGTCTTCCTTGGCTATTCTGCCTGCCGAACGTGCTGTAAATGCCCATGCATTTTTTTCGTGTCGTCTTACAGATCCGTCTGTATAGATGACTGCATCTTTCTCATCGGTGTTATCGCAGATGAGACCGTTGACCTCAGCATTAACCACGACTGGGTTCTGTTCCCTACTTTTCCTGTCGAGTGTGACAATACATGAGAAAGTCCCCTTGAATGACGTAGGCACCGGTATCCACTCCTCACCAACGCTGAGATTGGTAAGCCCACAGACCTGTTTGATGACATCTTCTGCTCGGCCCACCCATGATTTGCCTCTTTTTAGCCTGGTACCTTTCTCTGTGTTGAGCACGTGGTGCAATGGATGCTCTGTATCTGTACTAATCTTCAGGTATGCTCGTGCTCTCCAGATCTTGATTCTGTCATCCATGGTTGGAAAGTCAAGAAGATACCTCATTGCTACACAGGGAGTGTCCCTCGTACATCCCAGGATAATGCGCATGGCTTCATTTTGTATTTTCTCCAGCCTATCAATTTGAGTCGTACTGACAGTAAGAATGGCCAGGGCATACTCGATTGGTGCGAGGACTAATCCCTGGAACAGAAGAATAAGTAGCCTCTGCTCGATGTTGGCAGCTGCCATGACCTTCAAGGCGGCTAATCCTTTGCGGGATTTTGTTAAAGCTCACAGTGTTTCCGCGTGCTGCTGAGCAAGTTACTGGAGCTGGCCAGTTTATAACGTGGAACGGGTTCTAGGCCGTGCGACTGAGCAAGTGCACGTGAGTCTAGGCCATCCATACACTTATATGTAGCATAAACGTGGAGAATAACCATAAGATAGAAAGTCGACCAAGAGGATTTGAGAGATCGCTACCTTAAGAAGATTCTAAACATTCGTTGGCATAAACACATTATAAAGAAAGAAGTTGCCAGAAAATCAGGCATTAGCATCAATCAAGACGTTGGAAATTGCTAGGTCATGTTATACGAATGGAACGAACCGGGCATCAGTACCTAGCATTAACATTCTTCTTCTTCTCTACCTTTTTAGCTTCCAGTGGAGTTTAGGTCTTCAACAAACACGTTCCAAGTCGTTCTGTTTTTTGCCATTCTTTTAAGATCATTCCATGTCTTCCCCATCATCTTCATCTCTACTTCTATCTGTCTTCTCCAAGAATTCCTTGGTCTTCCTCTTTGTCTTTTCCCCTGGGGATTCCAAAAAAGGGCCTGTTGTGTAATACTCTCAGTTGGCTTCCGTAGTGTGTGTCCTATCCAGCGCCATCGTCTTCGCTTTATATCTTTATCCACATTAACATGGACACGACGAAATCCCAGTCGTGGTCAATGCGGAGGTCAACGGTTTCATCGGGGATAACACCGATGAGATTTATGCAGTCATCTATACAGACGGAGTAGTATGACGATGGAGGTTATGGCAGTGGCCAGGGCATTCTTCTGGTCGCAAGACTTCACCCACGCCTGCATACGAGTGATTCGATGAGCAAGATAAAAAAGCGGAGGCCGGCTTTGTACGCATGCAATGGGTAGAGTCATTGCAGAAGACAACAATACGTTAAGGTCACCTATCTCTACGCCCCAAGACACGCGGGAGTACAGGGAAATGAAGAGCGGACAGGTTTGCTAGCTGCGCTGTCATTGAAGACGTTCACCAATAGATCGGGAAGATATCATCAATGCCCTCCGAGATGTTGGAAGGGCACAGGACTTCGACAACCATGATTCCACGTCACTCCTTCGGATGAGAGAGATGGTGAGTTAAGATGGGCACAGCCAGAAACGAGAAACTTAGTGGCCGTGTAAGAAGACTTATCTACCAACACAGAACTGGAGTCGTCAGTCGCTGGACACTGCGGGGCATGCTGAGGAGGAGATCTGATAACCTATGGACATCGAATCGTTTCAGAGGAAGAGGTATGTTTACAGCACTTGGAAAAAAATGACAAATAATCAACAACAGAAAAAAACAAAGAACAATATATTGTCAGAAGCAGGATCGATCCCGTACTCCTTGGCACAGCGCCTTGCCACGAGAAGCCAAACGCTAGGGAACACTGCCAACTCAGCTAACTAAAAAAATAGCTATTATTGGCGTTGTCTTTCACGCAGGTGTTCTCTTGTCTATAGCATAGGGCTGCGATCACAGTTCGGGAATAAAATTGTGTATCTGCATTTTTCCTATTAAGGTAAGTATCTCCCGGATTAAAAAAAAAAAGTCAAGTAAAGTACCCCCGTCACGCCAAGTGCCGAATAGAGAATATGGTGTTATTGACCATAAATTTTACAGACATTCGGCACATGATTTTTGGGGTAATGTGGTCGGTATTACGCCCGTGACGCTTTACTTTCCCAGAAAAAAATCCGACACTCATGAAAGGCTGGGTGAACCGAAAGCCGTCGGTTGCATCGTACACTACCTCTTATCCTTTGTATCTCCCGGATAAGATAGGGCTGAATACTTGCGTTACAGACAAACATTTATAGGACGAAACAACACGAATAGTAGTTTTCAGTGGTTTAGATTTGAGACAAATAATAGAATAAATTCATATTTTCAATAATATTATATATTCATTTTCAATAATATTATAGAGGGAAACTTGCGAGACTATAATCAGCGAATCATTTTAGAGGAAGAGAGGTATGTTTACAGTCTCGGAAAAAATGGCAAATAATCAACAACAACAAACAAAGAACAATATATGGTCCGAAGCAGGATCGAAACCATACACCTTGGCACAGCGCCTTGTCACGAGATGTCAAACACTAAGGAATACTGCCAACTCAGCTAACTAAAAAAAAACGTTCTTTTTTGGTCACTTTTCGTGGCAAGGAAGAGCCGCGATAGCTCAGTGGTTATTGAACTGGACTACAAAGGACAATAGGTAGGGTTCGATCCCAACCGACGGCTCCGGTTCACCCAGCCTTTAATGGGTACCGGATTTTTTTCTGGGAAAGTAAAGCGGCACGGGCGTAATACCGACCACGTTGCCCCAAAAATCATGTGCCGAAGGTCTGTAAAATTTATGGTCACTAACACTATATTCCCTATACGCCACTTGGCGTGACGTGGGTACTTTACTTTTTTTTTTTTCGTGGTAAAGGACTGTGCCAATGAGAACGGGCTCGATCCTGCTTCGGACCATATATTATTCTTTGTTTTTTTCTGTTGTTGATTATTTATCATTTTTTTCCGAGTGCTTACATCACTCGGAAATTATTTCATCTGAAATGATTTGCTGATTATCGCCTCGGAAGTTTCCCTACATAATAATATTCATTTATTATTATTTGTCTCCACTTGTGGACATGTTCGCAGTGCAATGGTGATGACCCGCAAATAACTCAATAACTAAATGGACACCACCTGACAAACAAAGAAGAGGCAGACCGCTTTCGTTTCATCATTTCATCTCTTATCCATCTGTTTATTTCTCCTTGATTTACCTGTTCCTCTAATCCTAGATGTAGTAATTATCTTTATTTCATTGTTCGTTGATGCTCTCGTTTTCTGATGAATGCCGCATGTTGGCCGAAACGTCAGTTTTTGTTGTGTTTCTTTTTTTTTTTTTTTTTTTTTTTTGTAAAGATGTCCCCATACCTTATGAGGGTGTACGTTACACCCTACTACTTGCTCTTGTTACCAGCTTTATCGCAGCACTTAAATTATTTGCCTGTTCCCTTCCCAGTTCAGTTCATGGACTAACGATAAAGAGAAGTAATCGTAGGTAGAAAAACGGAAGAAAACGAAAAAATAACCAAAATCTTATTCCGTTGTGTCCATCTTTATGGCAGATTTCAAATGACTAAATACTAAACTGCTTGATAATGCCAGTTACTATTTCAGAATAAAGACTTTTTTTTCTATTACAATCATTCTTTCGGTGACGTTAAAAAGATTATAAACCTCTATTAAACAATTTGCTCTAATGCTAACAAATAACATTAAATAAGAGAACCTTCTCTTAAAATAATCTGTTTTGTCTCGTGGTCGCCACTTGAGAAGCCTCACTTAAACTTGTCCAAAGCAAATCAATTTTTATTTTTCACAATATCCACTCTTTGAAACAGTAAACAGGAAACGGCGGTAGAAGCAACCGGAAGCGCGACGAAAGCCATATTTGAAAAAGCTTTTAATGGCGATCCTCAAAGAACCTTCTATAAAGGCGAGACCTGGTGTTTGCAGACAATTGAAATCCAAGTAGTTCAGTCATTGAGTCGGTCTCTCATTCCCTCTTTTGTTGTCATTGCTGTGTTTTTTTCAGAGCTTCTATAAAACTAGAAGATTGGCTTGAGCTAAGCATAAAAAAAAATGGAAAGGGAACTCTTCAGCGGTTAGAAAATAGATTTAATGGGAGGGGAATAACACCAGCCACACATAATCTTGGCGCTGATCGTAGTGACTGAGTATGGACAAATCATGAAGATTTTAAATAATCTGACACACACATTTCATCATCATCATCATCAGGTACCATGCCTGCTGGTGTAGGTGATCAAGTCTCTCAACAACATTCGATCTCAACAGTTACTTATCATTTCTGTTGTTGACCTTCTGCCAATCCATTCTCTTAAGCTGTCTGGTATATTTTCTTTTTGCTTCCCTCTTCTCTTCGTCCCTCAATTTTCCCAGTTGTTACAATATATTCTAGTTGTTCTCTTCTCATTACATGGCCAACAAATGATGATTGTTTTTCCTAATATTGGATATATTCTCTTTTGCTTTGGCCTCTTTCAGTACGTTTTCATTACTCTTCTTAGCTGCCCATAGTATTCTCAACATTTTTCTGTAAAACCACATTTCTACAGCCTCCAGAGATTTTCTTGTCTGTTGTCCTATTGTCCATGATTCACATCCATATGTTAAAACTGGTTCTACATATTACACATATTTACAAACATAAAAACAAACCAGTAAACAAACAAACAAATTTGAAATGAATTATCTGGAGGTGAACATGAAAGCATATGAGCACTGCTCGCCAAAAAAGAAATGTTATTCAGGAATATGTAATAGTTGAATAGGTCGAACATTACCTTGACTGAAAGCAATTCGTGTTTGTATCACGATTAGTAGACCACATCTCATCGAGATCATAGTGCCCCTCTTCAAGGTGACACACACACAAAAAACAATCAGTTTATCCAAGCGAGCAGAGATCAAGTAGAGAGATAGCGGTATCCAAAAATGAAGTCGCATATGTCAGGTCATAAAACGGAGATATCTCATCTTGTTATAAATCCCAACAAAGTCCATGTGAGTTCATTAAACCACAGTTTTAAAGGGCAAACGATGAAATGTAGGACTTAGACGGACGTAAATAGAAATTTAAAAAATGGAGCACTTATGTATGTATTGAAGTCAACGGTCACAACATAAATAATTTACGATATGCGGATGACACAGTCTTAATAGCAGAGACAGAGAATGAGCTACAAGAAATTATAGATATAATAGTAAAAGAAAGCAACAAGAAAGGTCTCAGTCTGAATAGTAAGAAAACAGAAGTAATGGTTATATAGAAGAAACAATCATCACAATCATGCAGCATAAAAATAAACAAGACAAATATGAAACAAGTGCAACGTTTGAAATACTTGGGCACAGTGATAACATCAGATGGAAGATACAACACAGAAATAAAAAGCAGAATAGCTCAGGCCAAAATAGCATTTCAGAAAATGAAAAATATCTTATGCAACAAATCTATGTCAATAGAAATGAGAAAGAGAGTTCATCGATGCTATATAGAACCAATTCTGACCTATGGAAGCGAATCATGGACAATAGACAAACAAATGAAAAGACGATTAGAGGCCACAGAGATGGGATTTCTCAGAAGAATGTTGAAAGTTCCCTGGACAGCTAAAAAGACCAATGAGAAAGTTCTCAAAGAGGCCAACACAAAAAGGGAACTCTTAAAAAACATCAGAAAGAAGCAATAAACATTTGTTGGGCACATCATGAGAAGAGGAAAGTTGGAATACTTGGTTACAAATGGCAAAATAAAAGGAAAGAGAGATCGCGGACGACAAAGAGAGAAAATACTGGGTAGCTTGGTGTCATGGCATGGAAAACAGTCAACAACAGAACTCATACGATGCACTGTAGATAGAAGATTGTGGAAGAACATGATCGCCAACCGGTAAGGTACATGATGAAATGAATATGTATGTATATATAGGTATTTATGTATGTATGTATATAAAAGCTATTATTTCATTACCCCTAACCTATTGGTAGAATAATATTGTAGCAGTGGGTGTGAGGACGAGAAGGAGAGTAGGGGATAGTTGGAGAGTGAGGAAACATAGCACCGGAAACAGTCACGAGAAATAGGAGTATGAATTGTGTTAGAGGTAGAGCAGGAATCTCGTGGCTGGTAAGAGTGTTAACATAGAGGTGAGTAGATTACGTAGATGAATTCTGTTGGTAGAGAGACGGAGGAAGTGAGTTTTTATTGGATAGGGGACGAAGTATATAAATCCCCGCACGGAACTGGAGGGGTGCTCCAAAGAAGATTGACACGTAGTTGGGAAGTTAGAGGCGGCCTGGTATATCATACGTCAGCCAAAGGCTCTCCGGGGAATATTCACACATAGGGAGGAATAAGATCGGTGACGCCTGTAGGGGCTCAGCGAGCCCAAAGTTTGAATAGCTATTAAGAGATTAGGAACTAGTTAGAATCAAGGTAGAAGAGAGTCTCTCGTGTATTGAAGAGAGAGTGAAATTATGTTAGAGATAGTGGCCAGGACATTAGCAACTTAGTATAGCAGAAATGATATTAATTAGGCTGTGTGCGATATAAGACGTGAAGTGAGAGTGTCCTGTGGAGGATGTGTATGTCCTTGTACAGATGTGTGAATGGCCGAGCGGGATGTATATACCGCTGGCATTGTACATTCTTTGTGAATAGTTTGACATTGTTAGGGTTGCTGAATAAAGTTGTGTGACCTTTCCAACACAAGTCTTCAGTGTGGAGCCAATTCTTTATTCCAACATCTGTTACATACGCCATGGCGCTGAGCTGAGGTGGAAGTTGTCTCGGGCACATATAAGTTGTAGAAACAAGAGCCGATTAGTCAGGTCAAGCTTACAAGCGAAGTATGATCGGGGTACAGTGTGTACCTGCAGTAAACCCGGTCACAGACATGGTGACCGTCGAGATTGACAGCTGAGTGCGGGCTACCATAGCACGGTTCGTTTAAGATCATTAGCATCATTTTTAGCTGTTACCAGAGGCTGGGTTACGAGAAGACGAGACCCGGTTTTCCAGACCAACAAAAGTATCTACAACAACGTCGATTTACAAGATAAAATCGTTGTTAGGATAAATAACATGCTAAAGTAAAGAGCGTGTTACAAATGATGTTACAAGGCTCGATTTACAAGACAATGACGATGATGTGATACAAGGCATTGTGTGGCCTTTGGCGTCTTGACAGACGGCTGGTAGCAATAAATCATTATAAGTCAATAGTTTGGTAAAGCATTAGTGTCTCATACTGGGATGCTGCTTTACTGAACATTTTCTCTCGTGGCTGAATTTGCCAATCTTGGACAGACAGATCCATCCACTGAACGAGCAAGGTGTACCCGTGGTACTCGGCCTTGTCTCCTTTCTCTTGCGCCTTTTGTCTTATGAATTTAACATCAGCACTGTCTCGAAAGTTGCTGTGCCATTTTTTATGTTTTCTCTCCATGTGCTTCGATCCGCAGACACATTTTCCCAGTTCCTTTCATTTATAGAAAATTCCCTCAAGGAAGCCCTGAAAATATCCTTATATCTCAGCACTGGTCTGCCCTTTGGTCTCTTTCCGACCTTAAGTTCTCCATACAATATTTGTTTGGGAATACGATTGTTTCCCATTCTTCTTACGTGGCCTAACGACCTTAGTCTACGAATCCTAAGTGTTTCCATGATCGACGGGAGTTTGGCTCGTTGTAAGACATTAGAGTTAGTTACTTTGTCATGCCATTTGATAATCTTGCGAAGGCAACGTACATGAAAGCAGTTTAACCTTTTCTCCTGCCCTGCATAGGTAGTCCAAGTTTCTGATCCGTATAGAAGTGTACTAAGCATACAAGTCGTAGAGGGTTGTTTTCCTTATGTTCTCTTCATTCGTGACATTGGTGTTATTTAATCCAGGACACATAGTTCTAACGTTCCATGTGCCGAGTATGAGAGACTATGTCTCTCTTCTACTGTTTCCTAACGAGGATGGAACTGACATTTCAGCTTGCTTGCTAAGCCTAGGCCAATAATATGGAGATAATGCTTTGCCCAAAACGCACTACTCCCCCCCTCCCCCACCCCTTCGTCTTCTCTTTGAAGCATTCCGAAGGAGAGACTAGGTCCTTACGTTTGGAAACAAAAAGGCATTAAATGTTACAATATTGCATGTGCAATTTTAACAATTATAACATTTTGCTATATTCAGAGTTGAATTATCTTCTTCCTTTTTCAGAGTTGTATTGTACGCGTTTTGCATGTTTCAGCTTGGCGATGCATCTCCAGTACTATCGTGTTTGGAATTGCTTCCTTAGCCTTTGGTTTTAATTGATGAGTCTCCTTGTAGGCGAGAGTTGTGGATATGCAGTACATCCGTTATTGAACTAGTCATTTGAGAATCAGTGATCATTTTTTTTTCTGTTCGATATCTTCTTGGTTTGCCCCAGTCTTAATTAAGAAAAACAGTGCTGGCGAGGTGCTGACTACGTATCACTTCCCCTCCCTACCATCTCCACCCCCTCCCAAAAAAACAACATATGTTCATTGTAGAAAATAATTGAGTTATTAGCGGGTCATCATCATTGCACTCCGAACATGTCCTTAGGTGCTCAGATCCCCTCCTCAGCAAGTCTGGAAGTGTCCAGCGACTGACGACTCCAGTTCTGTGTTGGTTGATTAGTCTTCTTACACGCCCACTAAGCTTATCGTTTCTGGCTGTGCCCATCTTAACTCCCATCTCTTTCATTCGAAGGAGTGACGTGGACTCATGGTTATCGAAGTCCTGTTACCTTCCAACTTCCCGGAGGGCATTGATGATGTCAGCCCGATCCATTGGTTGACCGTCCTCAACAATAGCGCAGCTAGCCAACCTGTGGGCCTTTTCATTTCCCTGTACTCCAGCATGTCCTGGGACGTAGACAAAGGTGACCTTACGTATTTTTTACTTCTGCAATGACTCTAGATAGAAAATAATATAGGTACCGATGCAATATATACAAAATGCAACGAGGCGTTGTTTCTTTTTATTATTATTATTTCGTGGAAGGAGTTATTATCTGTAGTCAGCATTGTCTCTAGTGGGAAAACAGTTTTGCCATATTAGTACATTTTCAATATATCAATTTGCATAAGGTTTTTATTTTATATTTTGCCATTGCTTTCTTGCGCTTTCTTGCGACTTTTTGTTTCCTCTGCGATATTCACTATCTCATCAACCCTTCGCCGATCCGGTATTATGTTTTACTAGTTTAGTTTAGTCCACAGGTCGACCTCTTTGGACCTCGGACAAGACTGTAAGTGTTAATATCTTCCCTGAAGTATACCATATGAAGCGATCTGATTTCCTGCGCAGCTCTCCCACATTAACACGATATTCATGCAGTTTGTACATGGTTACGGATACAGAGTCACTTTTTGAGTCGGTTTTTCGTCCCGGAAGTGAATAATGAGGTATACTGGGTACAAATAATAATACATAAATATTATTATATGGGGAACTTCCGAGGCGATAATAGGGAATAATAGAACAAAGAAGTATGTGTTAGCACTCGGAAAAATTGACAGACAAACAACAATAGAAAAAAACGAAGAACAATATATGGTCCGAAGTGGGATCGAACCCGTACTCAGTGGCACCGCGCCTTGCCACGAGAAGCCGAACGCTTGGCACACAGCCACGCAGCCAACTAATACAAATTGGCTATTGCAGCAGTGTCTTGCACGAAAGGCGTTCTCAATGACTATAGCATAGGGTAACGATCACAGACCGGAAATAAATTGTATATTTGTACTTTCATTTTTAATAATGAGGTATACTCTGGTTGTGAAATATGAGACATGAGCAGATAATCATTACTAGTCTCTTGTTCAAATAAGCTCTAAACATGTCGCAAGCCTAGTAAATCGGCGGAGCATTAAAATATTGCTCAGATGAAGCAAACGACGAAGAGAAATGGAAAAAATAACAACGATCAACATTTGAAGCATCAAAGATGAAGAACAAAATAATTTTTTTGAAGAAACGATTAACAAAATAATTAAACACTATCTAACATGCAGTGAACACTGGAACATGTATGCGCAGGACCTTTTTCTGAAAATAAAATCTACTGCAACTCTATCACCAAATAAAAATTCAAGAAAGTCATGATAGGTTAGCCCTATAAAGCTCTGAAAGTAAAAGACACAAGAGCAAAAAAAGAAAACCATGATGCTACTGAGCTCATAAATGACGAAGATGGACATCCAATATCAAATAACCAACGTATGCAACAGAGATGGAAAGAATATTTGGAAGACCTATTAAACATGACAGCAACTACCAATAAGACAACAAAAACAACGCAAGAACGCACAAATACTGAACCCAACATCATGAAGGAGAAAATCGAATAAGTAATCAAATATGCACCAAGAAATAAAGCACCGGGGATAGAGAACATACCAATTTAAATACTTGCAGCAGTAGGAGAAACAGGCGTGACATGGATGCCCAGAATATTTAATGTAACATGGCACCAACAAAAAGCTCCAGAAGACGCAATAGGCAATCATCGTACCAACATGGAAAAAGAAAGGTAGCAAGAGAGACTGCAATCAATATAGAGGTATATCTCTTCTCAGTCATGCAGGAAAGCTATACGCCAAAATCGTGGAAAAAAACACAACGAGCCCTCATTAAACGTTGCGAGAATACCAGACCCCAGGGCCGACCACGAAAAAAATGGATGGATGGAATATTAGAAGTACTATGAAACATAACAGCAGCAGAGGCGTATAGAAGAGCAAAAGACCGCAAATTATATTTCCCTTCGACGCTGAAAGGCAAATGAGGAAGGAAAGAAGAAGAAGACGATAAAGCTTTGGTGCGAATAGAACGAAGTTTGCTGATCGATTGTCTATCCTCTACTCCAAAGTCACTCCTTTAAATTCACAATTTTTAACTACTCCAAAAGGCTTCAGAAAAAAAGTTAATTTTGAAGCCTTCAAATCGTTCATCTTGTGAGAATCAGTGTCTTAGATAATGACAAGCGAGGCGGCACAATTCTTTTATAGGTTCGACTATCGAGGTCAAAAGTCTGATGTAGCTTTGTGTTTAGTATTGGTATGAGAAACTGAAGGGGATGAGAGCTGCTTTTCATAAAGCGCGAAAGAATGCAGAAAGTCTATCACTGGTCACAATAGTTAACTTATCTATGGTATAAATGTGCTATAATTCAAATATGCATTATAATTTATTATTATAATTACAGTGGTTGCTGAGTAACAAAATACGAGTCTGACAACTCTAGTATAAAAATATGTATAAAATATTTATCTCGCGACTGCTAAAATTATTAAAGTTTACCATAACGTGTCCCAGCAAAAAATGCCCTAGGTGTAGATACAAAGAAATAACGCAGGGACTGTTCTACACAGAGGTAAAGGATAACTAAATCACAAACAACTGGAGTTTAGTTATTATTTTTTTTTTTTAACTATCAAAAACACTCTATAGAAATGTTTATTCTCATGATTGCATGATAATAACTTCCATCTTTATCGTTATCTCGCATTGCTCTTAAATGAACTAATGTGATACATCACCGTGATTTTGGTCCACAAATAGAACAACTGTACTCATATTGTGTTGACATTGTTGTATTTCTCTCACGAAATAAGTGTTCTCAAGCATCTCTGGTAAACTTTAATAACAATAAAACAAAGAGTGACGAAGTTTATGAATCGTTAAAAATGAAACTAAACCAAATTGAAAAGAATGATGAAGTACTAATGGCAGGATACCTCAACGCATTACGGAGAAAGAGAAATCAAGAAAATTGTAAATATCGGTACCTTACGAGGACAATTCAGCTTCCAGAAACAATACATGACTATCTTTTTTGGAAGTAAAGACAAATCATGGGTATAATTGTTCTGTGAGATAGTTATAGTTATTCGAAGGCCCCGGTATCACTGCAAATGAATTAAAATCCATAATTTGTCAACCGCCCGTGCCAGTTGAATCATCAGAATGAACATTTCATCAATATCCAAACAAAAAAGAAGTTGCAGTCACCATCATAGCAAACATAGCACACGTCAAAAGACATAAGGCATAGTAGCATTTATAGTGAACACAACTGAACTGTCCTTCCTCATAGGATATCATCATTCATCGTCGGCAATCTGAATATAGAAACACCATCCGAAAAAAAACACAGCTCACAGAGCACTAATCTCAGTAGCTCCAGCATCAAGCCGGACATGAAATATGAGGAAACTGCAACAATGAAGCTTTTCAGAAAATTGTTCATTGTCGCCTATCCACCATATTGACCGGAAGTCCTGTGAGATGAAGAGGACAACAACATAGCTTGAGCACACTTATTTCGTGAGAGAAATACAACAACAACAACACAATATGAGTACAGTTGTTCTATTTGAGGACCAAAATCACGGCACTGTATGACATTAGTTCATTTAAGAGCAATGCGAGATAACGATAACTAGTTTTGTAGGTTGTTCTTATTTCAATTTGTAGAGATCGGTTTCAGGAATATCACTGGTACGGTCTAAAGATCAAACTAAATTTTAAAATGGATAAAAAATAAACATAAATGAAGTCATGCCAGTCACGTGTCCCTGTTGACAGGCACAGTCATGAATGAGCCCTAGCCAAAACAACATCGACTCTTTTAATCGAGGGCTAGCTGTTTTATTGATTAACTTCCATTGATCTTTTTTCTCATTTTTTGTTTCTCTTCACACATTACTCCCCTAACACACTCCAACCAGCACAAATCTTAACTCCTTTCAGCTCCTTGTTGCTCCTATTTGCGGCCTCACGCCTGCCTAAACCCGTCGTCGTTGAAGAGTTAACCGTTGATGTTTGCTGGAAGCCTCGCTGTGATCGATGTGCGCACTACACCAATATTTCCGGTTATTGCTTCGTGTTCCTAACACTTGAAGACGCTGAACTGGCCGGGGTGTGGCACTCGTTCCGGGAGGGATAGCCCACAGCCGACCAGTGTAGCAAGCCTTGGGGGGGGGGAGGAATAAGCCTGCAAATAAGTCAAGACTCTCTTTCATTCTAGACTGTGTTAACCACAAGTATGGGTTTTTCATTCTTTTTTAAACAGAATGAAAGAGGATATTGCAAGTAATGGATAAGTTCTAATCAATGTACATGAAAAATTACTTTCAGTGTGGTTATGTAAAAAATGAAATCGTATTATCTCATTTCAATTACAGAATCAAAATAGTGTAAAAACACACAACTCAATAAGCAGTAATGGATGTTTGGAACCCATCACTTAACAATCGATGTTTAAAACTCATTATTAAAAGTCGATAGGTAGGATTCATTACTTAACAATTGATGTTTATAACTCACTACTTAAAGTATCGATGTTTAGGAAGATTACGGTTTAACAGTCGATGTTTAGAGCATTCCTCAATTATTAATGTCTAGAGCTCATTACTTAACAATAATTAGTGTATAGAACTCATTACATAATAATAATTCGTGTCTATAACTCATTGGTTATTGGTTATTGGTTATGGAAGGCCTCGGTATCACTGCAAACGAATTAAAATCCATAATTGCTCAACCGCCCGTGCCAGTGGAATCATCCGAATTACTAACACATCTCCCAAACAAAGTAAGGTAACTGTAGTCCCCATCGTAGCAGTCTCAGCACACGCCAAAAGACATAAGGCGAAACCGCGCAGAAAGTGAACACACCCAACTGTTCCCTGTCATACGATATCATCATTCATCGTAAACAAGCGGGATATCGAAACAGGATTAAAACGGATGAGACACACAGCTCACGGTGTGCACAGAGCACTTAACTCAGTAGCTCCTGCAACAAGCCGGACTTGGAATATAAGGAAACTGCAAGAAGGAACACTTTTCAGACATAGCCTTCAATGGTTCCTGCCGCCTATTCACCATATACCATGGAAGTTCGCGTCCTCCCGAAAATGATGATCGTCGTAGCATTTGATGATGTTAGGCCATCGTTGATAACTCCAATTCCAAACATATAGACACAAAGTGGTGGTAAGTTATCATTTCCAATCCAACAGAAACCACATGACCTGTAGTTAGTAAAACCACAGAGAGAATATGATTTTGTGACCTTCACTGATTCACTCTTGGATGTGAATGTGTAGTTTACACAAGAGGAGAAGTTTTCAACTACAGTGATCCCATTTAAGGCAATTCTGGGATAGCAAGGCAAGTCTCCTTTATAGCAGCAGAACTTGATGTTCTCTGCTCCCTTCTTGTAGCTGCTGCCACACGATTCTGATGTCTCATTAACTTGGACATCATTCAAGAACAATGTCAGATTAACATTCCATAGATCTGACTCTGCTGATGAAGTGCTTGGTGCAACAGTTGTATCAATCATACAGGAGGCTCCTGGTTTGTGGTCATTAATATCACAGACGGCATATGATGTTGTTATATTCAGTATTTCTTTCTGGGGTGTAAATATGTGGCACACACATGGAGAGTGGTTTGTGGTCACAGTAATCCCATTAAAGGCAATTCTAGGGTAGCACGGCATAGCTGTTTCAGAACAGCACAATCCTATGATGTTTTCTGTGTTCGCTATAAAGCTGCTGCTGCTACACAATCCTGACCAATTATAGGTGTGGACATCACTTGCAACGACAAAACTGCTTTGTTTACATCATAAACCTCTGGAAGCGAATCATTTATGGGACTAATAGTACAATTTATTCTTCCATCGGGGATATCTTCCTTGAGTCCTCCCCCCCCCCCGCCCCCCCCCCCCCCAAAAAAAAAAAGTTCTTTGGTTAAAAAGCACTAATGCTTTTGAGTTAAACATAAAATGAGCCCACTTCATAGATTCAAAATGATCCTTGCCAATGACATCCGTTTGGACAAGTTAGGTTCTTAGCTATCAAGGTCGTAAACGAAGCCATCAAATTAAAGACTTTATCTACAGCGAAGGTTAACGAACTGTAAACAAACATTTATGTTCAAACCATTGAATACATTTTCAAAAATCTGCGAACTCGTTGCAATAACAGATATCGTGGTGTTCAAAGTAAACATTGCTTAGTCCATGGCTCCAGTGTAAATAAGCTGCCATTTTGGTGCCTAGAACTCATTACTTAACTCTTTGAGACCGTCAGTAGCAGGAACTAACGTAATGACTTGACGATCGTTGTTTGGCATTTCAATACAACCCAGTTTTTAAATCGAGGCGCCTACAGTGCCTGCAACAACTCAGTCACTGGCCATAACGGAGCTTCGTACCTGGTCTACAAAAGATGCCCAGAGATACTAAATCGACTGCACCGGCTGTTCATGAGTGCATGGGGAAGGCAGCTTGTATGCAGGAAAAAAGTAGGGCAATGCAGTGCACATACTGAAGTAACATAACTGAAAAGAAATTACTCTGTTCAGACCAATCTCCCTACTGAATGTGGAAAGGAAAATATATTTCTTTATAATGGCAAAGAGACTCACCTCGCACCTCATGCGAAATGGGTACATAGATACTGCCATACAGAAGGGACGAGTCCCAGGTGTCCGGGGATGCTTGGTGCACGCGATAATGATATGGGAGGCGATACAGAGAGCAAAGACCGGGAAGCTAAATCTAGAAGTAATGTGGTTGGATCATGCCAACGCATATGGATCAGTCACACATCAAATTATTTAGCAGGCTCTCCAAATGTACCATGTGCCCCAGAGTGTGACAGCCATGCTTAAACTCTCCACAAAGGAATATACGATCCATACATTATAGATTTGGAAGTCAGCATTGCGATGTACCGTACAATTTATACCCAGTATTTGTGATGGTGATGCAAATAATACTGAAGGCAACAGAAGGCGTTGCAAAAGGACAAGACCTTGGAGATGGATAACACATGCCAATACTAAAAGCATTCATGGATGACGACACAGTTCTAACGTCAGAAGGGAGCCACGCCCGGAGGATGCTCGAACGCCTAGATGAGCTCTTCATGTGTTGTCGGATGCACTTCAAACCGAGGAAGTCACGAAGTCTCTCCATCAGACGAGAGAATACCAAGAACGTCACATTCAATGTAATGAACCAGAGGATCTCAACTGTCCGCGAGGAGCCAAAAAAGAGTCTACGCAGCGTGAATAACGCCCCTCATTGAAGGACACGAAGGCCGTCTAGAAAAAAGAGAGATGGCAGACCAAAAGCTACAGATCCTCGACCGGAGCAGACTTTAAGAAAAATTCAAAATCTGGTCCCTCCAGTTTATGTTGATACCTAAACTGCCATGGCCTCTTCAGATATACGAAATCAGCTCAAGTACGTTGGAAGCAATGGAGAACAAGATTAGCAAGTACTCGCGAAAATGGTTGGGAGTACCACAAGGACTGACGGATATAGCGCTGTACTGAAAGAAAGCTAAACTGGTCCTCCCGTTCATCCAGTCCTAAAAGAATACAAAGCCGGGAAGGAAAGGCCAGACTAACAGTTATGCTGCAAAACACATCAGACAAAGCACCCGGAGCGTGGAACCCACATTGAAGATAGGGAAAAATGGCAGACGTATGTTGCAGTAAACAAAGCACGTGAAAGTCTGATACTAAAGAAAGTGATGGGCTACACGCAGAGCAACTGGCTTGATTTGATCACGGAGACATCCAATTGTGGTCAAAAGTCAAAAACAGATAATGTAAGGACATATAACTCGGGAGATCAGAGACGCCGAAGTGAACAAACGTGTACAAAAGGCAGCACAGCGGACGCAGCAAGGTCAATGGACCACATGGGATGAGACGTTGCAGGGGATGCTAACATGAAATGACATATGGCACCTATACGATTCAGCTATATAATCAGATATATGTACGCCCTTCTACCATAAGCCAGCAACCATGTGAAGTGGGGGAAGACAGATAACAATCTATGTCCTCTCTGCCGTGGAAGATAAAAAGTTCGAGCATGTTCTTTCCTCATGCAAAACAGCGCAAGGTCAAGGGCAGTATACGTGGCGACACAACAAGGTGCTACATGAACTGGCTGCCATCGTGGACGTGGCGACACAACAACGTGCTACATGAACTGGCTGCCATCGTGGACGTGGCGACACAACAACGTGCTACATGAACTGGATGCCCCATGGACGTGGCGACACAACAAGGTGCTACATGAACTGGATGCCCCATGGACATGGCGACACAACAAGGTGCTACATGAACTGGATGCCATCGTGGACGTGGTGACACAACAAGGTGCTACATGAACTTGCTGCCATCGTGGACGTGGTGACACAACAAGGTGCTACATGAACTTGCTGCCATCGTAGACGTGGCGACACAACAACGTGCTACATGAACTTGCTGCCATCGTGGATGTGGCGACACAACAAAGTGTTACATGAACTGACTGCCATCGTGGACGTGGCGACACAACAAAGTGTTACATGAACTGGCTGACATCGTGGACGTGGCGACACAACAGAGTGTTACATGAACTTCCTGCCATCATGGACGTGGTGACACAACAAAGTGTTACATGAACTTGCTGCCATCGTGGAGGTGGCGACACAACAAAGTGTTACATGAACTTGCTGCCATCGTGGACGAGGCGACACAACAAAGTGTTACATGAACTGGCTGCCATCGTGGACGTGGCGACACAACAAAGTGTTACATGAACTGGGTGCCATCGTGGACGTGACGACACATCAAAGTGCTGCATGAACTGGCTGCCATCGTGGACGTGGCGACACAACAAAGTGTTACATGAACTGGCTGCCATCGTGGACGAGGCGACACAACAAAGTGCTACATGAACTGGCTGCCATCGTGGACGCGGCGACACAACAAAGTGTTACATGAACTGGCTGCCATCGTGGACGAGGCGACACAACAAAGTGTTGCATGAACTGGGTGCCATCGTGGACGTGACGACACATCAAAGTGCTGCATGAATTGGCTGCCATCGTGGACGTGGCGACACAACAAAGTGTTACATGAACTGGCTGCCATCGTGGACGAGGCGACACAACAAACTGTTACATGAACTGGGTGCCATCGTGGACGTGACGACACAACAAAGTGCTGCATGAACTGGGTGCTATCGTGGACGTGGCGACACAACAAAGTGTTACATGAACTGGCTGCCATCGTGGACGTGGCGACACAACAAAGTGTTAAATGAACTGGGTGCCATCGTGGACGTGGCGACACAACAAAGTGTTACATGAACTGGCTGCCATCGTGGACGTGACGACACATCAAAGTGCTGCATGAACTGGCTGCCATCGTGGACGTGGCGACACAACAAAGTGTTACATGAACTGGCTGCCATCGTGGACGAGGCGACACAACAAAGTGTTACATGAACTGGCTGCCATCGTGGACGTGACGACACAACAAAGTGCTGCATGAACTGGGTGCTATCGTGGACGTGGCGACACAACAAAGTGTTACATGAACTGGCTGCCATCGTGGACGTGGCGACACAACAAAGTGTTAAATGAACTGGGTGCCATCGTGGACGTGGCGACACAACAAAGTGTTACATGAACTGGCTGCCATCATGGACGTGACGACACATCAAAGTGCTGCATGAACTGGCTGCCATCGTGGACGTGGCGACACAACAAAGTGTTACATGAACTGACTGCCATCGTGGACGAGGCGACACAACTAAGTGCTACATGAACTGGCTGCCATCGTGGACGCGGCGACACAACAAAGTGTTACATGAACTGGCTGCCATCGTGGACGAGGCGACACAACAAAGTGTTGCATGAACTGGCTGCCATCGTGGACGCGGCGACACAACAAAGTGTTACATGAACTGGCTGCCATCGTGGACTCGGCGACACAACAAAGTGTTACATGAACAGGCTGCCATCGTGGACGAGGCGACACAACAAAGTGCTACATGAACTGGCTGCCATCGTGGACGAGGCGACACAACAAAGTGTTGCATGAACTGGCTGCCATCGTGGACGTGACGACACAACAAAGTGCTGCATGAACTGGGTGCCATCGTGGACGTGACGACACAACAAAGTGCTGCATGAACTGGGTGCCATCGTGGACGTGGCGACACAACAAAGTGTTACATGAACTGGCTACCATCGTGGACGTGACGACACAACAAAGTGCTGCATGAACTGGGTGCCATCGTGGACGTGACGACACAACAAAGTGCTGCATGAACTGGGTGCCATCGTGGACGTGGCGACACAACAAAGTGTTACATGAACTGGCTGCCATCGTGGACGTGACGACACATCAAAGTGCTTGATGAACTGGCTGCCATCGTGGACGTGGCGACACAACAAAGTGTTACATGAACTGGCTGCCATCGTGGACGAGGCGACACAAAAAAGTGTTGCATGAACTGGCTGCCATCGTGGACGAGGCGACACAACAAAGTGTTACATGAACTGGCTGCCATCGTGGACGAGGCGACACAACAAAGTGTTGCATGAACTGGCTGCCATCGTGGACGCGGCGACACAACAAAGTGTTACATGAACTGGATGCCCTCGTGGACGAGGCGACACAACAAAGTGTTGCATGAACTGGGTGCCATCGTGGACTTGACGACACAACAAAGTGTTGCATGAACTGGCTGCCATCGTGGACGTGGCGACACAACAAAGTGTTACATGAACTGGCTGCCATCGTGGACGAGGCGACACAACAAAGTGTTACATGAACTGGGTGCCATCGTGGACGTGACGACACAACAAAGTGCTGCATGAACTGGGTGCCATCGTGGACGTGGCGACACAACAAAGTGTTACATGAACTGGCTGCCATCGTGGACGTGGCGACACAACAATGTGTTACATGAACTGGGTGCCATCGTGGACGTGGCGACACAACAAAGTGTTACATGAACTGGGTGCCATCGTGGAAGTGACGACACATCAAAGTGCTGCATGAACTGGCTGCCATCGTGGACGTGGCGACACAACAAAGTGTTGCATGAACTGGCTGCCATCGTGGACGAGGCGACACAACAAAGTGCTACATGAACTGGCTGCCATTGTGGACGCGGCGACACAACAAAGTGTTACATGAACTGGCTGCCATCGTGGACGAGGCGACACAACAAAGTGTTGCATGAACTGGCTGCCATCGTGGATGTGGCGACACAACAAAGTGTTACATGAACTGGCTGCCATCGTGGACGAGGCGACACAACAAAGTGTTACATGAACTGGCTGCCATCGTGGACGAGGCGACACAACAAAGTGCTACATGAACTGGCTGCCATCGTGAACGCGGCGACACAACAAAGTGTTACATGAACTGGCTGCCATCGTGGACGAGGCGACACAACAAAGTGTTGCATGAACTGGCTGCCATCGTGGACGAGGCGACACAACAAAGTGTTACATGAACTGGCTGCCATCGTGGACGAGGCGACACAACAAAGTGTTGCATGAACTGGCTGCCATCGTGGACGAGGCGACACAACAAAGTGCTACATGAACTGACTGCCATCGTGGACGTGGCGACACAACAAAGTGTTACATGATCTGGCTGCCATCGTGCACGTGGCGACACAACAAAGTGCTACATGAACTGGCTGCCATCGTGGACGAGGCGACACAACAAAGTGTTACATGAACTGGCTGCCATCGTGGACGTGACGACACAACAAAGTGCTGCATGAACTGGGTGCCATCGTGGACGTGGCGACACAACAAAGTGTTACATGAACTGGCTGCCATCGTGGACGTGACGACATAACAAAGTGTTACATGAACTGGCTGCCATCGTGGACGTGGCGACACAACAAAGTGTTACATGAACTGGGTGCCATCGTGGACGTGGGCACACAACAAATTGTTACATGAACTGGGTGCCATCGTGGACGTGACGACACATCAAAGTGCTGCATGAACTGGCTGCCATCGTGGACGTGGCGACACAATAAAGTGTTACATGAACTGACTACCATCGTGGACGAGGCGACACAACAAAGTGTTGCATGAACTGACTGCCATCGTGGACGAGGCGACACAACAAAGTGTTACATGAACTGGCTGCCATCGTGGACGTGGCGACACAACAAAGTGTTACATGAACTGGGTGCCATCGTGGACGTGGCGACACAACAAAGTGTTACATGAACTGGGTGCCATCGTGGACGTGACGACACAACAAAGTGCTGCATGAACTGGCTGCCATCGTGGACGTGGCGACACAACAAAGTGTTACATGAACTGGCTACCATCGTGGACGAGGCGACACAACAAAGTGTTACATGAACTGGGTGCCATCGTGGACGAGGCGACACAACAAAGTGCTACATGAACTGACTGCCATCGTGGACGTGGCGACACAACAAAGTGTTACATGAACTGGCTGCCATCGTGGACGTGACGACACAACAATGTGTTACATGAACAGGCTGCCATCGTGGACGAGGCGACACAACAAAGTGTTGCATGAACTGGCTGCCATCGTGGACGCGGCGACACAACAAAGTGTTACATGAACTGGCTGCCATCGTGGACGAGGCGACACAACAAAGTGTTACATGAACTGGCTGCCATTGTTGACGAGGCGACACAACAAAGTGTTACATGAACTGGCTGCCATCGTGGACGCGGCGACACAACAAAGTGTTACATGAACTGGCTGCCATCGTGGACGAGGCGACACAACAAAGTGTTGCATGAACTGGCTGCCATTGTGGACGAGGCGACACAACAAAGTGTTACATGAACTGGCTGCCATCGTGGACGAGGCGACACAACAAAGTGTTGCATGAACAGGCTGCCATCGAGGACGAGGCGACACAACAAAGTGCTACATGAACTGACTGCCATCGTGGACGTGGCGACACAACAAAGTGTTACATGATCTGGCTGCCATCGTGGACGTGGCGACACAACAAAATGCTACATGAACTGGCTGCCATCGTGGACGAGGCGACACAACAAAGTGTTACATGAACTGGCTGCCATCGTGGACGAGGCGACACAACAAAGTGTTGCATGAACTGGCTGCCATCGTGGACGAGGCGACACAACAAAGTGTTGCATGAACTGGCTGCCATCGTGGACGAGGCGACACAACAAAGTGCTACATGAACTGACTGCCATCGTGGACGCGGCGACACAACAAAGTGTTACATGATCTGGCTGCCATCGTGGACGTGGCGACACAACAAAGTGCTACATGAACTGGCTGCCATCGTGGACGAGGCGACACAACAAAGTGTTACATGAACTGGCTGCCATCGTGGACGTGACGACACAACAAAGTGCTGCATGAACTGGGTGCCATCGTGGAGGTGGCGACACAACAAAGAGTTACATGAATTGGCTGCCATCGTGGACGTGACGACACAACAAAGTGTTACATGAACTGGCTGCCATCGTGGACGTGGCGACACAACAAAGTGTTACATGAACTGGCTGCCATCGTGGACGCGGCGACACAACAAAGTGTTACATGAACTGGCTGCTATCGTGGACGAGGCGACACAACAAAGTGTTACATGAACTGGCTGCCATCGTGGACGAGGCGACACAACAAAGTGTTACATGAACTGGCTGCCATCGTGGACGTGACGACACAACAAAGTGCTGCATGAATTGGGTGCCATCGTGGACGTGGCTACACAACAAAGTGTTACATGAACTGGCTGCCATAGTGGACGAGGCGACACAACAAAGTGCTACATGAACTGGCTGCCATCGTGGACGTGGCGACACAACAAAGTGTTACATGAACTGGGTGCCATCGTGGACGTGGCGACACAACAAAGTGTTACATGAACTGGGTGCCATCGTGGACGTGACGACACAACAAAGTGCTGCATGAACTGGCTGCCATCGTGGACGTGGCGACACAACAAAGTGTTACATGAACTGGCTACCATCGTGGACGAGGCGACACAACAAAGTGCTACATGAACTGACTGCCATCGTGGACGTGGCGACACAACAAAGTGTTACATGAACTGGCTGCCATCGTGGACGTGACGACACAACAATGTGTTACATGAACAGGCTGCCATCGTGGACGAGGCGACACAACAAAGTGTTGCATGAACTGGCTGCCATCGTGGACGCGGCGACACAACAAAGTGTTACATGAACTGGCTGCCATCGTGGACTCGGCGACACAACAAAGTGTTACATGAACTGGCTGCCATCGTGGACGAGGCGACACAACAAAGTGCTACATGAACTGGCTGCCATCGTGGACGCGGCGACACAACAAAGTGTTACATGAACAGGCTGCCATCGAGGACGAGGCGACACAACAAAGTGCTACATGAACTGTCTGCCATCGTGGACGAGACGACACAACAAAGTGTTACATGATCTGGCTGCCATCGTGGACGTGGCGACACAACAAAGTGCTACATGAACTGGCTGCCATCGTGGACGAGGCGACACAACAAAGTGTTACATGAACTGGCTGCCATCGTGGACGAGGCGACACAACAAAGTGTTGCATGAACTGGCTGCCATCGTGGACGAGGCGACACAACAAAGTGTTACATGAACTGGCTGCCATCGTGGACGAGGCGACACAACAAAGTGTTGCATGAACTGGCTGCCATCGTGGACGAGGCGACACAACAAAGTGCTACATGAACTGACTGCCATCGTGGACGCGGCGACACAACAAAGTGTTACATGATCTGGCTGCCATCGTGGACGTGGCGACACAACAAAGTGCTACATGAACTGGCTGCCATCGTGGACGAGGCGACACAACAAAGTGTTACATGAACTGGCTGCCATCGTGGACGTGACGACACAACAAAGTGCTGCATGAACTGGGTGCCATCGTGGAGGTGGCGACACAACAAAGTGTTACATGAACTGGCTGCCATCGTGGACGTGCCGACACAACAAAGTGTTACATGAACTGGCTGCCATCGTGAACGTGGCGACACAACAAAGTGTTACATGAACTGGGTGCCATCGTGGACGTGCCGACACAACAAAGTGTTACATGAACTGGGTGCCATCGTGGACGTGACGACACATCAAAGTGCTGCATGAACTGGCTGCCATCGTGGACGTGGCGACACAACAAAGTGTTACATGAACTGGCTGCCATCGTGGACGCGGCGACACAACAAAGTGCTACATGAACTGGCTGCCATCGTGGACGAGGCGACACAACAAAGTGTTACATGAACTGGCTGCCATCGTGGACGAGGCGACACAACAAAGTGTTGCATGAACTGGCTGCCATCGTGGACGCGGCGACACAACAAAGTGTTACATGAACTGGCTGCTATCGTGGACGAGGCGACACAACAAAGTGTTACATGAACTGGCTGCCATCGTGGACGAGGCGACACAACAAAGTGTTGCATGAACAGGCTGCCATCGTGGACGAGGCGACACAACAAAGTGCTACATGAACTGACTGCCATCGTGGACGTGGCGACACAACAAAGTGTTACATGATCTGGCTGCCATCGTGGACATGGCGACATAACAAAGTGCTACATGAACTGGCTGCCATCGTGGACGAGGCGACACAACAAAGTGTTACTTGAACTGGCTGCCATCGTGGACGTGACGACACAACAAAGTGCTGCATGAACTGGGTGCCATCGTGGACGTGGCGACACAACAAAGTGTTACATGAACTGGCTGCCATCGTGGACGAGGCGACACAACAAAGTGCTACATGAACTGGCTGCCATCGTGGACGTGGCGACACAACAAAGTGTTACATGAACTGTTTGCCATCGTGGACGTGGCGACACAACAAAGTGTTACATGAACGGGGTGCCATCGTGGACGTGACGACACAACAAAGTGCTGCATGAACTGGCTGCCATCGTGGACGTGGCGACACAACAAAGTGTTACATGAACTGGCTACCATTGTGGACGAGGCGACACAACAAAGTGTTACATGAACTGGGTGCCATCGTGGACGAGGCGACACAACAAAGTGCTACATGAACTGACTGCCATCGTGGACGTGGCGACACAACAAAGTGTTACATGAACTGGCTGCCATCGTGGACGTGACGACACAACAATGTGTTACATGAACAGGCTGCCATCGTGGACGAGGCGACACAACAAAGTGTTGCATGAACTGGCTGCCATCGTGGACGCGGCGACACAACAAAGTGTTACATGAACTGGCTGCCATCGTGGACTCGGCGACACAACAAAGTGTTACATGAACTGGCTGCCATCGTGGACGAGGCGACACAACAAAGTGCTACATGAACTGGCTGCCATCGTGGACGCGGCGACACAACAAAGTGTTACATGAACTGGCTGCCATCGTGGACGAGGCGACACAACAAAGTGTTGCATGAACTGGCTGCCATCGTGGACGAGGCGACACAACAAAGTGTTACATGAACTGGCTGCCATCGTGGACGAGGCGACACAACAAAGTGTTGCATGAACAGGCTGCCATCGAGGACGAGGCGACACAACAAAGGGCTACATGAACTGACTGCCATCGTGGACGTGGCGACACAACAAAGTGTTACATGATCTGGCTGCCATCGTGGACGTGGCGACACAACAAAGTGCTACATGAACTGGCTGCCATCGTGGACGAGGCGACACAACAAAGTGTTACATGAACTGGCTGCCATCGTGGACGAGGCGACACAACAAAGTGTTACATGATCTGGCTGCCATCGTGGACGAAGCGACACAACGAAGTGTTGTATGAACTGGCTGCCATCGTGGACGAGGCGACACAACAAAGTGCTACATGAACTGGCTGCCATCGTGGACGAGGCGACACAACAAAGTGTTACATGATCTGGCTGCCATCGTGGACGAGGCGACACAACAAAGTGCTACATGAACTGGCTGCCATCGTGGACGAGGCGACACAACAAAGTGTTACATGAACTGGCTGCCATCGTGGACGTGACGACACAACAAAGTGCTGCATGAACTGGCTGCCATCGTGGAGGTGGCGACACAACAAAGTGTTACATGAACTGGCTGCCATCGTGGACGTGACGACACATCAAAGTGCTGCATGAACTGGCTGCCATCGTGGACGTGGCGACACAACAAAGTGTTACATGAACTGGCTGCCATCGTGGACGCGGCGACACAACAAAGTGCTACATGAACTGGCTGCTATCGTGGACGCGGCGACACAACAAAGTGTTACATGAACTGGCTGCCATCGTGGACGAGGCGACACAACAAAGTGTTGCATGAACTGGCTGCCATCGTGGACGCGGCGACACAACAAAGTGTTACATGAACTGGCTGCCATCGTGGACGCGGCGACACAACAAAGTGTTACATGAACTGGCTGCTATCGAGGACGAGGCGACACAACAAAGTGTTACATGAACTGGCTCCCATCGTGGACGAGGCGACACAACACAGTGTTGCATGAACAGGCTGCCATCGTGGACGAGGCGACACAACAAAGTGCTACATGAACTGACTGCCATCTTGGACGTGGCGACACAACAAAGTGTTACATGATCTGGCTGCCATCGTGGACGTGGCGACACAACAAAGTGCTACATGAACTGGCTGCCATCGTGGACGAGGCGACACAACAAAGTGTTACATGAACTGGCTGCCATCGTGGACGTGACGACACAACAAAGTGCTGCATGAACTGGGTGCCATCGTGGACGTGGCGACACAACAAAGTGTTACATGAACTGGCTGCCATCGTGGACGAGGCGACACAATAAAGTGCTACATGAACTGGCTGCCATCGTGGACGCGGCGACACAACAAAGTGTTACATGAACTGGCTGCCATCGTGGACGAGGCGACACAACAAAGTGTTGCATGAACTGGCTGCCATCGTGGACGAGGCGACACAACAAAGTGTTACATGAACTGGCTGCCATCGTGGACGAGGCGACACAACAAAGTGTTGCATGAACTGGCTGCCATCGTGGACGAGGCGACACAACAAAGTGCTACATGAACTGACTGCCATCGTGGACGTGGCGACACAATAAAGTGTTACATGAACTGGGTGCCATCGTGGACGTGGCGACACAACAAAGTGTTACATGAACTGGGTGCCATCGTGGACGTGACGACACATCAAAGTGCTGCATGAACTGGCTGCCATCGTGGACGTGGCGACACAACAAAGTGTTACATGAACTGGCTGCCATCGTGGACGTGGCGACACAACAAAGTGTTACATGAACTGGGTGCCATCGTGGACGTGACGACACATCAAAGTGCTACATGAACTGACTGCCATCGTGGACGTGGCGACACAACAAAGTGTTGCATGATCTGGCTGCCATCGTGGACGTGGCGACACAACAAAGTGCTACATGAACTGGCTGCCATCGTGGACGAGGCGACACAACAAAGTGCTACATGAACTGGCTGCCATCGTGGACGGTGCGCGAATGAAGGCCAACACTAAAGCTCAATCAGCCCCAACAAACACCTATTTCTCGAGAGCTGGGCAGGCCATGAACTCCCCCTACCAAACAAAACAACTGGAACGATTCAACGGTCCTGGACATAGCGAATAACCGGGAGATGGCTGTTGACCTTCCAGGGTGAGGAAAGTATCAATAGTGTATCACGCGATCTAAAATGCATCTGGACATCGCACTTTACACAGTATGACTACTAATCTTAAAAGAGCTCAGTGTCATTCGAATCCAGCATAGAAGAGCATCATATATTTTGACTAGCTAAATACAAGGATTTCCAACCGAACTGAGACAGCAAGGATTCATGGTCAGGGTCTACGCTGTGGAAACTAATGCCAGAGTACTCACGACCTCATCACTCTACGACCTATTAAAGAGGTTAGGAATTAATGTGGGAATTCAAACAAGACCAATGAAGGCCATTATTAAGTCAGTCGAAAAAGCATCATTTTGGCTCTTGCGAAACCGAGACATGTTAACGATCCCAGAATAGTCTGATGTTAGACAATTAGGCGACTAATTTACACACCGACCACTCTTTGAATGTCGGAGGCGCGGACAGTAAGCGATACGCTACAGCATCGACTGTAGGTGAGCCACACTCGACGTTTGCAATACCGACAATTCAAAAGAGTAGAATTCCTAGACCGATCTGTCTTTATCAACTATCATCAGTTACTGATCAACTCCATCATGCCGTGTTATGCCATGACAAGAAGCAGCATGTAAGCGAGTGCATATAAAAAGACGTTCCAAATACATGTCATTTTAGACTGCTACCACCATGAAAAAGACATCAATATGTACAAGAAAATATATTCATCAAGCTAAGATATGTAGTATAATACCATAGGGGTATAGATTGTAGATTCAGCCATAAGTGCGGCGTAGAATAAGTTATAGTTATTCGAAGACACCGGGATCACTGCAAACGAATGGAAATCCATAATTACTCAACTGCCCGTGCCAGTGAAATCATCTGAATTAACATCTCATCAAATATCCAAACAAAGAAAGGCAGTTGCAGTCCCCATCGTAGCAAACACAGCCCACGTCAAAAGACATAAGGCGTATTATAGCACCGACAGAAATACATCTGAACTGTCCTTCGTTATAAGATATCATCATTAAGCGTAAGCAATCTGAATATAGAAACACCATCCGGATGAAACACACAGCTCACGGTGTACACAGAGCACTACTCAGTAGCTCCAGCAGCAAGCCGGACTTGGAATATGAGGAAACTGCAACAAGAAACACTTTTCAGACAGTGCGCCTATCCGCCATATTGACCGGAAGTCCCGCGTATAATAAGTGAATTTATGTAATGCCGAATATATTGTAAGCTTTGGTAGAGTTCAATTCAGCAGGAGGTCGACGTCTGGAAGTAATAATCCAGGCTGGTCCACCTCCCTCATGAAGCTAAATGGCCGAAACACTTGTTCGACAGGTACTACTTATGATGATCAGATTGCCTGCTGCAGCGAAGCTCTGTATAAAGATCTTCCAATTACTGAGCTGAAGAAGATAAATGACAGGAAGAAAGAACACCGCCCTCTTCCGCCCCTCACCTCTAAATATTATGGCCTGGTACGGAGATGTTTAATACGTTATCTCCTTGACCTCTTTTCTAACGACTTAAAAATATTTAAATTATCAATCTCACTATATAAAATGTACTGTTCATGCAGTACATATACTAAAATTGGAACGATACAGAGAAGATTAGCATGGTCCCTGCGCAAGGATGACACGCAAATTCGTGAAGCGTTCCATATTTTTGGGAGCCGCGATAGCTCAGTGGTTAGTGAACTAGACTACAAAGGATAAGGGGTAGGGTTCGATCCCAACCGACGGCTTCCTGGTTCACCCAGCCTTAAATGGGTACCGGATTTTTTTTCTGGGAAAGTAAAGCAGCACGGGCGTAATACCGACCACATTACCCCAAAAATCATGTGCTGAAGGTCTGTAAAATATAGGGTCACTAACACCTTTTTTTCCCTATACTCCACTTGGCGTGACGGGGGTACTTTACTTTTTTTTTTACTTACTATATAAAATGAACATAAACAAATAAACATATGGAATAGCCACACTAATAGAAAGACAAGAAAAACTACGTTTCAGTATAAGCCCTCATGAGTATAAAAAATTATACAAATTAAACCATGACATCAAGCTATCTAGTATTTTCACTCTTTATCGTCCGCGATCTATCTTTCCCTGTATTTTGCCAGTTATATACAAGTGTCCGAACTTTCCTCTCTCTTGATGTGCCCGAAAAAATGTCGATTGTTTCTGATGTTTTTTAGGAGTACAAAGAGAGAAGATACTAGATTGCTTGGTGTTATGGCATGGAAAACAGTCAACAACAGAACTGATACGATTCACTGTGGATCTGCGTATTTGAGGAAGGACGTGATCGCTTACATCAACTGGTATGGCACTTTGTGATAATGAATTAATACGCAGCAATCAGTCGGTATACAGGGAGCATCGATAGCTCAGTGGCTAGGGAACTGGACTACAAAGGACAAGAGACTGAGTTCGATCCCGATCGACGGCCACCTGGTTCACCCAGCCTTTAATGGGTAAAGAATTTTTTTTCTAGGAATGTAAAGCGGCACCACCGTAATACCGACCATATCACCTCAAAAACATGTGCTGAAAGTCAATGATGATGATCATCATCATCATTGAGTGTCATCTCCGCATCGAAGGTTGGCTACCATGGAGCGCCCTTCCACTCTGTCTCTTACTTTTGATGGTGCAGATTGTCATAGGTTGACTTGTCCATCTTGTGATGTTACTCGTCCATGTTAGTCTTGGTCTGCCTCTGCCTCTTTTACCTTGCATTTTCCCTTCGAATATTACTTTTATTAGGCTGTTGTTTCTTTTAACATGATCCAAAAATTTCATTTGTCTTGTTTTAATTGTGTTTAGTAGTTCTATTTCATTTTTAATTGTTTTAAAATTTCATCGTTTGTTTTCTTTTCTTTCCACCCAATTCTACTTATTCTGGATGACGTCATGGGGCGCACCAAAATGGCAGCTTATTTATATTCGAGCCATAGACTAAGCAATGTTTCCTTTGAAAACCACGATATCTGTTATTGCAGCGAGTTGGCAGAATTTTGAAAATGTATTCAAGGGTTTGAACATAAATGTTTGTTCACAGTTCGTTAACCTTCGCTGTAGATAAAGTCTTTATTTTGATGGCTTCGTTTTTGTGACCTTGGTAGCTAAGGACCTAACTTGTGCAAACGGATGGCATTGGCAAGGATCATTTTGAATCTATGAAGTGGGCTCATTTTATGTTTAACTCAAAAGCATTAGTGCTTTTTAACAAAAGACCTTTTTTTTGGGAGGACTCAAGGAAGATATCCCCGATGGAAGAATAAATTGTACTATTAGTTCCATAAATGATTCGCTTCCAGAGGTTTATGATGTAAACAAAGCAGTTTTGTCGTTGCAAATGATGTCCACACCTATAATTGGTCAGGATTGTGTAGCAGCAGCAGCTTTATAGCGAACACAGAAAACACCATAGGATTGTGCTGTTCTGAAACAGCTATGTCATGCTACCCTAGAATTGCCTTTAATGGGATTACTGTGACCACAAACCAATCTCCATTTGTTTGTCCCATATTTCCACCCCAGAAAGAAATACTGAATATAACAACATCACGTGCCGTCTGTGATATTAATGACCACAAACCAGGAGCCTCCTGTATGATTGATACAACTGTTGCACCAAGCACTTCATCAGCAGAGTCAGATCTATGGAATGTTAATCTGACATTGTTCTTGAATGATGTCCAAGTTAATGAGACATCAGAATCGTGTGGCAGCAGCTACAAGAAGGGAGCAGAGAACATCAAGTTCTGCTGCTATAAAGGAGACTTGCCTTGCTATCCCAGAATTGCCTTAAATGGGATCACTGTAGTTGAAAACTTCTCCTCTTGTGTAAACTACACATTCACATCCAAGAGTGAATCAGTGAAGGTCACAAAATTATATTCTCTCTGTGGTTTACTAACTACAGGTCATGTGGCTTCTGTTGGATTGGAAATGATAACTTACCACCACTGTGTGTCTATATGTTTGGAATTGGAGTCATCAACGATGGCCTAACATCATCAAGTGCTACGACGATCATCATTTTCGGGAGGACGCGAACTTCCATGGTATATGGTGGATAGGCGGCAGGAACCATTGAAGGCTATGTCAGAAAAGTGTTCCTTCTTGCAGTTTCCTCATATTCCAAGTCCGGCTTGTTGCAGGAGCTACTGAGTTAAGTGCTCTGTGCACACCGTGAGCTGTGTGTCTCATCCGTTTTTATCCTGTTTCGATATCTCGCTTGTTTACGATGAATGATGATATCGTATGACAGGGAACAGTTGGCTGTGTTCACTTTCTGCGCGGTTTCGCCTTATGTCTTTTGGCGTGTGCTGAGACTGCTACGATGGGGACTACAGTTACCTTTCTTTGTTTGGGAGATGTGTTAGTAATTCGGATGATTCCACTGGCACGGGCGGTTGAGCAATTATGGATTTTAATTCGTTTGCAGTGACACCGAGGCCTTCCATAACAAATAACCAATAACCAATCTACCTATTCTTCCATAAATCCACATTTCAACGGCTTCAATTTTCTGTTCTGTTTTCTTGTCTATGTCCATGTTTCTGCACCATACAGGAATATTGAGAAGATGTAACATTTTGCTATTCTTAGTTTTAGTCTTGGTGTTATTTGTTTTGATGTTAGTATATTTTTCATGGCATTAAAATTACTTTTGCCATACCTATTCTTTTGTTTATTTCAATTTTGCATTTTCCATTACTGTTTATAGTATGTCCCAAGTAGTTGTAGCCCTGAACTGTCTCCAGATGTATTTCTTCAACTGTGATATTTAATTGTAGGTCTTAAGAATTTTCTTTGTTTATGATCATAGTTTTAGTCTTTTTGATATTCATATCTAGTCCATATTTTTTGCTTGTCATGTTTATTATATTAAGTAATTGTTGTATATCTTTAGGATTTTCTGCTAGTAGTACAGTATCATCTTCATATCTTAGGTTATTGATTATCTTTCCATTAATGTTTAGGTCTGGTATCTCTGTTATGTTTTTAAATATTTGCTCAGTGTATAGATTGAAAAAGCTTGGGGAAAGGATGCATCCTTGTCTTACTCCTCTTTTTATATCAATGGGTGTAGAGTTCTCCTTGTTATATTTTATTATTGCTGTTTGCTCCCAGTACAAATTAGATATTAGTCGTGTGTCTGTGTCGTCCAGATTTATATCTTTTATAATTGGGAGTTGACTTAGACCGAAGGCTATCTCTGAAACAACACATAAACAAGCTGATAGAGAAAACCACAACTAGATTCAGGATCATCAAACACCTCGCCACTTGTGAATCGGGGTGCCGGGGGGGGGGGAGTGGGGGTGGACCAACAAACACTGCGTCAACTCTATAGATCTATTTTGGTTACCTGGGATCTGTAATAGACTATTCAGTACCTCTCTCAGTTAAGACTCTACTCCAAAGCTTAGGAAAAATTCAAAATCAAGCCCTGAGATTTATTAGTGGTGCTATGAAATCAACTCTTAATAATAATTGCGAAATACACAATAACATCGAACCTCTTGGCATTCGATGAGAACGCGCTGTAGTGGAAACCTACGAGAGATATTTGCGGACGGAACCAACAGGGGTAAATCGCATTATGGTAGAAAAGTGGCGACAGAAACCCGGATTAAGAAATTATCCTTTTTAGACCATGCAACTAACTACAGCTCCAAACATCACCTTCCAGCAGACAAACTTCAAGATATGCCCATCCGACCAAAACTTCGGTACGGCCCCTTGTGGTCGGAGCTGTATCACCTGTGCCTATGTGCTCCCCACTGACTCGGTCTTATTCCCTAATGGACGGTTCGAGATCAAGCATGGCTTCACATGTATGTCCCGCAGCATCATTTATGCCATCATATGCCAACGATGCCACATGACCTATATTGGCGAGTCTGGAAGAAGATTAGCGGAAAGATTTTGTGAACATCTACGAGATGTCCAACAGAATACTGGCACTCCAGTGTCTTCCCATTTCAACTCCCCAGATCACAAGGGCAAGGACGACATCCGTGTCACTGGTATTATCCTTTGTCACTCTGGCGACCGCAGCCGATATACTTTGGAAAATCGCCTCATATGTCCATATATATGTATATGTATGTGTATGTGTATGTAGGCATGTGTGTGTTGATATGTATAGGTATGTGCATGTCCGTTTGTACGTGTACATATGTATACACGCATCTGGGAGTGTGTAGACATGTGTTTATGGGCCCTTATATAATATTAATGGGCCTAATATATATTTTTATAATAAGACATTATCAGTGTCTTTGCGGTCGAGTTAACCTAGACAGCGTTCCCCTCACTCGTGCATTTTTAGAACCCTTCATCTGACCAGAGTTTGGCATAATTACAGCCACACTCGGGTTACCATTTCCTTTTCACTCTGACCTTCGTCCGAGAAACACAGGACACACAGGGAAGCCATTTTTATTTTCTTTAACATATTTCGATTATTTTTGTTTTGGATGTTTCGTTACTGGTTAGCTATGTAGGATTAGTTTTACTTACATATCCGTGAGTGTGTGTATGTTTTTGTTTGTTCCTGCTGAAGGCCTATTGGGCCGAAACATCGTTCGCATCTGTGTCGTCTACTAATCACGTAAAGCTTCTAACATACCATTTTTCTTTTTTTTTCAATTTTTCTCCTTCATATGCCCATCCGCCCTGAAGCACTTTGCCGTCAAATAGTTGTCCTCGATGTCAGGACTGTGTTATCCTACCCCTTAGCAGATAGAAATACTCAACCTCCCATACTCAAAGCCATAACACTGGAAACCACTGACCAGTATCCACGCAATGCCGTCCACGTTTATACTGATGGATCTGCATTCAAGGCCACCCTAAATGCTGGTTACGGTGCCGTTGTCCCTACTCTCACCCAGACGACTACCCCCAAATTCACGGTCCATGCGGAGAATACTGCTCCAATTACTCTGCAGAAATTATAGCTATAGAGAGAGCACTCAGAAGGACATTTGTAGACTTTGAATGTGACACCATCGCACCGGAAGATATATATATTTTCTCGGATTCAAAATCAGCACTCGAAGCAATTGAAAGTGGACTAACATCCGGGGTTTCCTATATAAGATCTTTATCCAACCAACTCTCCACTACCTATGGCGTGGATGTAACCCTACAATGGATCACTGGTCACATCGGCATTGCAAGAAATGAAAGAGCGGGCGGATAGGTTGGCTAAACTGGGTCATCTCTACCACAGCTTTATGTTCAAGTTAGCCTCAAAACATGCAAGCAAATTTTGAGAAACAACTACCACGAGGAATGGTTAAATATGTGGGCTTCAGCTAAGACTGGACGCCTGCTCTACATATATCAAACAAAACCTGACCCCCTAGACCCTGTGGGGAAGCTCAGAAGAAGGGATCAAAGCCTGATATTCCAGCTGAGAACAGGCCATGCTCCTACCAATCAACACCTGAGCAGAATAAAAACACAACATGATCCAATGTGCAGACACTGCCGTCAACAATCTGAGACAGTAGATCACCTGCTACTACACTGTCCCCATTTACAAAACCGACGGAGCATGTTACTCCCACTACTTCCATCCATCAATAGCACACTGTACTCTGCAGCTGTACAACTGAGAAGGACCTGCGCCTTCATGCGAGAGGCATTAAGCTGTAAAAAGCTCATAGCTCACGGCTAACAAGGGGATTAAGTCAAATCAAGTCAATATCTTTTATGCAGACTATGATGGTCACTAACACCATATTCTCAATATGCACTTGACGTCACAGTGCTCTTTACATTTTTAGTCAGTATACAGCAACAAATAGTTATAGCAATTAATACATTTCAATATTTTTCTTTCGCTGCTTAGTGCATTTCGTACAATTGTTCAGTTTAACCCGTTTTTTTTTTGTGTGCCTTGCGATCATGTGTATCCGTCTTTGGCAATCGTTTTCGAAACTGCCTCCAAGATCTTTCGATTTTCTTCATCTTTTTGAAAGACAGCAACTGTCAGTGCTTAGAGATGTGATTTCCAGAAATTCATTTCATTAGACTACTGGATTTCTTTCAAGTTTTTCCTACCCAGATTTTTATCAAATCTTTTCTCTTTTTTTTTAGCCAATAACCCATCAACATGCCTCATCTCTACGGAGTATTGCTCCCTGAATTTATTTTACTAGAGGATTTTCTCGGGGATCATCTATGTATTTAGTCTTTCGATACACGCTGACTGTATTTCTCCAACACGTTTGAAATTTTCAAAAAGCTATGCCAGCAGACTAAATGCCCTGAAGAACATGTGGCACAACACCAGCAAGGCAGTACAATTAAAATTGCTGAGGACATGTATCTTCTCGATAGCAAATATGGTTGTGAATCATGGGCTATCGTAAACAGCAACGAAAAAACGGATTCATTCAAAACAAAATGGTACAGAACAATCCTTAAGATACCTTAGATAATGAAAAAGATCAATGAAGACATACTAAAAGATTTAAACTTTAAAAAGAGCTGGCGTATAAACACGATTTAACAGAGGAAATTAAAATAATACAGCCACATCAAAAGACATAGCGGCCTTGATAGAACAATAATGGTAGACATGGATTCCTGGGCGACGCATCAGGGGCAGACCAAGGAGAAGGTGGTTTCAAGACATGAAAGAGCCCTTGGACAGAAGAAGTGGGAGATCTGGCTGGAGACAGAGATTCTTTCAGACGGGTTTTTGTGAATGTAACGTTCTGCAAAGAACATGCCACCTGATGAGGATGAAGCCAGCAATCTATATGTAACAATTTATATTTAGAAAGCTTTGCTTAGCAATCGATATGCAATGATCGATATTTAGTCATCAATATGAGACACTTTATATTTGGCAATAGTTTTTAACAAACAATTTGTAGCAATAAATAATAAGTATTCTTTATGTACCAATTAATTTACTGAACACAACATTAAGGATTTAATATAGGCTTCTTTGCTTCTTGATCCACAATTATTCTAGGTATGGTGCCGTGATATGGGCGTACAAAACTCACAGAAAGAACGTACTGGTAATGTCAGTCTTTGGTCAATGTTTAATCAGCCTTAAACATACTGATGCCGCAGTCTTAAGCTCTGAGACCAAAAATAAGTTGCCGAAAATTATTGGCTTTATTTTTATAATAGCAAATAAAGATTTTATCCTCTGCAGCAAAAATACAAGCCATAGTCGTAACACAGACAAACAGATTAAAAAAATTGGTTCAGCTTTGTAAAGGCTGCTGTAATTTGCGTAGCTAGCTTTTCTTTCATGTTTTGAGTAGTCATCAGTGACAATGGATCCTAAGTATTTAAATTTGTCAGCTGTTTCTAGTTTTTGTCCATTTATTTATTTGTGTTGTTGCAATGTCCCCAATGTTTTGGTCATCAGTTTTGTTATTTCGCACTCTGATCACTTATGATGAACTGTATGCATCATTTGCTTTATTGAGTGGTTGTCAGAATCGTTGCCTCTTTATCTGAAGTAAAGACATCAAGATGCACCAAGATGCAAAGAGAAGTTGCTTTAAAGCTGATGATAATGTTAAAAAAAGAAGAAAAAATGGTATGGTAACAGCCTTACATGGTAATTAACAAAATAAAAGTCGACGTTTCGGCCATTTCTTCAGCTGGAACAACAAACAACACAAAAATATATATAAGGATATGTACACAAATCTAACTACATGGCGTAGATACTCAAGAAAGGAAATAAAAAGGTCACTTCCCTGTGGTCCAGAGCGTGGTCAGCTTCTGAATGAACTAAAATAAGTAGGCGGGATGACCAGCTATATATCTCACTGACCAGGCAGCTCATATCTAATGTAATTATTGCCATATGTTATTATTGACTGATGCTCGCTAACATTATCAAAAATAGCCATCACTCCTCTTGCATATGTAACAGTGGATGTGAAAATGGGTAACAATGAGGTGAGTGAGCAAATTCACGGGGAGAAAGTGAGAAAATTAACACAGACAGAATAACGGGGTTCCCGTGAATATTGAGAGAGGTCAGTTAGAAAGGGGCAGATAATGTAAAAGGATTTGTGATTGATGGGTGGGGGGGGGAGAGATATAGTCAAAGTACAAGGTTAAATAGGGGAAATATTTACTCAGACGGACGGCCTTAAAGCAGTGTCGTGGAGAGGCGGAAGTCATAGTGTTAATGTTAAATGTTCAGTCAAGACGGAAGGGTTCTAAAGGTGTGGGGAGGTACGAGAAACGTATAAACTGTGTACACCTAACTGTGTGTGTGTGTGCACAACGAACATATGTGTAAAAAAGCATGTGTACCTAACCATACATGCGTACAAGCATAAATCCGTATATATTGCCACAAAGCACACAAAAGAAAACCTGAAGGTGTCTAAATGTGCTAATACATATTCAGACAAATATACATACCTGTATAGGTTCGGTAGCGCATGGGGGTAAGAAATATGTAGTAGGTGTCCTATGTGAATGGGAGCGATATGTTCATACCATGGGGGAACAGTGAACCCAACTGTGCAATGAGGTGATTCTGAAGGGCGAACCGGCTGAGATTGCCGGAGTGACACGAGACAATGCCAGAAACTTGCATGGCAGGTTTACCACTATTGCCAGGGGAGTTGAAATGGGCAGACACCAGGTTGTCAGTCTTTTACTAAACATCACGAAGATGCCCACAAAATCTTTCACTCAAGCGTCGTCCAGACTAGCCCACAACGTCATCTGGCAATAAATACATATTATAGCATAGATGATATTATATGATACACAAGTAAACCCCTCCTTGGTGTCAAATCGCTTACTGGGGAACAAGACCGAATCGGTGCAAAGCACGTAGTCACAAGTTCTGCAAACTCGACGTCCATAGCGAACAGTACCAATGTGTTTGTGGTTTGAGTGGGGGAGATGGCTCGTGACAAGAATGTCTTCAGACTCCTGTCGCGTTTGAAGGCTACCAATCTATCTCTTTATTCTGCTTCTGCTAAATAATCGAAGTCATATGCAAATCTTAATATTTATATTCATGATTTGACACAAATATTTTTAATGACATAGATACTAAATTTGTCAAAAAATGAAAAAGAGAACTGAAACCTTGGAAGTGTGGATTGAACAAATTGTTAGAGAGAACAAGAACTCTGAAAAAATGAAGTTTTGAAACATCTGAAACTGAGGAAAGAATTATTTAGCGCAATTTGAATTGACCACCTAAAATTGTGTGGACACAGAAAGATGCGCAATAACCTACTCCAAGAAGAATATTTGCAGAGAAAAGATAAGGAAACGTGGTTGAGTCAGACAAAGATTGAATTGGAATTACAATAACAAGAGATGAACAGAGAACCTTTAACATGTACCATGAGAGTACATAGTAATTTTACATAGTAAATTGGCGTTCCATGGTAGCTAACCTTTGATTAGGAAAGGGCACATGATGATGTCCAGTTTCATTTATTTAAATCTCGTAATATATCTATATATGTTATATATGTGTATCTATGTGTATATACCTATATATATCTCCTCTACTTTTCCAGAAGGCAATGTTCTCTGTATACTGCGCTGTTGTTTTGCTGTATTGGTTCTGCGCGTATCAGAATGATGCAGCCTATTTTTAGCTACATGTTTTGCCCTGTCAGCCTGTGCTATCCAGCATAATTAATTAATTATTACATTTGTGTATTGATTATTTTTAAGTCTAGTGCAAGTAATATTGTTTAATGGATGCTATTTAAACCTCAAACAGTTGTATGTTGAATGAAACTGTTCAGACATATACTGCTAGTTTATAATAATTATAATTTTATAAAATCATCAACAGAAAAGTACTTTATAAATTAAATCGTGTTCCGCATGAATGTTAGGATTTTGCTAAATAGCTTTGAATTTAAAATATTTTTCCAAAAAGCTTCGAAATGATCTGGCCATGTGATATGACTGAAAAATACTAGACAACCAGCGACAATAAGCGCTACGAGAACACCAAATCCAAGGGTCAAACATGAAAAAAGATGGACACATGGAATATTAGAAACAATAGAAACATAACAGCAGGAAAAGCGGAAAAGCCAGGAGAAGAGCAAAAAAAAATATGTATCATCCGTCGACGCTGAAAGGCAAATTAGGAAGAAAAGATGAAGTAGAAGAGTATTAAAGTTTCGTTTAGTGATTGAGAACAGTTAGAGAGAACAATGCCAGCAGCTCAAATCTAATGTAACTATTGTCATATATTATGTTATTATTGACTGGTGCTCGCTAACATTATCAAAAATAGCCATCACTCCTCTTGCATATGTAACGGTGGAGGTGAAAATGGGTAACAATGAGGTGAGTGAGTGAGCAAATTCACGGGGAGAAAGTGAGAAAATTAACTCAGACAGAATAACGGGGTTCCAGTGAATAGTGAGAGAGGTCAGTTAGAAAGAGGCAGATAATGTAAAAGGATTTGTGATTGGCTGGAGGGGAAAGATATAGTCAAAGTACAAGGTTAGATAGGGGAAACTTTACTCAGACGGACGGCCTGAAAACAATGTCGCCGAGAGGCGGTAGTCATAGTGTTAATGTCAAAAGTTCTTGTTTGTTATGTTCGAGCAAAGAGATCGACAATGAATTAAATTTTAGTTAAGAGTTTTTCCGAAGCTTGACCTGTTGTTGACCTTCTGCCAAGCCATTCTCTTAAGCTGTCTGTTATTTTTTCTCTTTGTTTCCCTCTATCTCTTCGTCCTTCAATTTTTCCAGTTGTTCCAATATGTTCCAGTTGTGCTCTTCTCATTACATGGCCAAAAAATGATGATTGTTTCTTCCTAATATTGGAAATTAGCTCTCGTTTTCCTTTGACCTCTCTCATAAAATCTTCATTACTCTTCTTAGCTGTCCATGGTACTCTCAACATTCTTCTGTAAAACCACATTTCTACAAACTCCGGTGATTTTCTTGTCTTTTGTCTGATTGTTCATGATTCGTTAACATATGTTAAGACTGGCTCTACGTAACATTTAAGAACTCTATTTCTTGTTTCTATTATCAAAAATGGATTGCATAGTATCTTCCTCATTTTTTTTGGGAAAGCTGCTTTTGGCTGAGACATTCTGCATCAGACTACTTTTGTACATCTTCCGTCTAAGGTTAACAAAGTTCCTAAATATTTAAATTCAGTTAACTGTTTTAACGTACCAGTCCAGAGGAAGCCATGGAGAGTCGGAGAAATTCGAACTTATGTCGGAGGAAAGATCTTAAAATAAGTACTTGGAATGTTAGGACTCTATATCAACAAGGGAAATTGGAAAATCTAATTCAAGAAGCAGAACGAATGAATATAGATATTTTAGGCATATCAGAGACTAGATGGAAGGAATGTGGGTACATTGAAGACGAAAAATATACATTTATATACTCAGGAAACACAACAGAACATCAAAGGGGGGTAGGAATACTGATAAAAAGAGAGCTACAAAAATATATAAGTACCCACTGGACATACAGTGATAGGATTATACTACTCAAGTTGAAAACAAAACCATTCGACATAGCAATAATACAGACATATGCACCTACTCAAGACTACACAGATGAACAAATAGAGGCATACTATGAAGACCTAAATAAAGTTATGAAGCAAGTGAAATCTTCAGACATCTTGATTGTAATGGGTGACATGAACGCTAAAGTAGGAAAAGGTAGATATAAGACAATTATAGGAAATCATGGTTTAGGAAAAAGAAATGACAGAGGAGAAAGATTAATACAATTCTGTGAAGAAAACAGGCTGATAATATGTAACACCTACTTTGAGCAAGAGAAAAGGAAACTATGCACATGGAAAAGCCCTGGAGATAGGAAGAGGAATCAAATAGATTACATAATGATAAAAGAAAGGTTCCGTAACAGCGTAAAGAAAGCCAAAACCTACCCAGGAGCAGATATTAATTCTGATCACAATCCTGTAATGATTAAAATGAAAATCAAACTAAAGAGAAACAAGCAAAAATCTGATTCATCAACAAACCCACTCGACATAACAGCTTTAAATCAAAAAGATATTAAAGATACCTATACAATACAAGTAAAGAACACATACCAGAAGCTGCTAGAGGAAGGAATTGAACAATACAGAAGAGAAAATCCTGATGAAAAAGTAACAACCAAATGGCAATGCATAAAGAAAAGCATACAAAAAGCCTGCGACACCTTACCCAAAAGAGAAAAGAACAAAAAACAAAAATGGATAACTAACACCATCTTAGAAAAAATGGAAGAAAGGAGACAAGCGAAGAATACTGCCCAATACAATAAAATAGATAATGAGATACGCAAAATGTGCAAAAAGGCAAAAGAAGACTGGCTCAGCCAAAAATGTAGAGAAATAGAAACTATGGAAAGCAAACAAGACCTAAGAGGAATGCACACAGAAATAAAGAGAATGACTAATAAAAATAAAAAAGCCACAGAAGGTGGATGCATTGCAGACAAAAAAGGAAAAATGCTAACAGACAATAAGGATATCATAGATAGATGGCAGGAATATATAACAGAACTATTTCATGATCAAAGGGACAAGAAACCAGTTATAAAATGTACATCAGGCTATAAAATCTTAAAATCTGAGGTGGAAAAAGCTATAAAAACAATGAAAAGGGGAAAAGCAGCAGGACCTGAAAGCATACAGATAGAGATGATACAGGCACTTGAAGATTTTGGCATTGAAGTGATTACAGACATATGCAACGACATATACCACACAGGATACATACCAAATGAACTAAAAACATCAACTTTCATTGCATTGCCTAAAAAGAATGGTGCAGTTGAATGCAGTGACTTTAGAACAATAAGCCTAATGAGCCATGTTACAAAAATCTTGCTAAAAGTTAGACAAGGAAGGATTCAGAATAAAATCAATACTGAATTAGATGAGCAGCAATTTGGATTTAGGAAAAATAGCGGGACAAAAGAAGCCATATTCTGCATGAGAACATTAATCGAAAAATACACAGAAGTAAACAAACCAATATATGCCTGCTTCATAGACTACACCAAAGCTTTTGATAGAGTACACCACAAACAACTTATAGAATGCCTAAAAGAGATACATCTAGATGACATGGATATACGACTAATGTGCAATCTATACTGGGAGCAAACAGCAATAATAAAATATAACAAAGAGTACTCTACACCCATTGATATAAAAAGAGGAGTAAGACAAGGATGCATCCTATCACCAAGCTTGTTCAATCTATACACTGAGCAAATCTTTAAAAACATCATAGCGATGCCAGGCCTACAAATTAATGGAAAGATAATCAATAACCTAAGATATCTGACGATACTGTACTACTAGCAGAAAATCCTAAAGACCTACAACAATTACTTAATGAAATAAACACGACAAGCAAAAAATATGGACTAGATATGAATATCAAAAAGACTAAAACTATGATCATAAACAAAGAAAATACTCAAAACCCACAAGTGGATATCAAAATTGAAGGAATAGACCTGGAGACAGTTCAGAACTACAACTACCTTGGAAATACTATAACCAGTGATGGAGAATGTACAACTGAAATAAACAAAAGAATAGGAATGGCAAAAAGTAATTTTAATGTCATGAAGGACATACTAACATCAAAACAAATAACACCAGAGCTAAAACTAAGAATAGCAAAATGTTACATCTTCTCAATATTCATATATGGTGCTGAAACATGGACATTAGACAAGAAAACAGAACAGAGAATTGAAGCCTTTGAAATGTGTATATAGAGAAGAATAGGTAGAATTGGATGGAAGGAAAGAGAAACAAATGACAAAGTCTTAAAACAACTAAAAATGAAAAGAGAACTTCTGAACACAATTAGAACAAGACAAATGCGATTCTTAGGCCATGTTAAAAGACACAACAGCCTACTGAAAGTGATCCTGGAGGGGAAAATACAAGGTAAAAGAGGCAGAGGCAGACCAAGATTAACATGGACGAGTAACATCAAAAGATGGACAAATCAACCGATGACAACCTGCACCATCAAAGCAAGAGATAGAGCAAAATGGCGCTCCATGGTAGCCAACCTTCGTTGCGGAGACGGCACTCAATGATGATGATGAACTGTTTTAATATTGCTCCACTTGTCCTTATTTTTACACTGAAGTGATGTCTCTTTCTTTGTTGCTACCATTACCTCCGTCTTCTTGCTATTAAGGCTGAGTCCCTTATTTTTGCTTTCCTTCACTATAATGTCCAACATTTCTTGTAACTCATTTTCACTCTTAGCGATAAAGACTGTATCATCAGCATACCTTAGATTATTTATATTATGACCTCCAATTGTTATTCCAAAATGTTAGGCATGCCCTTTATAGATCTAAAAATAATCTAACTATAAATTTTTAATAAATCTGGTGACATCACACAACCTTCTCTAACACCCTGTTTTATTTGTTGAAACATTCCCAAATTGTTTCCAGTTCTTATGGTCGCTGTTTGTTGCCAGTAAATATTCTTTATTATTCTTAGATCTTTGCTGTCTACGTTTATATGCTTTCTAAATTTTTTATTATTTCTTGGTGCTTTACTTTGTCAAATGCCTTGGTGTAATCTATGAAACATAGGTATAGATCTGTTTTCACCTCTATGGCTCTTTCTACATAGATCTTATGATATAAATGGCATTGCTTGTTTCTTTATCTATTTCTGGACTGATTTTGTTTCGTACTCTTCGCATGATGAGGCTTAGTAATATCTTAGTCATATGACTCATAAGGCGTATTGTGTGATGATCATCTCATTCAATCGCACCCGATTTCTTTGGTAGGGCTATGAATATTGATTTGAGCATGTCGTCTGGTATATATCCGCTGTTGTAGATATCATTCATTATTTTTGTTATTATTACTAACAGAATATGGTACTATACAATAATTATGGTCAACCTCTCCTGTCCTAACGCTACTAAAAAAGTGCTACAACGCATGAAAGTTACGCCTCTGGCATAACCACACTAAACGAAAATGGTACTACTAATCATGTGGGTTACCCCTTCCTGTCCCAACTCTACTAAATAAAGGTACTACTACTCATGAGAGTTACACCGGTGACATACACTAAAAGAAAGTACTACTACCAAACATAAAAGTTACGCCCCTGACATAACCCCACTAAAAGGAAGTATTACCAAACATGAAAGTAGATGGTCATACCCACACTAAAAGAAAATGGCACTACCAAGTATGAAAGTTACACCGCTGGCATAACTACACTAAAGGAAAATGACGGTCCCGTTATATCTCTATTATTGTGTCTTTCCATCACAAGTCCATTAATTTACCTTCTACGTCTCTTTAAAAACAACACCACACTAGTATTTCACCAGTAAAGGCTCTTTGCCGGTCACCTGATAAACTCATTAATACGACTGTGGACATTAGTTGGATCATTAGTAAAGTCCATCGCTCAACTGTTAAATTCATGTGTACGCCTGTGTGTGTGTGTTTCTCTAGGTAGGTGTCAGTTGGTTTAGCGTTCAATTTGCCCCACTAAAGGCGGTCACCTGATAAACTCATTAGTACGACCCTCGCCGCTAGTTCGATCAGATGTAAAGAAATTGTAGGCATACATTAAAGTTGTCTTGATTTTTAAAAAAAAAGTATATAAGAAAGTTGTGCTTTGAGAGAATAAGCTAGACAAAGTACAACAGGTGAAAGATATGTCACCCCGATATTTCCGACACCAAGAATTTCACCCCGACCGACCCTCATCCACAATTTCCCAAAAATTCCTATATGCCCAACCATCTACTTTCACTATATAAAAGTCACGATAAGTCACGAGGGGTTACGGTATGTCCCGAGAGGTCGCCACGACCGGTCGACAAATTAACATACACCGCTAGACTTTTATAACAAAAAATGACCCTCACATTTGATGCTAGACTTTTATGTAGCTATATATAATATAGCGGCTGTGGGGCAATCACCCATCCAAATGATGTTATTATACTACTTCCATAATTCACATCCATATGCCAAGACTGGCTCAACATAACATTTAAGAACTCTTTTTCTTGTTTCTATTGTCAAAAATGGATGACACAGTATCTTCCTAATGTTTTGAAAAGTCCCTTTTGCCTGAGCCATTATGCATCTCACCTCTGTTGTACATCTACCATCTGAGGTTAACAATGCTCCCAGATATTTTAATTCATTTACCTGTTTTAATATTGTCCCACTTGTCCTTATGACTGCGGTGATGACTTTTTCTTTGTTGGTACCATTACTTCTATAATTTTGCTAATAAGGCCTTTACTACTTTCACTATAATGTCCAACATTTCTTGTAACTCGTTTTCACTCTTAGCGATTAAGACTGTATCATTAGCATACCTTATATTATTTATATTATGGCCTCCGATTGTTATTCCAGGCATGCCCCTTATGGGTCGTAAAATAATCTCACTTTACATATTAAACAAATCTCGTGACTGCACACAACCTTGCCTAACACCTTGTTTTATTTGTTGAAATAATCTCTTCAGATTTCCAGTTCTTATGGTCGCTGTTTGTTCCCAGTTCATGTTCCTTATTATTCTTAAATCTTTGCTACGTTTATGCGTTTTAAAATTTTGATTATTTCTTGGTACTTTACATATTTAAAATGCTTTGGTATAAACTATGAAACATAGGTATAGATCAGTGTTCACCTCTATGACTATCTACTAAAGATCTTAAGACCTTACGAGAAACTTAGTGAGCATATACGAAGACGTATCAACCAACACAGAACTGGAGTCGTTAGTCACTTTACACTCCGGGACTTGCTGATGAAGGGATCTGGGCACCTATGGACATTTTCGGAGAGCAATGATGATGACCTGCAAATAACTCATTAACGATCTACAATAAATAAGAGATGTCCAAAATCTAAGGATAACACTTCATCTCTATAGCTGGTACCCCTGATTCCATACCGGAACCGTCCCAGGTAGGGCAAACAATGACCTCGTCAATTTGTGTGTGTGTTTTATTATATCTAATACTGATTGTGAGTCATAAATTGTTTCATCTCTATTCTCATAGGTTCTGGTCAGATCCAGCTGTGGCAGTTTTTGTTGGAGCTTCTCTCCGATTCAGCCAACGCCGGCTGCATCACATGGGAGGGCACGAATGGCGAATTCAAATTGGTGGACCCCGACGAGGTTGCCCGGAGGTGGGGAGAGCGGAAATCCAAGCCCAACATGAACTACGACAAGCTGAGCCGGGCTTTGAGATACTACTACGACAAGAACATCATGACCAAGGTCCACGGCAAGCGATATGCCTACAAGTTTGATTTCGCAGGCCTAGCCCAGGCTATGCAACCGTCATCCACAGACCCGTCCGCCTACAAATACCAGCAAGACTTTTTGATGTCTACATACCAGTATCACCATCACCACCACACGCACAACCAGAAACTCAACTACTTGAACCCTCGCTCACCCATTTCCAACTCCACACCACCTGGTCTGTTCTCCCCGCACACAGGCTACTGGCCAGGTAGTCCGGGTTCAAACCTCTACCACAACATTCCAAACCACCCTATGCCTTCCCATCCAGGTCACATGGCACCGCCTCTCGGTCCATACTACCCATACGACAGATGGGAAGCTTGACATGTGACCTGTTGAAAACTAACTCTGAGATAGGTACATTAGCTCCTTTACGCGGAGTTTCCTGTTTACATGTGTTCATCTGTTGATCCAGTTCAGCTGACAAACTGTTGCGCGGCCTCATAGTGTTAATTACTCGTCATGAAATATTCAAGGAATTGGATTTCAGAGGAAACCAGCTTCGCGTGTAACGATTCGTGGCGGAACAGAGGATAGATTCTCACGTCAGATTCAGAGACTTTTTATTTTTTATTGGTTGGATATATTTTCTTCCAAGCCACAGAGTTCAAATTAGGCACACACACACACACAAACACACACACACACACACACACACACACACATATACACACATTCTTTTATTGTTGACATAATGTTAAATGTATTGTGGAAAGATAAGAACATGAATCTGACTTTAAAATCAGGCTGACGTATAACAATGGTTATATCAGCTCTTCTATACGCTTGCGAAACATGAACCCTTACAGCAGAGCATCATGCAGTAAATACAAGTTATGGAGATTAAATTATATCGAAAGATGTTGGGCATCTCTTACTTAGATGGTATCACAGATGAAAGAGTTTGCAAAAGGATACAACAAGTTATCGAGGTGTATGATGATATTTTGACTATTTTGAAGAAGCGCAAAATGAAATTGTTTCGCTACGTGTCCCGATCGTCTGGCAAAGACCATGCTGCAAGAAACTGTGAAAAGAGCGAGAAGGTGAGGTAGGCAGAGAAATAGATGGGAAGTTAACATCAAAGAATAGACAGGCCTCGATTTTGCAGAGCCCCAAAGAATGAATAAAAATTGAGAGAAATAGAGAAAGTTATCGAAGTCTGCCAGTAGTGTCCCAACAGCTCTCGGAGTTATGGGATGTAGGAGATAACGTGTTAAAACAGATAATGGTGGTATGCATTAGACCACCTTACACAGTGAATGTCTATTCATGACAATAGCATAGACTTACGAACACAACTCTGGAACAAATTGTATATCTGTATTTTCTTATTAATTAATATATGTAATATTCCCCAGTATTTCCTTTAACAACAATCGAGTCATCTTTCAAGGCCGGTATGTATCTTCCAGCTTTTTAATCAGCTCTCTCTTAAAATTCCCTAGCCACTGTCGGAGACCTCTATGATTTACCAAACCAAACTGACTGTCCAGATATGGTAAGATAACTTCAAAGAATGGATAGATCTTAACTCGCTGTTACAATGAATGACTGTAGATAAATAAAATAGAGAACATTGGTGACCAGTAGTAGTGCCCCAGCAAATCCTTGGGAATACGGAAGGAAGGAAGAAAGGGGAGAAGGAGAAAGGAAGGAAGGAGGGAGGGAGGAAGGCAGAGAGGGAGGTGGGAAGGACGGAAAGAAGGGAGGAAGGAAGGAAGAATGGAAGGATGGATGGAAGGAAGGAAGGAAGGAAGGAAGGAAGGAAGGAAGGAAGGAAGGAAGGAAGGAAGGAAGGAAGGAAGGAAGGAAGGAAGGAAGGAAGGAAGGAAGGAAGGAAGGAAGGAAGGAAACTGTGCACATCATCATGGTTCTAACTCGCTGGACTAGTTACCCCCTTATCTTGAGTTTGGTAGTTTCAAGACGCATAATTAAGTTTTGTGGTAGCAACACCCATATTTTGAATTTTGTGTTTGCAACATCCTACCGTACGTTTCGGGGTAATAAAACCCATATTCATGAGTTTGTTAGTTACAGCACCCACATCTTGAGATTGGTGTTAACCACAACCATATCATGAGTTTGCTAGATGCAATACCCATATCTTGATTTTTGTAGTAACAACAACCATAACATGATTTTGCTGATTGTAACACCAATACATTGTGTACCATGAGTTTGGTGTTTGCAACGGAAAGAGCCTAATCGATAACTCGTTGTACTTCGAACCAGGAGAACGCGATTTCGAATCCCGGCGGGGTCTAAAGGTTTTTTTTTCTATCGAGGGTGAAATAAAAACTCAGACAAGAAAACTCGCGGCAACTTCACCGGAGAAGCGGTCTTTAATCACCGGTTCTATAAAACACCCGACAGATCAGAGAAATGAGAAAATGCGGTAAAGATATATATTTTTTTGGGCAGCAACACCCATACTATGAATTTGATGACTCAACATCAGTCCACTAACCCGCACATTTTCGCTTACGTACAAGAACTATAGGAGATTCAATACTTATTTTTGTGTAATATTACCAACCTATGAAGCTCTGCAGCTGTGCCAAGAATTCTAATGATGTTAATCACTATTACAAATTTGTAATAATAAATATTTTTTCCACATATCGTCAGATGTTATGTCAACTACAGATACTTTCTTCATAATATCGTATATTGTTTTCATGGTGTTTGTTCATTTCTTGTCTTACTGTTTTCAAAAACAATGTTTAATTGTTTCAAAGAAATAGTTGAGAGAGAAAGAACTGATCAAGGAACTTCCATGTAAGTTTATTTATTTATTATTAGGATCATCATCACAGCATGACGAACGAATCTTTAGGTGCTATGGTATCCCTCTCCAGAATCTCGAGAATATCCTGACCTACTAGCATAAACTCCGTAATCTCCGCCTGGGATACATATCTGACAATTTTGCCCGGAGAGCGGCCATCTAGTATTTTCGAATATAAATGCAAATGGCTATTTAACGTGCTCAAGTGGGACCTGCTATTTATTGCCATAATCCATAATAATATCTGACCAGAGGGAAATACATCAACCTGCAGCTCAAGGGTATTACGCGGAAAATAAAAACATTCGGCTACAGAGAATACCATCATCATTGAGTGCCGTCTTCACATCGAAGGTTGGCTACCATGGAGCACCATTCCGCTCTGTCTCTTGCTTTGATAGTGCAGGTGGTCATTGGCTGACTTGTCCATCTTTTGATGTTATTAGACCACTGGTGGCCTTTAGACGTGACTGTAACCTCCGCGACTTTCTTGTCAGAGGTCGTCTTCCAGCTTCCCTCCCTAGCCATAGAGGTACTATTCGCTGCAACCGCAGAGTGTGCAAAACTTGTGACCACGTTCTCCAGACGGATATTGTCCTCTTTCCCAATGGTCATTTCGAGATCAGAAAAGGATTCACTTGCACATCGCGTAATATCATTTATGCCATCATCTGCACAAGATGCAAGTTAACCTACATCGGTCAATCTGGTCGTCGGATCGGCGATAGGTGCCGAGAAAATTTACACGACATCACCCGAGAAGCTGGCACTCCTGTAGCTGCCCACTTTAACTCGGTTGGCCATCATGGTATAACCGATGTCTGGGTCACTGGCTTAGTATCATGCTCTTCTGATCACCACACTCGTCTCACTCTTGAGCACCGTCTGATCGCTCGTTGGGGTTGCCTCACCCCTCGCGGCATCAATGTATCCCAGTCCCTCTGAGGACCCCTCTTCTTCTCCCACCCCTACTCTTCTTCTTATCTCATATTTATGCTCATCTGCTCCTTGTCTTCACCCCTATCCTTCTGCACCCTTCCATCTCCCCCCCCCCTTCTTTTTCCTTTCTGCGTATTACCTTTTTATCCTACTCCTTCTCATCGCTTTCTCCGTTTCACCTCTTCCTTTCCTCTCCAGGCACTCCTGCCAGCGTATTATTCTCTGTGTATCCCCTCCGCTTCTCAGCCAATCTTTTACCTGTCCTCCTCTGTTGTATACTCCTCTTTGTATATATATTCCTAGTATCCTCCTCAGTCTCTCCGTTCCCTACTTCTTTTCCTCGCTGGGCCCTACTTCTTTCGTTCCTTCTTTCTTCCACCACCTCTCCTCATATTCCCCATTCCGGGCTCTCCTTTTCATTTCTCTTCCCCCCCCCCTTCTTGTTAGGCCCCGTTATTGAGTTATTGAGTTATTTGCGGGTCATCATCATTGCACTCCGAACATGTCCATAGGTGCTCAGATCCCCTCCTCAGCAATTCACTCAGTGTCCAGCGACTGACGACTCCAGTTCTATGTTGGTTGATAAGTCTTCTTACATGGCCACCAAGTTTCTCATTTCTGGCTGTGCCCATCTTAACTCCCATTTCCATCATCCGAAGAAGTGACGTTGATCTGTGTTTGTCGAAGTCCAGTGCTCTTCCAACATCTCGAAGGGCATTGATGAACGGGGCCGGGATGATAGGCCCCGTTATTTCTTGTTACCTTATATCCACCCCTTTTTCTTGTACGATATTAGCTGTAGTAGCTGTTGTTTGGGTTTCTAGTTCTCTCTTCAGGTGTATGAACTCTGGTCAGGCATAGCCTCGTTTCCATTCTCCCGCCTTGGGCGGTCCTTCCTGTAGTCATTCTTTCGTTGGGTTCCCGGCGGATTAACCAGTCGTTTAAGCTAAGTGATTCTATATTCTATATTTTATATTTTATATCTACATATATTCTCCTATTCTTTCTACATTCTTATGTTAGCTCTCTTCTTTTTTCATTTTTTCATCATCCTACTTTTTTATTTTCTATCCTCTTCTTCTGATCATGTATTTATAGATAATTGTGTTTCACCGTTTGTTTTCGTTGTCCTTGTACTCTGAAAAAGGCCTCAGGCCGAAACGTCAGTATTGTGTTGTGTTCCTCCCTTGTGAAGCTGTCTTCATACCTTGGAGTGTTCTACACTCCTCACCACTGGCCCCTTGCTACCAGCTTCACCGCATCATCGCAATTATTTGCCTGTTCCCTTTGATGTTATTAGTTCATGTTAGTCTTGGTCTGCCTCTTTTACTTTGTATTTTCCCTTCCGAGATTACTTTTTGTAGACTGCTGTGTTTTTATAACATCCCCAAAAATTGTATTTGTCTCATTTGAAAGATGTTTGGTAGTTCTCTTTTCATTTTTAGTTGCTTTAAAACTACATTATTTGTTTTCTTTTTATTCCATCCAATTAGTCTTATTATATAAATCCAAATTTCAAAGGTTTCGATTTTCTGTTCTTTTTTCTTGTCTAAAGTCCATGTCACCAATCAACATTTTTCGGGCGCATCATGAGAAGAGGAAAGTTGGAATACTTGGTTAAAAATGGCAAAATAAAAGGAAAGAGAGATCGCGGACGACAAAGAGAGAAAATACTGGATAGCTTGGTGTCATGGCATGGAAAACAGTCAACAACAGAACTGATACGATGCACTGTAGATAGAAGATTGTGGAGGGACATGATCGCCTACGCCAACCGGCAGGGTACATGATGATGATGATGATGAATGTCCATGTTTCTGCACCATACAGGAATGTTGAGAATATATAATTTTGCTATTCTTAGTTTTAGCCTTGGTGTTTTTTGTTTTGATGTTAGTATATTTGTCATGACATTAAAATTACTTTTTGCCATTCCTACGGGGGATGTCCATCCCGAATGTATACAGTTTGTGACGGTAGATGGGACGGAAAAATCAGAAAGCGAGCACAGTGCGTGGTACACAAGAGGCATATACAGGACACGAAAGACGAATATGGTTGACCACTGTGAAATATATTGGACCCTCATGATGTAAGATACCAAGGAAAGCCTTAAGGAGACAGAGCAAAAGGTAAACAAAAGAAAAATAGATACATTAAATTAAAGAGGTTGGCAATAAAAAAAAACTCAAGCTACACAACTAGCGAAGGCAAGGAAATTACAAATTCGTCGTCTTTGGTACGATAAACGGCACAAGCACTACAATAAAAGAATAAAAAAGAAGAACGATGACGATGATTTTAACAATAAACAACGTTAGTCTGTGAGTTCATTCTGTAAACTCTCTCTCTCTCTCTCTCTCTCTCTCTCTCTCTCTCTCTCTCTCTAACTCTACGATCAAGACTCAATCAGAGTAGGATTCCAGACTCTCTCATGAAGTCAGTTGTCTGTTTAAGCGACTTGATTGCCCATATACTTTCTCTTCCAGGGAGGTGGGTGTGGACCACATTGCTCTTTTCAGGTCTGTGTACTGGGGGCAATCCTGTAGAACTTGTTTTGTAGTCATATTGTCCAGTGTACTGTGGCATAGGCTGGTTGTACCTATTTTGAATTTGGTGAACATGTGATTCCTCATTCTATTGTCGCCAGTGCGTAGGAGTAGTATGATCAAGTATGACTTGATCCCTCCTTGATAGTTGATGGTATCCGTCCCTCTCGTTATGCTTTGGATGTTCTCGTTTCCATTTTTCATGGCACTGACCTTTGAGAATGGATTTGGCTTCATCATAACTGAGCGGATGGTTCTCTTGTGGTAATCTCCCTCCCTCTTTAGCTAATTTATCTGCGCGTTCGTTCCCGTGTATATTACAGTGTGATAGTATCCACTGAATGACTACTCTCTGGAAGTTATTGCATAGTTGGTCCAGGGTTGTTCTCAAGTCATCTAGTTCATTGTTCTTGGGGCTTTTTAGAGCTGATAGTACTGACAGATCATAAGTCAGAATCACCAATTTATTGTGCATATTATTTTTGTGTTGAGTAGCCAGTGTTGCAGAATCTCTGAGGGTCTCAGTTTCTGCTTTAAAGTTGTTTGAGAATTTTCCAGTAGCTATTGACTTGGTGATCTCGTCCTGGTTATTCAACGTCAAGAACACAGCACCCCCTCCATTTCTGGTGGCATTGGTAGCAGAGACATCTGTGTATATGTGGGACCAAGAGTCCTGTGGGTAGGTATCGTGTATGTGTTTTTCTGCTACGTGTTCTCTTTCTGTGTCTGATTGGGTGCCTTTTTTCATGATTCCTGTTATATTTTCCTGAAGTTCTGGTATTTTATGTTTTCCATGAGACATATCAGATGGGCCCTAGGGTTTCGATATTGTTTGGGAAAGTACTGGGTCTCCAGTAGTTAGTTCATTGGCAATTGCAGCGGAGTTGCTCCTCTTTAGTCGTACACATCTGAAACCAGTTATTCTTTGGTGCATGGGTTGGCTAAGGAGCCTTCTATGTTTCTCCGCTTGTTACAATACTTTAGTGACCCGTCTGTCATCTAAGGGTTGTAAACCTGTTACTGTTTCTAGAGTCTTAATAGGTGTAGATTTTATAGCACCAGTGATGATACGGGCAGCTTGGTTCTGTGTTCTGTTAATTTTGCTAAGGTGTGATTTGGAAGCCATAGCCCAGGCTGTGACTCCATCAGAAAAGAAGAGCAATACTTAGAACCAAGCTTTATGTTTTTATGCGAAATTAATTGACTTGAAGTCTCCTTCGTCTCCTTCAAAATGAAAACGTGGATAATGAACAAAATCTACAAACACCGTGTATGGAATAAATAAAACAGGCAAGAAAAATCAAACGATTTGATCTTCAAAAGAGAATCAACAAGGGCTACATGAAAAAAGAAGTGAGAAAGCAACAACAAAAAATAAGATTGTGCATTGTGGAAGGTAACCCTTCCATTGTCATAAGAGACAGACCATTAACTTAGAAACGAGTATGTGTTAGAAACCTGCACGGCTATCAGTAAGGACTGCAACAGTTTGGGATACAAAAAAAGTAGAAAGAAGACATGCGTTGTGTTTATGACAGCGAGCTACCTGAACTTATCGTATACATTTTATCATTTGTAGAAGGCGAACCCTACAGGTTTGCCCGGTGTGTTCTGATGTCAATTCATTTTTTTTAAGCGAAGCAGACATAGTTTCGGGAGCCGCGATAGCTCAGTGGTTAGTGAACTGGACTATAAAGGACAAGAGGTAGGGTTCGATCCCAACCGACGGCTTTCGATTCAACCAGCCTTTAACGGGTACTGGATTTTTTTTCTGGGAAAGTAAAGCAGCATGGGCGTAATACCGACCACATTACCCCAAAAATCATGTGCCGAGGGTCTGTAAAATGTATTGTCACTAACACCATATTCCCTATACTGCACTTGTCGTGACGGAGGTACTTTACTTTTTTTACTAGACATAGTTTCACTGTATCCAATGAAAACGAGCATATTGGGTTTGACTGGCCTACTTTAATTATTTTAGGCAACACCGGATCAAACATTTACTCACAGGTTATCTGTCTCTTTAACACACCCTCGATTTTTCGTTCAATCTATATTACTTGATTGCTGTCGCTGTTCTAGATTCCCTTATGCGTGGCTAGCTGGAAATGTTCTGATATCCAAGCTGTATTCCGCGATGTATTAGAGAGGAGAGTAAGATACATAATAGAACCACAATTAAGTAATAATCAATTCGGATTCAGAAAAGGCAAAAGCTGCACTGATGCTATATTTACATTGAGACAACTATGTGAAAAAACAATAGAATATGACAGAAACCTAAATATAGTGTTTATAGATCAGGAAAAAGCGTTTGACCGTGTGGACAGGAACAAACTTTGGCAAACTTTAGAAACATACGGGGTAGCAGGACAACTACTAGAAAATATAATAGCACTATATAAAAACAGTCAAAGTGCCGTCAGAACATCGGAAGGTCTGTCAGAATGGTTTCAGGTTACAACAGGAGTAAGACAAGGATGTGTCCTCTCACCACTCCTCTTCATCATATATATGGACAAAATAAATCAGGAAACAACCAACAACAAGGACAAATCAAATAATAACATAGAGGTAGAAAACTCCAACATCAATGAGCTACTCTTCGCAGATGACCAATGCCTAATATATGAGGATGAAAACCTGCTACAACAGCATTTAACATCTCTAGATAAAAGCTGCACAAACTACAGTATGAAAATTAACACAGCAAAAACAGAGGCTATAAGAATAAGCAAATTGAGACACCCATTAAACATCAAGATCAAAGACAAAGAAATAAAACAAGTAGAGGAATTCAAGTATTTAGGCGCAATGTTCACAGAAGATGGAAAACTAGACAGAGAAATTGACATGAGAATACAAAAAGCAAATGCTGTCACATACCAGCTTTCACCATTGTTAAGACATCCAAACATTTCTATGCCAGCTAAACAACAAATGATAAATAGCATCTTCATACCAACTTTGTGCTATGAAAGTCAAACATGGACCCTTTCTAAATCCCATTTAAGAAAGATCAATACATGTGAGATGCGATGCTTGAGAAAAGTAACAAACAACACAAGAAGAGATAGAATACCAAATGAAACCATAAGAAAAATTGTAGGAACAAAACCCTGCCAAGAATATATAGAACAACAACAACTTAAATGGTTCGGCCACCTGGTCAGAATGAATCCTCACCAATCACCATCAAGGGCGTTCTTCTCGAGAATGCATGGGAAAAGACCAAGAGGAAGACCCAGAAGAAGATGGATAGATGCAGTGACAGAGACATGTAACAACAAAGGAAAATCACTAATTCAGACAATTAGAGCAGCACAAGAACGACAAATGATATAAATCACGACACCTTTTAGGTATCAGTGAAAGAGAAAAGTAGAAGAAGAAGAAGATTCCGCGATTAGTATTCACTTACATGCTCTATCGTCTTATCCACTACATATTTTTTTACTTAGCACAATATCCTCCGATCTCACTCTATATCGTTTGTCCATTCTATATTATCTGTTCTCTATTCTATATTCTTGGATACACTCTATATCAACTATATACACTCTATATCTCCTTATCTACTGTCTACTGCCTATTTCCTAATCTGTTGTCCATTCCTTTTCTTCTTATCTATTATCCACTGTGAATTCTCCAATGGATTACCCACTCTATATCATCTAATAGTCTAATGCACTATACACTTTATGTGTATTTTTAAGTGGAACAATATTGAAACAGGTAAATGAATTTAAATATTTGGGAACTTTGTTAACCTCAGACGGAAGATGTACAAAAGAGGTGAGATGCAGAATGGCTCAGGCAAAAAACAGCTTTCCAAAAAATGAGGAAGATACTATGCAATCCATTTTTGACAATAAAAACAAGAAAAAGAGTTCGTATATGTTATTTAGAACCAGTGTTAACATATGGATGTGAATCATGGACAATAGGACAACAGACAAGAAATTTACTGGAGTCTGTAGAAATGTAACGGAGCCGCGATAGCTCAGTGGTTATTGAACTGGACTGCAAAGGACAAGAGGTAGGGTTGGATCCCAAACGACGGCTTCCAGGTTCACCCAGCTTTAATAGGTACCCGATTTTTTTCTGGGAAAGTAAAGCGACACGAGCGTAATACCGACCACATTACCCTAAAACCATGTGCCGAAAGTCTGTAAAAAAAATATGGTCACTAACACCATATTCCTTATACACCACTTGGCGTGACGGGGGTACTTTACTTTTTTTTTAAACTGTAGAAATGTGGTTTTACAGAAGAATGTTGAGAATACCATGGCCAACTAAGAAAAGTAATGAAGATGTTCTGAAAGAGGTCAAAGCAAAAAGAGAGCTAATTTCCAATATTAGGAAGAAACAATCATCATTTTTAGGCCATGTAATGAAAAGAGAACAACTGGAATATATTGTAACAACTGGAAACATTGAGTGACGAAGAGATAGAGGGAAGCAAAGAGAAAAAATACCAGACGGCTTAAGAGAATGGCTTAGCAGAAGGTCAACAACAGAAATGATAAATAACTGTCGAGATCGAAAGTTGTGGAGAGACATGATCACCTGCACCAACAGGCCCGGTACTTGATAATGATGATGATGATGATGATGATACACTTTATAGTCTTTAGTCTGTTGTCCACTCCATATCCACTGTCCCGTTATGTTTTATTCATCTTTGGATCTCTTGTACATTCGACCAATTATGATGCCACGCGTGCCTTATCGAACACTTCGACGACGTCTGTAGAATAATATCAATGTCTAAAAGGAAAAACTTTGCGCTACATCCCCACATGCCACATGCCTGCCTCGCGCCAGTGTGTCATTCTTGAAATAGACCTAGTGGTATTGATTTAATTTATGGCTTTGCCTAAAATAGAAATCTTTCAACATCGAGACTTTGCCATAACTATAGAATCAGAATTCCTGTCGCATTGTCGTTTACATTTTCGTGTGTACTATAGCTTGTTTCATAACTCGTGCCCAAATTTTAAAATCAATAGCTTTTTAACCGCTTGTTGTAAGTTGTTCAAAATTTGCATGTAATGTTATAATGATTAGAACCCAACAGGGAATTAATTTCATTAAAAAAAAACATTTGGTTATTATTGTTGCTTATTTGATTTATATAAATTTATAACGACCCATTGATGTAGTCAAAACTTAACGTTTACAGTATTTTAAGTTAAAAATAGCGAGTAAAAAGCCATACACGCTAAAATTGACGTGTTTGCACGCTTTTACCGTGGTTTTTTGACACAATTAGACACTTGTAAAAAACACGAGAAATTGTGTGTTCCATTTCCGTTCATTCATAGGTGTGGGCGTTGAACGATAACATTTATCATGAGTCTTAAAATGAAATGCTGCAGTTTACAAAACATCGGAATAAAAATGTATGACTATTTTTGCAAAGAGGCTAAACGAGAAAGACTATTTCATTCTTTAGAAAACCCTGAGAATAGGACAAGACACATTTTAGATTTATCTAAACGGCCATTTAATCGCTGGATTCAAGCACGTGACCGTCAATGTTCAAAATATACAAAATCACAAGAAAGAGCAAAAATGTTGGATAATTTCGACAGTGAACTTATTAGAAGTGAAATTCGCAAAATGTTGGGTATGAATGAAACTGTTACAATAAGAAAATTAAAAGTATCGCTGAAAAAGAACAACAGTATTGAAATATCAAAGTCTACATTATGGAGGAATGTGAGAGCTGCAGGCTTTACATTCAGAAAGTATTCCAATGGACGAAACATCATCTGTGAGAAGCCACATATAGTAGTCATGAGAAGCAAGTACTTACGTGAAGTAAAAGAGGTGCGCAAGCAAGGTTATGATATTGTGTACTTGGATGAAACATGGATCAATGCTCACCACACTAACCAAAGGGAATGGCAGTCATCAGATGGAAAGATTAAGAGATTAATACCTAGCAGCAAAGGACAGCGCTTGATAATTGCTCATGCAGGTAGTCGACAACATGGACTAATACAGAATGCAGAGCTCATTTTTCTTTCAAAATCCATAGACAATCGGGATTATCACTCTGAGATGAATGGTCACATATTTAGACATTGGATTGAAAATTCTGTTCTCCCATCACTAGATCGACCATCTTGTCTAATAATGGACAATGCAGCGTACCACAACATTGTTGCACTTGAAGATAAAGTCCCGACGTCATCCAGTACAAAAGATGCTATTAAGATATGGCTCACAAAGGAGCACATACAATTTAATAACATGTACTTAAAACCTGAATTACTATCTCTAGTAAAGCAAAAACAAAGGACAAAGATTTTTCAAATAGATAAGATTATCCAAGAGCACGGTCATATAAGTTTGAGGCTGCCACCTTACCATGCTCATTTAAATCCAATAGAACTAATCTGGGCAAAATTAAAAGGACAAGTGGCAGATGAAAATACAACATTCAAAATATGCGATGTAAAGACTCTTGCTAATCTCGCTTTATTAAATATAGACAAAGATTATTGGGCTAAATGTGAAGACCACGTCTTAAAACAGGAAGAGGAATATTGGAAAAATGATGGTTTGTGGAATGTTCAACCCCAAACAGTTATTAATCTTTTAGACTCGTCTGATTCAGAATGAAAGTATATAGCCCCCACAATGTTGGCCCCTATATTACCTTAAATTAGTTCAACAAACGGTCCTTATCAGGATTATCAGGACCACACAACTATGAAAATTGGACATACAGGTATACCTTGATATTATCGTCCGTCCTCGAACTGAGAAGACAATAATTCTCCTGGTGTTTTGTCTTATTAGGTTATTTCCCCATTACGGCCACGCCTTTACCTAGTGAAAATTAATCATAGACCAGCAACTACGGTAATTTCTATTATTTAGGGGTTCACAATTTACAATTTTGACAAACATCAAAGAAATTCGCCGCTTTAAGAAAACTGCAACTGCAAGATATTTGCTAAATATACATTTAAAGGGTCTTTTGCATTCTAATAACATTTGGAAAATTTCAACAGTTTTTAACAAACGGTTACTGAGTAATAGCGTTTTGAAGTTGGGCACGTGATTTGAAACGAGCTATAGTTCAATTTTTGATTGATTCCTTATCGATTTATATTTTTTGGCAGAGGAAAAACAAGTAGCACTATAATTTGTTTGGGTCAAAGCTAAGTATTATATTCAACGTTTTTACTTTTTTTTGGTGTGTTAGCTAGACTGTTGTCGATTATTTGTGTTCATGTGATTTATCTTTTTTGACCACAGAATTTCCTCAATGCTTTCTAACATCTTCGTGCCGACAATCACTGCAGAGCACATTTTTATTTGTAAAAATGTGTATTCTCTTTTGTTCTTTTTCGTCCCAGTTGAAGATCTTCCGGTTGAAACGTTAGTTTTTTTTATATAACACGGCCTTTTTTTCACAAAGCTAGAACATTCTAGTCGTCTTTTATTGTACCATAGCAGGGTTTCCTAGATTCGGAAGGTTTTATTGTACCATACCAGGCTTTCCTAGATGTGGATGCTTTCAGTGTACCAAAGCAGGGCTTCCTAGATGCGGATGCTTTCAGTGTATCATAGCAGGACTTCCTAGATGCGGATGCGTTCAGTGTATCATAACAGGGCTTCCTAGATGCGGATGCTTTCAGTGTACCATAACAGGGCTTCCTAGATGCGGATGCTTTCAGTGTACCATAGCAGGGCTTCATAGATGCGGATGCTTTCAGTGTACCATAGCAGGGCTTCATAGATGCGGATGCTTTCAGTGTACCATAGCAGGGCTTCATAGATGCGGATGATTTCAGTGTACCATAGCAGGGCTTCATAGATGCGGATGCTTTCAGTGTACCATAGCAGGGCTTCATAGGTGCGGATGCTTTCAGTGTACCATAGCAGGATATTCTAGAATCAGAAGGTTTTATTGTACCGTAACATTTGATTTCATAGATTTAGTAGCTTTTTTGGTGAACGATAGGAATAACGGTTTCTCTCTTTCTCTCTCTCTCTCTCTCTCTCTCTCTCTCTCTCTCTCTCTCTCTCTTTCTCTCTCTTTCTCTCTATTTGACTATTGATAATAATTGCATTTTATCGCATGTAACAAATAGTTACAACGATTCCATAGAACATATTAAGAATAAAACAATGCAGACCAAGAGAATCGCTACTCACAATAATTACTAAGGAAGGCTCAACCTAAGGAACAATCAAGACCTACAAGAGCTAACAGAAAAGCGTCAGTCGTGGAGAACTATCACTTCCGCCATATGTGTCGTCTTCAGCCTGAGAGGAAAATCAATGAAAATAAATGAGTTATTGAGTTATTTCCGGTCTCATCATTGCACTCCGAGTATCACAATAAGTGTTCAGATCCCCTTCTCAGCAAGTCCCGAAGTGTACAGCGACTGACGACTCCAGTTCTGTATTGGTTTGATGTCTTCTTATTCGCCCACTAAGCTTCTTGTTGTGCTCATCTGAACTTCCATCTCTTTCATCCGAAGGAGTGACGTGGACTCATGGTTATGTAAGTCCTGTGGCCTTCTCGGAGGGTATTGATTATGTCCGCCCTATCCATTGGTTGACCGTCTTAAACGACATCACAGCTAGTCAACGTATCCGCTCTTTCATTTCCCGTACTCCCGCATGCCCAGGTGTAAAAGACATTATTTAATGGTCGTTGCAGATCTGATTGACTGACACGGAGACATAATGCTCTTGAACGTTTAAATCTGTGCTTTCATGATCTCATGTTCTGACGATCAGAAATGGTATAATGATCTGACGATCAACAACCATTCAACAGCTCTACTTGATAAAATCACGTACATGTTACTTGTATATTGAATTAACTGCAAACTGGAGTTCCCTTTGACGTCACAGTGTATCACCTGAACCACTGCATTCAGGTTCTACTCTTTTAGTCTTGGTTATTTGGAAGCCATCTGGATATATCCTTATAACAATATCTACAGCCAACTGAGATAATGAACAAGTCATATGTCAAACAACAATTTCAAATGCTTTTATTTAAATATTATTTCAAGAAAATAAACTGGTACTATAGTCCGTTCAGAAATTCATAATCACACCTGAATTAGCTTTGCGTGATAACCGTTTGTTATTTTGCTTTCAAATTTTGCATGCAATCTTAGAATATTGATGACGTTATAGAAATATTTTTTACTCTGAGAAATTTGGTCTAGTTTAAAAGTTTTCTTCTCTAGGCTATATTAAATTCACCCTGTTCGAATTTGACACCATTTTAGGATATATACATTAAATTGGTGCGGTCGTTCAAGTAAAATAGTTTGGCTATTGCAGAAACACTAACTTCAGGAAAATCCCATACACAAAACTGAATTGTTATTGAACGACATGACGCACCACGGCCTTGGCATTAATTAACGAAGGGAAGGCGTATCTTTATTAGTTTTGTGAAGACTCAGTAGAGAATTTGTTGACTTTAAATACCAACTTTTATATCTAGATTACAATGAGTTTGAAATGCAAATTTATAACTATGCAAAAGGTTACTTTTTTACTATATCAGCACTTCCTTAGGGAATCCAAGATGGGGCATTTATATTGTGATATTCATGACCCAGAGAGACGAACGCAACTCGCGCTTGGTCTTAATAAATCGTCATTTTCTCGTTGGATTAAACAAAACTCAGAGTGCACTCATGTCAATCAAGGAAGGAAAAGGAGCCGGCTTCACTTTCAGAAAAACTGTTGGGGGCAGTAATATTATTTGTTAAAAACCACACTTGGTCATTGCTCGAAACAAATACCTGAGACAGATCTGTGAGCGGCGGAGTGAACTGTATGATATTGTATATTTGGACGAATCATGGGTCAACGCACACCACACCTATGTTAAAAAATGACAGTCAGTAAATGGCAAACTCAAAAGAACAATTCCGAGCAGCAAAGGCCAGCGCATTATATTAACGCATGCTAGAAGCACTGAAAACGGCCTTGTCCATGATGCGGGTCTTATTTTCCAATCAAAAAGTACCGACGGTAGGGACTACCATACTGAAATGAATGGAAATATTTTCAAGCACTGGTTAGAGAACGATCTTTTACCAATCCTGGAGAAACCTTCATGCATAGTCATGGATAATGCATCATACCACAATGTCGTATCAGAGGAAGACAAAGTGCCTACTACATCAAATACAAAAGAGCAAATTAGGACATGGCTTGCGAATGAAAATGTCAAATTTGACGACACATATTTAAAACCCGAATTGTTACAACTTGTGAAGAATACGAATAAGAAAAAGGTGTACCATGTTGACAAAATCATTGAGAAATACGGCCACACCTCTCTTCGACTCCCTGCATATCATGCGCACCTTAATCCAATCGAACTTGTCTGGGCTCACGTCAAAGGACAAGTTGCAGAACAGAACATTACGTTTAAAATGTGTGATGTTGAAGTTCTGACACGCGAGTCTCTCTCAAAAATAGACATTCCGTTCTGGAAGAAGTGTGTTGAACATGTGCTGCGGGTGGAAGATGAGTACTGGAAACGAGATGGATTACTATTTGTCCAGCCAGTAATGATTATCAACCTCTTGGAATCGTCAGATTCGGAATGATTAAAATTAAGATGAATTCAATTCCAGCTGCAGTTAGGATGTCCTGTGGTCTAATGGTGACCGAAGGACAAGACAAATTGTAACCAATTGAATTCATGTTTGCAAATACACATAACGAACAACACCCACAATAAAGCACTATGTAGATACGCGCCCGCGTGTTACCGGGGCCTCATTATGTTGGAAGTAAAGAATAGTGACACTGTGACCTTCCAGGCATGTCGTAAGAGGCGACTAAGGAGGTTGATCGATGGCTTCACAAGCTGTCATTGTAAAAATCATTGTTATGGAAACAGAACCATAGATTTTAGAAGCAGGGATCTCTGCAATATGTGCCACTTCGGCACGCTGGGGTTTCTGTTTTTGAGATTGTAGTTCTGCCCTATGTGCCGTCTTCGGCTCGAAAGG